>JAXQQM020085073.1:0-216679 GCA_034641835.2 Pinus albicaulis | reverse complement strand
GGGTAAAAGGAATTTACATGAAGATAAAATGAATTTACATAGGAAGGAGTACTAGAAACAAAAATACAGATGGTTTTGTGAATTCATGAAAAGAGAAAAAAAACCACAGATTGGAAATATTTTTGAAATATTATTCAAATATATATATATATATATATATTCCAAAATATTTTGTGACACCAATGGACAATAAAACAGCGGGGAAGTCAGATGATCAACAAGGAGTTGAGTGAATTACTAAGAGAAAGAGAGATACATTTGCATCTGTTAGTTCATCTGCTAGCACAACCACAAATTTGGGTCCCCATCTTACCTGCTCCCACTTCCATAGCAACAACATTTGCACAGTAAATTCCATGATAACTATTAATCTGCAACAGTTAAAGCTTTTTAGTTCATCTATAGTCCAAAATTGTCTTGTCTATTAGAGACAACATTTATTGTAAATAGTTTGTAAATTTTGTATAAATATTTCTATTTTTGAAGTATTGAGTGTGTTGGTTGGGATTTGTAACCTCACCATTTAGTGTGATGCATTTCATTGATTTTAAGTGACTATTTTCATTAAAAAAAGAACAGTTGTTTCAGGATTCATGTTACAAATCCATTGGTGAAGTTTTCCTCACTGTATATGTTCTTTCATTTGTTTCCATCTTATTGTTTTCTTAATTATGAATTTTCTAATAGGAGTATTACTGCATAATATTTTGAGATCATATACTCTCCCTTTAACTGTTAGTAATTGACATGTTTTCTTCTGATATCCATATGAGCGAGTTCTTCATTTCTCCCTATTTTTGATTAACCCTCTATTCTTATATCCAGATTAGAGAATTGTTAAATGCACCCTAGCTTCAATTGAGTATCCCTTATTCTTTTATTACATTTATTCCAAAACTAAACGATCCAGTAGTAATGTCTACCATGCCCTGTTTCACTTAACTTGATACTTCTGCAAATTGATCACCCAAGCCTCTTTGACTCCATTTCCCAATGGCCTTCCTCTGCATTTCCAACCAAACCAATTCAAAAAACCAACTATGTACTTATTAACTAGCCTAATATATATTTCAAATAATGTTAAATCATACAGAGAGATCCCTCTCTGAGAATTAGGAAGGTTAGATAACAAATACATATGTTATTTGGACTAACATCTGTAAACCCTAGATTTGTTATTGTAAACAACATTGTGTACTTTTTTAATTCACAACACTTGAATGTATGGTCCGTGAAATCATGAACGATGGCCCTGCAATTTGGAATATCAAAACACCTTTCCATTATGTGGGACTCTCCAGGAAAAAGCCACGTGGTCTTAAGAGTTTCTCCTTTTTGTATAGATGTAATATCAAGGCTTATTATCTCAACGATGTCATATTTCCAATTCTTATGAGACACCATATGCGCTATTAGAAATGAATTATTGTGTTTGTTGTAACACACATTTTATACAAACCCCTTCACACGGTTGGCACTAATGCTTCTATCGGTCTTACAGTCAACATGCAAAATTTGATCTCCAACTCTTCTGAATAGCACCAAATCCGTATTGGAATCGACAACGATTATTATATCAGCCCCAACAGTCATATGTTGAATACTACCCATGCCCACATGCTCAAAGCTCTGTACATGATAATCTCTATAAATATGTGGAAGCTTCCTAGTATTGCCCAACTCTCGCAGACGCAGAGAGTGGAAGATCGTGACCAGCGATGAATGTCCTATTTGTTGAAGTTGGTTTTCATCAGAGAGTACCTCTGATGAATTCATAGGAATCTCTGGTATTGGACTTGACATAAAATTTCCTTCGTATTCTTCTTTTGTGGGCATCTTCTTTTTTAACTATTGAGTCTCCTAATGAAAAGCAAGTTTCTTTTGATTTAGAACCGTGAAAGGAGATTTCTATGACTTCATAAAGGAATTGATAGATTTCTTATAAATAGATATCACTTACATTCTCCTTGAGTGTTATGGGAAATGAACGTAATTTTTGGACACAAAATTTAAAATCTTTCTTTTTTTTTAAATAAAAATAGTTTTAGGGTGCTATAGAGCACCACATGATTTCTTCGGGTGCAGCCAGATTGTGGTTCATCAAATCCATGTAAATGGTTTCTTTTAAGTTGTTGATAATTATTCTAGGGATTTTTAAATTGATTTGTAAAATATAAAAATTATATTAAAAAAAAAAATATTAATTAAATAATAATTTTATCATGAATTCAAAAAAATGTTATTTTACTTTTCTTTATAACATTTAAAAAAAAAATTAATTAATTTTAAAATAATTTTTTTTTTAAATAGATATAATTAAGTTAAAAAAAAATCAATTTACCCACCCACCTCAATCCCCGGGCCAAGAAGAAATGCTCCAATGGCTCCAACCGAACGTGAGAAACCTAGGCAAACAAGTTTGATTGGTAAACAAGGCCACCATAAGTTATATGGTTTGTTAGTTTTTATAATTTTAATTAGTTTTGAATTATTATTATTATTATTTTGCATAAAAGATAAAAACAACATGGTTGCACACAGTTTGTTTATAATTAGTTTATATTTATGAAAATCAAATTTGATAATATTAATGTTTAGTTTATTATAAGTTAATAAAAAAAATCAAGTTTTTTTTCCCTTCAAAACCAAGACATGTTCAATCTGAGTGTGGAGTGTGATGTAATGAGATCATCATTTTTTAAGGTAATGAATTTATTACCTATTCATGAAATTTTATATTAATGCTTAATTTGTTTTATGAAGAATTGATCTATGTTATATAAAAATAATGTGAAAGATAGATATATTGAAAGTTATTATAAAAATGAGGGTTTTTATGTAGTTGAAACCCAAATCACTATCAAATTATTATGACTACCAACGCAATTATTAACCTAAACTTATACACAATTTTTGTATTTGTCAATCTTATTAACAAAAACTTGTTAAAGTAACATGCATTGGAATAATTCATGTGTATTCTAGTGTGCGCATATTCCAACAATGTGCATACTCGATTGTGAGCAATTTTTTTCTCCCATTGTATATCCTGTGCCTCCAAGTGAGGATAACAATGACATTATATTAAGCATTAGGTATGGAGACTTGGATCCATGAAATGGTAAGGGGAGGAAATTTATGCGTTGGGCCATACAATATTCCTTTATGTATCAAATTCCAATATGAATACCTTAAACCACTATGTTTGATCTCTCAATGGTATCCCTAGCCTATGAATGGGGATATTAGTGGGGTGAAGAAAAATTCAACACTATGTATTGGTCTAAGGGACTTGAAAATTATTTGCGGAGGAATCTCATGACTTAAGGTATAAAAGAAGCTTCTAATCATGTATCATAAAGAATAATAACTCAAACTACGACATATAACATTACAAGGTCATCCTTGTCTTCCAATTAGGGAGATGAGAATCATCAGAATCTTTTAAGAACTAATTATAGGTCTGAAGACCCTTGATGTATCCACAAAAAGAAACCTAATGAATTCGCCCTACAGTAATATTTTTGGAATAAATGATTATGAAAAACACCTCGAACCACCTTAGAATACTTTTAATGTTATCCTTTCATTTTAGTAAGGATATAGATGCCATTAGAATATTTCTATGACCAGGTATAATTATTTGGGCCCTATACATCATTCAAGGAGGAAACCTAGGCCTTAAATAATAAAATAAGGTTCTAAGTATCAAGATTAAATATTTTCATTTAATCCACCATATATGACCTCTTCAACATACCCTTTTGATTTGAATGGCAATATTGATGATATTAGGAAGCTTCTAGAACTAGGTATGGGTCTTAGGGTCTTGGATACGGTTATGAGGGAAACTAAGGTCTTATGCTATAAATGAATATTATAGGAACCATATTCCATAAAAAAACATTACCATAGAAGGCAATATTTGGCATCGAGGTGGTGTTATTTTTATTATTACAACTTTTAAGCAAAATTTATGGATCAACAAATCCTAAACATGGTCGTGCAGGGAGTCCATTGCTTGATGTATTTTAGGAATATTTTATGCATCCAAGGGAGAGAAAAATCCCTCAAACCTACATATATTACCTTCCAAGTGTATCCTCTTTCTCTTAGTGGGAATATTGACATCATTAGGATTTTTGGAGAAGTGGGTATCAATACAAATACTTTGACCATTGTCAAGTGATGGTCCTTTTGCATTATTCCTAAAAAATAGCATTCATGGCTCAAGATCTATGAATGGGTACTAAAACGACCAAAAATACCTCGCTATGGGATAATTTTACTCCAAGTTGCAATATGGAGTAGATTAGAAGTTTTTTAGCACCAAGTATCCATTCTGGGGAACTCTACATGGTGGAGGGAGAAAAATAAAGCCTTGAGATATAAATTAATCTTCCATCCATAAAACTCGAATAATGACACCTTGAATCACCAAACCTAATGTGTAACACCCCCATTTAGGTTCCCTCCTAATATTTTAATAAAATTATTCTATTTCTGATTATATGGGAATGTAAATGTGGAATGGTTTAGAGCTAGAGAAGTAGGTGATGTATTTATTTTAATGAAAATGTCAAACAATGTGAGCAATAACATGAAAATGAGCCATGAGTGGGATCTAGGAAAGGGGAAAGGTCGCAAATGTTTTCCTATTAGAATAACCTATGCCAAGAATGATTTTTCAACTAAAAATTTGTAATTCCAATTTCTAAGAAACCAATTAATGAGGAAATTGGTAGTTATACTACCAACTTCCCGAAAGTATGAGAGTATTTTTTATTTGTACCCATATGTCCTAAATTTATGGAAAAGGTATCGATATAGAAGTGTTTAATATTGAAAAATGATTTTGTGGATATGACCAATGACACATCATGCTAAATTTTAAAGAACAAATAGATTGGGCATGTTTAACATGTCGAATACACATCAATGAGCCTAGGCACCAAATCTAGATGAATATGAGAGCCATAAATGTTTTTGGTTGATAGTGGTGTAGTGAGGGATCCTTAGATCCATTTTTTTGTTACATAATTTGAGCATAAGTGTCCCAAATATGAGCTTCATGTAATACCCTTAAATTTTTAATGTATTTTTAAATATTGGTTATATAGGATAGTGATATTAATCATATGGCTAAGCAACGATATAACTAAAGTAACTAAGCTAAATCATATTATTAATAAAAGACACAACCAGTTTCATTACAAAGGAATGGAAAAGAATGTGGTAGGAATATGACTCCATAATAGAGGAACAAGGGGGGCCTAATTCGACCCATATTCAAGGCTAATATCAATAATTACTATATTGCAACCAAAAGTAATTATAGATCAACTTTGGGATCTGTGCCAAGTCATTGGGAAGTTGTTAAGAGAGTTCCATGTGTGAATATGAAGTCATGCACATAAAAGTTTGGATATTTGGAGAGTTGAGGGATTAATCTGGTATATTATCTCATTCCTTCTTCCCTACAAAGCTACCAAATTCATGTGGCCATCCAAACTGAGTAAGAGAAAAATGACAAAGAGATGAATGGTGTGTGTAACTAGTCTTAAATGTTCGTAGAAACATCCATGATTTCCTTGGATATTGATCCAATATCTTTTTCTTGAGATGTGTGAAAGAATTACATGTGAAAATTGCAACTTTAAACAAGAAACTTTAAAGGCATAAACAAAAAAACAGAGAAGAAATTAACATCATGCAAGAGGAAACAGAGTTGATATCGGAGTTCGTCCATGAGGGACTACATCTCCGGGCCCTGCTCAAATAGTGGGGAGGCCCTTCTTTCATTAAATGGAAAAAATGAAAGTACAGGTGCAAAATGAGGAATTACACCCTTATACCTACCCAATCTAAAAATGGCCAAAAATTATAGACCTTTGATGATGAAATGGGAAACACCATTAGATTTGTGGCATCGATTAGTGTAGAATCCATATATAACTTTTCTCAATCTGACAAAGTGAAAATCTGACCCCTATAGAAAATGGCTTTGATTATGGTTCTGCCCCCCTCCTGTACACTGCTCAAGGTTCCACTGCCTTGGTTTCTGTGCCTGCTCTTGTCTGATCTGAGTGCACTGCCAAAATGAACGTTTATGTAATGTTGGGTTGGGTGGATCTTACAAGTTGGCCGTTGGTCAAATGGTTAAGTTCCAAATTGTATGGGAGGAGGTTGGGTGGTCAAATCTTGACCCCTCTGAATAAAGGCGAAACCTGTTTTAAAATCCACATTTGATTTTATTAAACCCTGCACCATTTTTGTTTAAAGATCACATATAGTTTTACAACCCACCTTTGAACAAGTGTGAAGGTAACGGAGGTTGGCGTGCGGGTCAGGCCCACATTGGGCGGCCCGCCTCACATAAACCATTGGTACCATGGTGATGGTTTGGGGCTGCAGTGTCATGACCATTGGCCCCACCCTTATTTAATATGAAGGTCACCATATGGTGCAGGGGTGGCGGAGTCATGGCTACTTACCCCCTTGAAATTTAATTAAATTTTTTTATATTCGTGGCATGGGAGGGTGGGTGCCACAACCAAACTTATATTTTTTTTATTTTTTAAAAGCAACCCAATCTTTTCAAATCTTCTAGAATTTGACCGAAGGAGACATTTTAACCATCCCACAAATTTTCCTGGAATCTGGCTGGGGTTGGCCAGAATCTGGTGGCCTAGTTCCAGCAAAATTGTTGCCTCCTTAAGCCTGCCAAGTCACCAAGTCAACCCTCAAACTTTGACTACTCCTACCTCCTTCATATAGACTCGAAATTGAGTGTCCTCTGTTGAAATTTGGTTACCGGAGGACAGGTGGTTACCTAAGGCTTTGATCTTTGGCCTAGGGAAAAGTGTCCAAAAGAATTTAATTTTTCTCCTAAAGTGACTTTATAAAGTTATAAAGTCAAATCTAATTTAAAAGTGACTTTAAGTGATAAAGTTACTAAAGTCTAATTTTAAGGTGACTTTAATAAAGTCAATGTAAAATTAGAAAGGAAAAGTGACTTTGGAAATAAATGACTAAGTGGGTCTTCATTAAAGTGGGGTGAATTAAAAAATAGAAAGTGAGATTTAAATGAGCATTTAATCTCATCCCTAGATCTCAATCTATTTCAGCCATTGGATTTAGGGATTCCCCAAAAGTCACATAGGGTTAGGTTAAAGGAGGAAAAGGAGGGAAAAGGTCATTCATTCTTTCATGAGCATATTGAGAGAGGAGGAGAAGGAGAGCTGGAGATTTTTTCTGAAGAGAGCTTGAGAAGGTGAAGGAGAGGCAAACTTAGAAAATCCGTACAGTAGCAAGGAGGGCATGGTTTTCGAGGCAGCAAGAGGCTGCACGAATATCGAGGTAGCAAGGCTGTACAGTAGCACGAAAATTGAGACAACAGTCCGTACAACAGTCCATACAGTTGTTTTGTGGCACGTTTTTCGAGGAGAAAGGCAGCACGATTTTTATGGAAAAGTATAGCAACAAAGGGCTCGATTTCCAAGGTTGATGCGCACATTTTTTGGGGTAGCCAGCACAGTTTTCGAGAAAGGAAGTTTGCTGTAATAAATTTCTATTTTGAGTATTTTGCTATTCTGACATGTTTTCCAAGGCAGAGGCAAGCACGGAAAACCAGATAAGTCTATAATTAATTTGCTGGAATTTTTCCTGTATATTTCACCTCTCTGTAAAAGTATTTTTTAGAAATCAGGAGGAGCTTTCGAACTGGTTTTCCCCAAGAGTTGTAGGGGGTTTTTCCAGGGTCACCTTGACCAAAAATCACTGTATTATCATATGTTGAATGGCTGTTTGTATCTGCGGATTTTTATTTCTGCATTTTCCAGCATTCTGAAAAATTTCCAGAATTTGTGTTTTCAGCAATTATTTATTTTCCAGCTTGTTGAATGTAAGGTTATGGGAAAGGGAATTTAACTAATTGGAGAAATAAGGTGAAACTGAAAACCGATGTGGGAAAGTCAAGAAATTTCTACATCGTCTACGTCGTTGGAATCCAAAAGATGAGAAATACAACTTGACATTAAGTTTGCCACATTCCAGACACTTTGATTTTTGAGCCCTTGTACTTGTACCTGCACCTATTCGATCCACCTGGATCAGATATAGATTTTCCTAGCTAGCCTACATGAAAGCCCTTATACATGAAGTCAACCTAAGGGACTATAATGATCGAGAGTGGGGATGCCCTCTTGGGTTATGTGAGAAAAGCTGGGGAAAGAGAACGTATGATTGGGATGACTAGTTTGGTGAAAACCTAAGCGTTAGTGGGTTTTTAGATGAGAATAGGGAATTATTTTTCCTTATGCTTGTTAGTGACCTATAATATAGGATTCATAATTTTGACTTGATTGTTGATAATCTTGTAAATCTGTACATACTTTTCCTTCTGCAAGTTCTATTCACATATTTTGTAAAAAAATAAAAAAAAATAAAAAAAATCAAAAAGAGGGTAAAAAGTCCTAAATTAAAAATCAAAGGACTTAGAAAAAATAAAAGACCCAAAAAGAAAAATGAATAAAAAATGAAAGTGTGCAAGTATAAATGCCACTACTTTTACCTTTTGACTATGGAAGAGTGTCAATAAATGCCATAGTCCATGATGAGTTAAACAGTTTAATCTTGACTTTTCATGTTTCAATTTCACTTGTTGTAGATAGAGAATAATGAATTGTCATACAGTTTAATCATGACAATTCAGTAGTTAGGTAGAGAAATAAAGTGAATCCAACAGTTTAATCTGGATTCATGGATGAAATAAGTGTAGAATTAGATATTTTTACTTGCTTTAAGAAAGAATAAATGTTGTGAAGGTCGCTAGCTCAAATGCACCTTACTAAAAAGGAAGAAAAAAAGTAAGCATGGTAAGCTGGGTAGGTAGAAGAAGGTAAAAAGTCCCAATGTAAATATCATTCATCATGGGCTGCAAAATAACTAACTTCCCCTTCCCATAATCATGAAACATTCTAAACTATTAGTTAGAAAGGCTCAAGGCATTTCCTTAACTTTTGTTGGGACCGGACCCAAGGCTCTATGACTGATCAGTTGAAAGTGTAAAATTTCTATATTAATCCCTTAAACTCACATCATTATTCCATTTCATGCATTCATCCCCCTAAATAATCATAAGTAAAACCTCATTTTTACTTAAAGACATTATAATTCCCATTTGACTAATTTCCATCATCACATGAGAAACATTAAACCCTCAAAATTACATTATATCTTAAGTTAAAGTGATAATATTAATGCAAATTGTCTTTTGAATTTCACTTTACTTGGTTATGATTATGTATTTTGAGTATACCTTGTCCTATTTTCATATTAATTTTTTCTTATATATTAACTCACTATAGAAATAACCTTTTCCTATTATATAAATCCTTTTTATATAAATAGCCTCAAAAAACCCATATATTATAACTTTAGCCAAAGTTATTTAATCCCCACATGTCTAAATAAAATACCCAAATTATAATCCCTTTGGCTAAAATATATCTTTATTTAAAATCCTACCCCCTATGGTAGTTAAATCGTTTTGATTTAATTAACTGTATAATAAAAATACATGAAAAAATCATTAAACATATTTAAATATGTGTTTAAAACAAAAATATAATCCTCGAAGTTTAATTTAAACTAAACTTCAAATAAAATCATCCTTTCATTTTCCCGACTCTGTTAACCCAAGGTTAAAACCTTAAGCTTTTTTACTTTCCCGATATATATCCATCACCACAGTTATAACCTTGGGTGAAGTCCTTTATACCCCTCCCGATCACTTTACTCCATTGTATAAAATATGTTTATACATTAAACTTCATAAATCCCTCAACACCATCGGACTCCATTCTAACCGTCCAATCATCCTTCTCCTTTTAATCTGATGGTCATAAATAAACCCAATAAGCCCTTTTCCTCGTCCCCACCATTTCCTATCAGATGGAATTTCATCCGTTGATCTCCCCTTGTTAAATCGACGGTACAGATCAAAGCCCCAGCCCCACTGTATTTACCCCACAACTTCACATCAAATCTTGACTGTTCGCTCTGCTCCGACAGATCAGACGATGCACATTCATTTTCACATTTCTAAAGTAATCGAATGAATTTGCCCAAAAGTTTTGCGAAAAAAGTAGTTTTGTGAAACCGCCCCATGCTATGTGTCCTCCTTTCATTTGATCACATTCCAAAAGGGAAAAACTAGTTACCACTCAAAAGCGATGCGAAAACCATTTATGGTATCTCCTTTAAACACACAAACCGCTCCCTCCCCAACCTGCAATCAATGACATTGAAAGGTGATATAACTTAAGGTTTTATGACTTAGTTTTTCATTTTTTCCATTGTATTTTGCCCATTTTCCATATAAACACTGTAATCCCTTTGCAAAGCCTCCCGACACCCTTTTCAAGCCTTCTGCAAATCAATTGACATATAAATAGCCTTTCCCTCTGAAATTCACTCCCAGAGAAGTTCTACGACCTTTTCCCATCAAATTCAACCAAATTGAAGATTGTTGCAAGTTCAGAAACTTCATCGACTGCAATTATACCTTTTACAGGTATTTTCCATCAAAATCAATCCATAAAATCTTCAATTTCAAAGAAAATTAAGCTAATTAGACTGTCATTGCCTAAAATGAGTTGAAGTAGCCATCTGGGAAGTTTTATAAACCTTCAAAATACAGCGGAAACCCTGTCAAAATTTCTCCAGAATCCACATTTTCCATTTTAGCAGGTTTTTATCCATTCTAAGAGTATTTTCACTGCTGAATTTGATCTAGAAGACCTTCTGCATACAGTAAACCTATTATGTCTTCTTAAAACCCTACCTAGATTCTCAAATTTCCAAAAAAATTCTTCAATTGTCCCAAGTATCTAAAAAAGAACATAGAAAATTGTTTAATATTTCTCTGTTCATTTAAAATGACCAAAAATCAATTAACTCCCAAAACTGGAGGTCCTAAATCCCAGAAGCCTGCCTCCAGCAAGCTTCAAAATCCCAAACCTCCCAGAATTGATAAACCTACTCCTGTTTTAACTGCTAATTGTACTGAAATAGTTAGACCTCTTCAACCTCCTGTTACCACTGAAGAAACCAATCCTTTGATTGACTTAGATTACAGAATTGTAGATGCCATTCTTGAATTTAGTCTTCTAGAAGTGCATAACCGGTGTCAAGAGAAATTTAAAAAGAAGGAAGCCAATGATATACCTGTATGGGAGTCTAATTTGCCCAAGTATGTGGTTCCCATCACCCATCCTTCTTAGGATTTCATAAGGTTGTGTCAAATGCATTATATTCCTGATCAAAGGTGCATGGCTAATAAAGATAGTGAAGTCTTATTTTTTATAACTACTGAATCAATCAATGACATGCTCCAGTTAAGCCATAATCCACAAGCAGTGTCATTATCAATTGAAGACTTGACCCAGATGTATTTAGACCTAGATTTCCCTTGGAAGTTCCAAATTCTCCAGAATTTCATGCCCAATCATGTCGATCTTCCTAAGGTGAACCCTCCTTATGATACTTTTGATTTTCCAGAAGGCTCCAGATAGATCATTTCTATGCTATCATTTATTTTGGGTTATGTTAATGATGAATTCACAGATGCCTATGTCTTAGGTTTCCTTTCCACTTTGTCTCCTGGACAGCCACCAGACTTGCCAAATTTATTGCTGACAATATTCATTATTAGCTGATAAAATTGCCTGATGAAGGAGCGTTCAGATATACTTCATATCTGTTACATATCTTCTTGTTCTTTGAAGCAGATAAATTTCCCTTTGCAATACAAAAAATGGATATGCAAGGCAAACCACTGTTAGTAATATTTTGGACCTCCCTTCTGAGAAAGAATAGCAGTGCGTACAATTATAGTGATTTCAATGACCTATTTATCAGACCTGCTATCAGTTTGTTGGATAAAGCAGAACCACCAAGAATAAATGAAGATATCAAAAGGATTTTATAGTTGTCTGAAAATTGTAAAGTGGGTGATTGGTATTTATACAAAAATCATACTGAGATTAGAATATATGGTGCAATCTTGGCCCCATACAAATTGCCAAAGTTTTTGAACACCAAGATTTTTTCTCTAGAGTATATAAGGAAAATTTTGAATGCTGATGCAGTAAATTTCATAGCATCTAAAAAGAATGCACAATTTAAATTGAGAAGTCAAATTGGCTCTTTCATTGTAAAAAACAGAGATGCCTTAAAGGAAGTATCAGACAAGCTATCAGCATTCAAGTTTCAGGAAATTTTTTGTTGGAACTATGACCCTCAGGGTATTATAAGCACTCTCAGAGTTAAAAGCAAATTGCCCCCATTTCTCCATGAATCTAAGCCACTTATTGAAAAAATTTCCAATCAGTTGGAATGGGTAACCAATACCTTAATTGATGATGATCAGGATAAGCAGATAGACAATTTGAATAATGTACAAGTGGTTATAGTGAATGAACCAACAGAAGTATCAAACAAAAAACCAAGGAAAGAAGAAGGATATTTAGCTGAAACAATCATTGAAAACAAATTCAAAACAGTATATAGCAAAAAGGCAAAAATGACTACTTTAGAAATAGAAGAAATAATAGATGTGGATGACACTAATCAGCAGCATATAGATGATGAAGCCACCATCATTGTGAATGAGACACTTAGAGAGATTCAAAGTGAGCAGGTACAAGCACAGGGTAAAGGGAAGGAGATGGTTGAAATGGAAATGGATACAGAAGCCCCCTCTTCTTCTTCTAAAAAAATTGAAGAAAATGATTCTAATATTCAGAAGAGGTTCAAGATAATCAGAGAGAAAAATGAAGAAATCAAAGATGAATTTTATTCTAAACTTCTCAAGGAAAAACTAGGAGATAACGACAGATTAGTAACTACAGATAGATTAGTAACTGCATTTGATTAATCAACCAACAAAACGATCATGTCTTTTCTCCAACCAGTGGTAACACATCCAAAATCAGCTTTAGACAACAAAAAGATAGAATTTGCAGTAAATGCTAATACTATATATGAGCTAGATCAGATAGAATTTCACAGAAGTGCATCAGAAATGTTATATTCAAAAGTAGTAAGCAAAAAAATGAGTGCCACTATGCTCCAAAAGACTATATCCAACTTGAAAATTCAAATGAATTTGGATAAAGCATCTTTACATGCCAAGGATTTGAGAATAAAATCCTTAGAAGATTTTGTCACTGAGTCTGGAGCAGATCCTTCTAATACTGAAGCTGCCAAGAAGTTAATAAGACAAAAAAATGATGATATTAAAGCCTTAAGAAAGCAACTCAAATTACCACAGAGTGAGCACCCTCAAACAAAAGAAATACTTCAGGAAGAGACAGAGAAAGAGGAAAATATGCAACTTTTTTTAAAAATGACAGCCTAGATAAAAAATATGGAAACTCAGATAGAAGCTCTTACGCAAGAAATTGAAAATTTGAAGAAAAATCAGCAGATTTATGTTCCTACAGTTATTCCAACTGTAAGCACAACAATCCCCTCAACATTGGCAGAACATTTGGCACCGCAAGGAGTATTGGCAACTGCAGTGTCAATTACTTATAAAGATATCTCTGCCACTTCCTCATCAACATCACAGATAAACACAGTAGGAGAAACAACTGAAATAATTAGGGCCATGGAAGATATGTTTATAAAAGATCAAGAAATACTCAGTTTAAAAGGCACCATCAAAGATCTGGAAACATCTAAGAGAAATGCCTTGATCACTTCCAAAGGACATGAGCAGAGGACTGACAAATTACAGGAACAGGGTAAAATTCTTCAACAATAGGTAAACCTTACTAAACAGGTTGCCTACATAAACAATCATTTGTGGAAAAAAATCACTAAAGGCATTCACTCACAATGGCCTTCTATTCAAATAATATATGAACAAAAAGATCTGCTACAAGCTCCCTTAGCAGAAATTGATAAAACAAAGAAGGAACTTGGCAACAAACCACCACAAGAATTTCAGCTCATATCATTTTTGAATAGTAAAAACAGGGAAGAACTAGAAGAAATGAAGATTCCTGACAGGACAGAGGCTATCCTTGAAATCAGAAAGGTCCTAGCAAAGAGAAATATTATTAACAATCTGGAAGAAAGATGTGATAATATGAACATATCAATCAGTAAATTCAAGACCAAGAATGACTTGCTACTAGAAGCAGGACTTCCAAATATTCATTCATTAAATGAAAAATTAATGCCACAAAAGGATTATGATCATAAAATTAGAGCCCATGCTAAGGAGTAGGCTAAAAAGCCTTTACCACAAGGATCTCCAAGTGGCAAAGTAATACTTCAATATTTTGAGAATTTGTTCTTTTTGGAGAATGAAATTAAACATATGTTCATAGTAAAGCCAAACTTTTCTAAATACACAGAGGCCGATGAAAGCTACAGAAAATTGAAGAATATAAAGATCCCAACAGCTCAACAATGGCAAGAATTCACAGATCTGATGTGAATTTGACAGGTAAAAGATGCAGGAAAGTCACATAAAGAAATCATATTTTACTTTTACCTTAGGGTAAAAATTCAGGGTCAAAGTGTATCAAGTTGTCAAAGAGTATCAGTTGAAAAGAATTTTACTGTTGGTTATTTTTCAATTATAGCAGTAAAACAGTGAAAATTAGATAATAAAGAGTATCAAGGTTGAAAGTAAAGAGAAGGAGTGATCTACAAGCCATCTTCCACGAGATAATGCACCCAATTCCAACAATGCTCACAGCACATCATAAAATCATTTTGATTAGGATAATCAGTTCATATTTCCTTGTAAAAGAGAATAGCTTGCAAACTGTTTTGCTGTTGTCCCTCTTCTTATGTTACATTTCCTATTTCTCCTTGAAACATTATCTCAAATTTTGAGATATTTTGTAAACAATTTATTTGTATAAATAATTCATCATTTGAAGTATTCAGAGTGGAATAAAATTTATCAAGACTACTATAGTCATTTTGTTGGATATATTGAAGTTGGTGTGAGTCAATTAGCAAAGCAGCAGACTGGAATTGAGATTAAAGACATCATAACTCAGGATTCTTGTGCTGACTAGATAAGTCTAGTCTTTTTCCTATTTTCATCTTTTTTATTTAAAAAATTTACATACATTCATTTAATGTGTTTCTATCTTTAATGATCAACTAGGAGAATTTAGACAGGACTAGTGATAAAAAGCTCCCTGTTTGTAACTAGTTGGCATTATTATTTTTTCTGCTTGATAACCGGACTATAGAATTCTTAATTGCTCTAGGTCCCTATTTGATCCCCTCCTTCAACCCTCTTTTCTGTAAATTAAGGATTATTAAGTGCCCTTTTGTTCAGATTTCACCCATTCCATCAACAAAGCCGATTTAAAGCCTTAGAAGGTCATCTACCCTGCCCTTAGTACATTTGCATCTTTAAGTCTGATTTCCTAGCTCTTCTTGCCTAGAAAGTTGACTCCATAGCCCAATGTTTTGATTGATCCCTCCAGTTTACCTTGAAACACTTTTTATTCCCACCACACTTTCAAAACAAGTCCCACTATCCAATCATAGCTAGCCTAAAACCTAATTATAAAACAAAGTTAAATCTTTAGGAGAGATCCCTCTCCAGAACTCAGGAAGGCTAGATCCTGAATTCTAAAAGCGGTTCTTGGTTACTCTTGGTTTTCTTAACTACAAAAATCCCCATCCCACAACCTGAGAATTACTAGGGTGATAACAATGCTAACATAACCCTAGCCGAAGGTTTTCATTCTATTAAGATACCTATATAACCAGTCCCTAAGGATGGGTGGAATATCATTACTCCATAGCTAGTTTGTGTGTTTGTAAAAGGTAAGTGGCTACTCATTTGCATGATTTAATGTCCCTAATTATATGGACAAAGTTTACTTTAATTGTTGTTATTATTATAATGTGAATTATTCTACATAATTTTAAAATTTTATTTTATTGAGAAGTCTATGATTGGCCAAATTTTTGTTCAATAATATTTCTGGTGTGAAATTGGGAAAAACCCCAACTTTTGGTTGAATTGGTAAGGAAATAATTTGCAAGGTAGGAGATAAAATAGTCACTTATAGAGGTCAGTTTGGATTAGTTCGAAGAAATTGAAAATTTCCATTGTGGAATTGTACAAATGATTAGAAAACTAGAAAATTTATCAATTCATGGGTGCAAAGGTGAGCTAAAATGGTGAAATTTTGAAACACACAGGCATAATTTCCAATGTGAAAGATTAATCTGGCCAATGGAAGCTTGACTGCATGTTTCCATGAAATTGAATGGGAAAATATCAAAATTGGGCATTTTTGGAATTTTTGAAAAAAAAATGGGAAATTATTTATTTTATGACTTGAAGGCCACATTGTCAATTGACATGGAACTTCCATATTGGTAGGTGGTAAGGACTATGTGGAAGCCATGAAGATAAGTCAAAGGTCCATTCCATGAGGTGGTAGGCCTATATAGTGATGTCGTTTGCCATGGAGTTAAACATTGTGGCCCAAAGTGAAGTTTTTTTAGGTGTACTATAATTTTTTTTAGAAAAGTTCCAAAGTAAGTGAAACAAATGACTAATAGCCACATGGATAGAGCGAGGTATAAAATTTTCAGGACCTCATAGAAGGTTAAATTCCTACTCATTGATAATGTTAGGGCCATTAGAATTTAGCAACAATTATATGATAAATTCATTCAAGTCTCACTTATATCGAAAGAAAATCCATTACTTGGCCCATGTGATTTCAAAATAGGGGATAGTAGTAGATACATAAAATATACAGGTCATCACGGGTTGGAACATTTTGATCAATGTAATGGAGGTAAGATAGTTTATGGATTAGTAGAATAACCTAGGAGATTCATTCAAGGATTATCCAAGATTAATATTTTGATCACTTAATTAAAAATAAAAGTAGTACATTCTTTATACTTAGATAAATGTGAAGAATTCCTCTACAAATTAAATAATATCATTAGCATCAGGCCAATATTGAAGATTATAGACCCAAAGAATTATTTCTGTATATGAATATATGCTTATGGGATATACTAGACTTCCCAATCATGATGGGCATGTAATAAGCCATAGGTCTTAGAAGATCAACAAGCAGTAGATAAATTTAGTTATGTATGATATGGATATTGTATCTATAATTCATGTCTTGAATATGTGGCGGAATTATTTCTTATTCAATAATAATCAGGTCACAACTTTGACCTTAAAAAAACACAATTTGTTGTTAATTTGACATAAAACATAACCCATACAATGCCAAGAATATAATAATAAAATGCAAAATGAGTAATGAATATGTGGAGCAGAGACCGAAATAATGCATGAGTGATGAAATATGAAACCAATATTGATATGTAAATTTACGTGGATATTCCACTAGATAGTTTTTCACAAGAAATCAGAAAAAAGTATGCCTTAAGCTTGAAACATAAACTATTGGGGATAATTTATACTTATATTTATGGATTCATCAATTATTGCATTATTCTTATGCATCTAGTATATGAAATATGGAAAATAAAGAAAAATAAAATAAAAGCACAAATCAAAATGACCTCAATGAACACAAGATATGATCTAAGGAAACCTTATGGGAAAATACCTAGCTGGAAGGTGAGGTTGGTCTTCTCTCTCATTCTCTAAATGGAAATAAGTGCAAGTACAAAGAAATGTGATATGTGGAACATGTCCTGATACAGAACCGCTTCTAAAAATATTTTGCAACATGTGATATGTGGAACATGTTGAGGAAGGAATAACATGGTTATTATTACAAATTTTGTTTTGAATTATGGGATTTCGACACCTCTAACATCATTACCGAATAAAGATGCATTTTCTTGGACTTCATAAGAAACTAAGGCCTTTGAACATCTTAAAGAAGCAATATGCCAAGCACTAGTCTTAGCTACACCAAACTTTACAAATTTTTTTATTGTGGAATGTGATGCCCTAGGAAATGGAATTGGTGCAATTTTAATGCAAGAAGAAAGACTCATTTCTTTTGTAATTCGTCCAATAAAAGGAAAGTATTTAAATAAACCTATTTACGACAAGGAAATGTTGGCAATACTAAATGCACTAAAGCAATGGCGACCTTACCTAATGGGAAGAAACTTCAAGGTAAAAACATATCATGATAGCCTTAAGTACTTTTTGGAACAAATATTATCTTCAGAAGAGTAGAGAAATTGGGTCACAAATATGTTTGGTTATGGCTTTGAAATCATCTACAAAAAAAGGAAGCAAAATGTTTTTGCATATAGAATTTAAATAAAGGATAAAGATGTGGAAGCAATGCTTTCTGCCATTTCTATTATCCAACCTCAATGGATAACTGAATCAAGGGATGAATGGAAGAATGATGAAGAGGTGTGGAAACTCATTAAAAATTTGTAGAAAGATCATAACACATATGAAACATTTAGATGGAAAAATGATTCATTATGGTACAAATCTCACTTATATATTTGTAATAATTCCCAACTCAAACAAAATATTGTTTTGGAATTGCACACCTCTCCCTTAGGAGGGCACTTGGGATTTTTAAAAACTTACCACAGGGTCAAGAAAGGATATTGTTTGGGATGGCCTTAAGAATGATATTCAAAAGTTTGTGGCGGAATTTTTATTTTTCCAACAAAATAAAGTTGAGACAATTAAGACCCCGGGTGTGTTACAGCCTTTATCCATTCCAAGTCAACGTTAGGTGGAGGTTTCAATGGATTTTATCATAGGTTTACCCAAGTCTGAAGGAAATACTGTCATCATGGTGGTAGTTGACAGACTTACAAAGCATGTGCACCTTTGTGCATTATCTCATCCATTTAAATCCAGTACAATTGCTATTACATTTCTAGAAAAAAATCAAAAGCTACATGGAAACCCAAACATCATTTTAAGTGACATAGATCCCATTTTTACAAGAAAATTTTGGACGGAATTATTTTCTTGTTTTGGTACTCAATTAACTCATAGCTCATCATATCATCCTCAATCTAATGGAAAAACAGAGATAGTGAACAAATGTTTGGAAGGATATATTTACTACTTTGTATCTGATAAATAAACACAATGGGTCAAGTGGTTACCTCTCGCTAAATAGTGGTATAACACTTCCTTCCATACTGTAGAAAAAATGACCCCATTTATGGCACTTTAAGGATATCATCCACTGTCCATCACATCATCTTTAAGATAAAATTATAAACTTCAACAATGGAAGATCACATCGAGCATTAACAACAAGGTCTCCAACTCTTAAAGGATAACCTCACTTTGGCACATAATCGAATGCAACAACAGGCAGATAAACATCACAACAAAAAAAGTTTTGATGTTATCGTTTGGGTATTTTTATGGCTACAACCTTTCAAACTGTTGATATTCAACTAGAAGATTTAGCAACCATGCCTACTGCATTAAGGACCCAGACTAGGGTGGGGCCCACAGTGCTATTTTTGGGTGCATGCCTATTTTTGTTATCGCTTAATTAATATGGAAATAAAACTGTAATCTATTCTCAATGTGGAATTGAATGAGTTAACTGAAAGTGATAAATTTAGTTAGCTAGTGTATTTCGAGTTAGAGGTTGTTGGTGAGGCATGCAGAGCAATTCTAGTTGTAACAGAGTTAAAAGTGCAGTGGTGCATGAGTTGGTGAAAGCTATAAATCAATTTAACTCAGTTAAGTGAGTTAAACTCAGTTGTGCTAGTTGTATCTAAAGATACAATAGTGAGAGAACTAGTGAATTAAACATTAATTAATTCATAATCAGTGATCTCACATGCATGGGTCTTCACTCAATAAAACTCTAGCATATCACGTGTGATCATAGCATATTAAAGAATACCCGTAATTTTAGTACATATTGGAAATACCTCTAAAAATCACGATATTTTATACCCCTTTATATTTATACCCGTAGGTATCTATTTTCATCAACATTTTTTATACCCCTTTATATTTTTCCATTAAATTTGAGCTCCATTTTTTATAACTTCCATTTTAAAATCCCTTTATCCCTTATATATCCCCCAATATATGATATCATTTTCTCCCCATTATATATCCCCCGATATGAACCCACATGTTATTGTATTTCTTCTGCAATGAAGCCCCTCTGCTCACATGCAACTCACGATTTACTATTATTAGATGCATGCATGTTAGATCCAGTGGAGACCCAGTTGAGTTCTAGGTGAAAGAGAAGTTGACTATTAATTGTAGGATTATTGGCTTGCACACATGTAGGAAAACACCCATTGGAGTGCCCATGATACTTGCACAGTCAAGGAAGGCAATAATTCCTATATTTTAGTGATATTTACCATCAGGTATTGTGCAAGAATGGCAGGTTTTCTGGAGGTTGAGAATTGGTTGTGTTGGTCAGTTTTACATATGACAGTGTGAGACAATTAACTGAGTAGTGGAGGGCTCCTGTGAGAAGAGTTTTGTATGTAATTGTTTCATAATCCATGGTTAATATAAAATATAATATAGTGGGGTTTTCAGCTCTAAGATTTCTCGGAGAAATTATCTGTGTTGTGTGTGATTGATATTTCTTCATGTTCATGTGATTAGCGATTTTTTTTTTTTTAATTTTAAAAAATATTTGTAGAAGCGATTCAATATTTAACTTTAGTACATTTTTAGATTGGGTGAATCCAAGATATACATGCTCTTGTATAATTTCTACACAAGCAAGTGTCCCTAAAGTAAGCTAAGAAAGATAATAAATTATCAGTAAAGTATTATGGTACTTAGAAGTTGTTGCAAAACATTGGTACTATGGAATACAAATTGGAGCTTCCTGCATCTTCCTAAGTGCACCCAGTTTTCCATGTTTCACTCTTAAATAAGGTTATAGGTGACAATTTCCCAGTTCATTTCCAGAACTTGATGAAGAAGGAAAAATCATATTGGTACCTAAAGCAGTCACAAAAAAAATAACTTGACAACTACAAAATCGATCAATTTCAGAGAATCTCATCAAGTGGAAGAACTTAACTGCTGAAAATTAGACATGGGAGGATGAGAATTTTATATAGAAGCATCCATAACTACTCAAGAATTGAGCACAATACTCATTTAGAGGAGAGGGGAATGTTAGGTCCCTATAATACTAATGTATCCCCCTATTTTTATTTTTAGTATAGCCCCCCTATTATTACTTTTGTGCCCATGTAGTCCCCATATCGTTATTATTGTGCCCCATAAATTCCCACTATTGTTATTATTCTGCCCTTACATTGTTATTGTTATGTCGACTAGGATTGTATTGTGGCTCATTAGACTCCTATATATAGAAAGGATGTGTCGTCATTGTATCATCCAAGAATTGTTCATTTCTATAATGTAAAGGAGGTTTCCCCCTCGAAGAGGTTGATTTCTAAGGCGTTGATCTATCTTTTCTTCAATTTTGTGAGCCAGTTTCATAACAATGAAGGTTATCTAGATATGAATATATGGTTGCACAGTTACAAGGTGAGTAATGATATAAATTAGTCATATTAGAGAATATATGTTGAACTTTGAATGTCATTTGTGATTCATTGAATCAAGTGACATTTTCGAGTTAACCTCAAGCTTGAGCCAATAATCAAGTTTTGTATTCACACTAGACACAATACCTCTTGTAATTCAATACCCACCAACATCAAAACTGAAATAAACCTTATTTTCTAATTGACAATTAATACCTCATTTCTCATTATCTAGTAAAGTATACATATGGTATCATGAACTGTGTTTAATGTGTTCGTATTTCATATTTTGTTTCAGAGTTACTTGAAATGTATATACATGCAAAATATGAAAGGGATCATTAAGAAAGTATCTCCTTAAGAAAACAATGGTGTACTCATTAATTCCTGAGTATTCCTTAAAAGTTGACCTATGAATGATACAATTCAGTTACTTTGGTTACGTTGTTTCCTTGTTCCAAGGGCCATAAAATTAAAACACCTTTGAAATCAATCCCAACTATGCCATGACATCTTAATCACCAAAGCTACTAGCAATAGTCTACACATCGATACCTTTCGAATGATACAATAATTTCCTCAATTGGAGTTCATATGCAAAATTTATTCTACCTAAATGTTGATCTTCATATTTTGACAACCATGATTCAAGAGGATTCCATGTCAGCCCCCATTATTCATGGAAAACAGGATATCCACATCATCATGATGAAGGATACTATATAGGATTCCATATTCTAACTCTATATAGGAGTTGAAGCAATCAAACTTAACCCTGGTAGGCTACTAGGTTGTGTTAGAAACAAGCTAGTAGGAGGAAATTGGGTTCCAAGGAAGAGGAATGTGCTTTAGCTGCCAAGGCAAGGAAACAGAAGGGGAAGAAATTCCATTCAAAATCTGAGTTGAAGAATGGAAAGAAGCAGGACATGTCCAATATGAATTTTTTTCACTGTCACGAGCATGGGCATTTTTCTACTAATTATACACAAAAGAAGAAGAACAAGAAGGTTGTTGGATCTGCAGCTAGTAAGGCCCTTGCCTCGCAATTTGAGAAAGGAACCTTTCAGTCACTTGGAGGAGAAACATTGCCAAATGCATATTGAAATGGGCGATGACGGATGGTACAATGCTACCGGGATTGGTACCATTACCTTTCAGAGGGAGTCAGGTAAAACATTTCAATTAAAACATGTAATGCATGTACTAGGTCTAAAGAAAATTTTGGCCTCAGTTGCAATGTTGGAGGATAGAGGCTATGATGTTGTTTTTAATGATGGAAAAGCTTTCTTGTGACATAATACAATGGGTCAAGATAAGAGGATAGGGATTCAAGTTATGAAAATCTACAAGCTAGAGGTATATGGCTGCATAGCAATGATGGGCAAGGTAGATCAAGTGGTGAGCCACGATGAGGCCGAATTATGGCATATGTGATTGGGCCATCTTCACCCTAGAGCCTTGAAATTCATGCAACGGATTTCTACTAGTCTTCTAAGAGGTGCACTTGCACATTCAGACACATGCAAGGGATGTACTATGGGAAAATATGTAAATGTCACCTCTCATGAGAAGGAAAACCGAGCTTCAGGGATCCTTGAGAGAGTTCACAAAAACGTGTGTGGTCCTTTCTCTGTTGCTTCAACAAAAAAACATAAGTACTATGTAATATTTGTTGACAAATGTTCTCGTAAGTGCTGGATATTCTTCATGTAGAAGAAAGATAAAACATTCTCTAAGTTCTATGAGTTTAAAGCACTGATGGAGAAAGAATCGAGGAAGAAAGTGAAGGCTCTTAGGAGAAATAATGGTGGAGAATACATCTCTAACGAGTTCAAGAACTTCTACAGCAAAGAAGGAATTCGAAGAGAACTCATAGTGCCTTATAACCCACAGTAGAATGGCGTCGCAGAGAAGACGAACAAAAATATTGTGGGTGTAGCATGAGCGATGTTGGATGATAAATGCCTACCTATGCATCTGTGGGTAGAAGCATGAAATACATCAGTACATGTGCAAAACCATTGTCCTCATAGAGTACTTGACATGAGTACACCTAAAGAGGCTTTCACTGGTAAGAAACCCGATGTTTCACAGTTTAATATTTTTGGCTCATTTTTTTAGGGTTGGTATTTTTGTGGGGTACACTGAAACACCCCATAATTATCCTGTGCATTTTCCAAACAATAGAATGACTGTTGTGTGATGAGATATGAAATCTGATGAGGAGAAAGCCATGTGGTTGTCCCTTTAGAGGGAGTTGGACTTGCATGCAGAGGAGGAATTGTTAGTTCCCAAGGATGAGTCTCAAGATGTGTGTTATCACCCATTAGCTTTAACACTTTCATTAATAGGGTCATAAAAATTTTTCACCTAGGTTGATGTGGTCTCATAAGCCATTTTCATGAATTTTTTGAAAAAAATTGCATTTGATGATTTCTACCTTAAGTTTAAAACCCCTTCTAATCATGTCATTTCAGTCAAATAAACCTCATATCATATAGTTTTCATCCCCATGCCTTTTAATCACAAAATATTCCACCTGTCATTTTTCATATTTTCGTAGAGATTTTCAAAGAAAATCAACAGATTTCGCTATGAAACTGCTTAACAGTTTTGTAGCGAATCTGTCAGCAGTCAGACCGTTTTCACTACGAAACTGGGTTTTTCTATAGAAAGGGTCAGAGTGGTGTGAGGTATTAATTTTTTATTCGAAAATTAAAGGGTGAGGTCATTTGAGTTCGTTATGATGATTCCCAAACATGCATAGCCATATTTTGCTGTCATTATTACCTTTTATGGTCACATGTGCCACCATCAAAATCCAAGTTGTCAAATAACCTTTTAAAAAATTTACCCCAAGCTGTTCTTTGTGATTTAGTGTTTAATCATTGCATGAAAAGTATCCCACTATTGATATTTGAGAGCTACTTCACCACATCAAGAAGGTTTTTGTTCGAATTCGATTCTGCAGGTGTCATCAACAAGTGAGGCAATGAAGAGTATAAAGCATCATGGATTCGAAGAAGAAAACAAATAAAGGTGGTAATTGTGTAAGGTATGAACCCATGGATTTGAAGTTGTTGAATGAAGATCCTACTGCTATGGAGGCTTTCATGAAGATGGGCTACCTACAGTTCTACCAGAAATTGCAAGTTTTTCATGCACAGGTTTCAAAAGACTTTGCCACCAATTTTATAGGGACAACATCAAAGGTTGGGATCTTGAATCTCACAGTGTCACTAGAGATCACATCACAAGCTACAGAAATCCCTTGAACTGGTGAATAATGGTTCAAAGGCACAAAGTTCATAATGCAAGGATGTGAATAATTTCTCAAGCAGGAGCACAGAGGAGCTAACATGAAGAATGACATCCCTAGAGGTAATATGAAGGAGAATTATGCAAAGTTATTGCTGGTGATCCAAAAATACAGGAGTTTGGGAAAGATTTCAGATAGAGTTCAGGTCAAGTCAGAATGTAATGAGACATCACTATTTGATCATGGTCTGATAAAACTGTTAGTGTTGGAATTGATGAAAAGGTTAAACAGAGATTGAACCTCTTTTTTGTTTATGAGTGGGTATGAAATAGATGTAGTGACTCCCAAGAATGTTTCAAAACCTAAAACTACTACATACCCAGCTTCAATAGAAGAGGTTGAAGAAGAGAAAAGATAGTCTCTTGTAGAACCAATGGACATTGAAGAAGGAACTCTGCAAGAAACTGACATCCCTCAGTGAGCACCTACAAAATAAAAACACAATATTAGCAAAAAAAGCAGTAAGAGGATAACAAGGAGTCATACATTGGCCAAAGGAAATCTAGAAGATATCCTACATGCATTAGATATTGAGGAGTCCCCAATAGTATAAGTAGAAGACATTGAAGGTGATGGAAGGAAACTGAAGAAAGGTAAGTCTGTCAAGAAATTGGATATTGCACAACAGGATGTTGGCTTCATATTTGAGCCAAGGAAGCCAATGAACAAGTTTGCAACAAAAGCTATGGAGAGAAAAAGGGTAGAGAAAATCAGTGAAGGTATATAGCCATAAAACATCATAGATTTATCCATAGCAACAGAAGAAGAAGTTGTCACCATGTAGAGAAAGGGAAAGGAGAAGATGATTGAAAAATAAAAAACACAACTCCTGAAAAGGAAGCAAGAGAGGAAATACTTGAATTGAAGTTGGAAGCAGAAAAGCAGAAGTCTGAAAAGGCTGAAATTGACCAATTCCGACCAAATATCATTTTTTTAGAGAACAATTCGTTGAGAAGAATATCAAACTTAAATATGTTGGTACAAAATAACAAATCATTGATATCTTCACTAAACCTTTACCTTGTGAAACATATGAATATCTTCTCCAGAACCCTGGGATTCTCCTAAGTTCTCATTAGATTTTTCTTATTCAAAAAATAAAGGGAGAGTGGAAGTGTGTACAGGTCCGCAGGATGGTTGTGTTTCAGGGGCAGTTACCCTTTGTCATTGATGTCAAATGGGAAGAGAATGTTGTATGAATATGTGTAATGATCGCAAGGGGAGTACTTTTGTTTCCATTAATGCCAAAGGGGGAGATTGTTTATCAGTGGTTGTCATTGATGTCAACCCAAGCAGCACCAGGGGCTACCACGATATTGCATGGGAATTTTGGCCTGCCAAATTACTATATTCTAAGTCAAGGATGTTTTTTATGGATTCTACGTGTCGATATGTTTCCTTTTATATATGCCTCGCCATGTAATTATTCGTGGTTTGAGAGATATTCATGTTTGAAGTTAGTAACCCCAGTTAGTGGGTTAAAACTCCATGGGGTTGTGGCATGAAACTAATCATTGGTTGTGGTAATTGAAAAATCACTAATTAATGATTTTTAAGCTCCTAAAATACCTCCCACGTTCACTTGTTGAAGACCTTCTCAACCTAAGAATTTATATAAATTGTGATCCTCATATCCTCCTCATGTAGGGATTTCGCTACTTGAAATAGGCCATCAAGGAGTTTTTGCTATAAATTTATTTCTGGGAAGTATTAGATGGTGAAATTAAAAACCCACTTGGGTGAAATCCTGATGAAGCTTGTGTATAAATTTTCAGTCTGGGTTTGCTATATTTTTTAGATATATCATCTGTGGAAGTTAGGGTTTTTGCAGCCTTCGAAATTTCATCTCAAAGAGGTGACCTTCGGAAAATAATCATAACATTCTCTCTCAGAAGAGGATTGGAATTTTGTAAAAAGTTGCGGATAATGCACGGAATTCGGTTGTATGTGTATCTATTTCTAATCTGAAGGAGGAATCAGTGACACGTGGCACTTCGTACAAGCTAGCTCTACTAAACTAGTCCATAATTATGTCATTGTGAGAGATTAGGCATAAATTTTCCTTGAAGAATCCAAATTGGATCAGACCTGTGGAATTGAAGAGAAGACTCAAAGGGCTACTAGAGGACTTAAAATCACATATTGGGGATCTGAAATAAAAGAGATACATCATAATCAATATCGATCTCCTAAAATGAAAGAAAAAGCTAGATCATGTGCTGTCAAGGGCTGTAAAGTGCCAGAATTTCTAGTGTAGCAAAGAAAATCAAGGTGAAGCAAAATTATGCAGTAGTGGTAAGCTCAAGATAAGTATATTTTGTATATGCATGTTCATCTGTTAATTGCATTAGGTTCTTTGTATTCTATTTTTTTTTTAGCACTGACATATGCTCTGCATGATGAGGCAAGTTTTCCTATTATCATGTCATGGATATTTACTTGAAGAATTTTTTCAGGTATTATATATTCATCAACATAAGACCCAATGCATGATCTAATGTTCTGAAGAGTGAGAAAGGGTAGCATGATAAGAGCAACAATCAAGGTGCAAAACAATAGTAATAAGTTCATCACATCAAGTCTTGAAGTGGGAAGCACTGTATACAATCATTGTGAAGGTATCATTGTTCCGAGTAATTGTAAAAGAATCATTGTAAAATTTGTACAAGTGTCTATCTGCCAATGTAATATTCCAAAATTTCCATGCAACAAACTGGAATATTAATTTTGGTTATATCATCTAGGAGATGAATAAAATGGGTAAGGAGACCCATGAGCAGGAATAACATCCCTCATAGTATGAAAGGGATCACTAGAGTAGCTTGATTTTTCAACTTCCGGTGTGAAAAGGGGCTTTCGCAAATGGACAAGGTCTAGTTTGACCAAATCAAAATGCACAGAGGAAGGAGGTGGAGAGCACTTAGAGAAACAACGCAGTATGAATAGGAAGAGGTTTCTTTGGTGAAAGAAACCTAAGGAGTGGGACCCATGGTGAGAGGGATCTCACTTGTTTAAAAGGAGGGCAAGGCAGCCATTGTTTCTCATGTT
Source organism: Pinus albicaulis (assembly GCA_034641835.2). Taxonomy (NCBI): domain Eukaryota; kingdom Viridiplantae; phylum Streptophyta; class Pinopsida; order Pinales; family Pinaceae; genus Pinus; species Pinus albicaulis. The sequence continues at coordinate 188,772 of JAXQQM020085073.1, read as the reverse complement.
GATGAATATATAATTTGGTTTGCATGACTATTTTCTTTCTTTAGTTGTTTAACTGAGATTGTTTTGCTGCTTAGCACAAGGGATTTCCTGTTTAGGAATCCTTCTCCCTTCTTGACAGGCCTCTTGAGGGATTTTACTTCATTCTCCACATTTCAGGCTTAATGCCAAGCCACCTCCTTCAGCTACAGCATTATTCCTGAAGCAGGATAATTCTGTGTTGCAGGGTGTTGCAGTGGAGGGTTCCACAACACCATTTCCTTGGCTCATCTTTCAGAGGAGGGAGTTTCTATTCCTCTGGGAGGTTATTAAGGAAGATTTCTAAGCTTATTGCAGGTATTTGGCATCAGGCCAAGCACTTCCTATCACCAACAGCGTAGTCCCTTCTCTAGAATGCGTTATTTTTTAGTGCAATTGCAGTGGGGACTTGCTCCACTATTTTGGAGGGTGAGATCTTTGGTGATTGAATCAGCCTTTCACCTGAAAGATCCTTTGGATGAGATTCAGCTATCATATGCAGCATCATCAACTGTCTTCATCCATTTCTAGTTTCTAAGTTGCAGCTGCTACCCTGCTACTTCGGCATTTCTACAGATTTGCCATTTTATGCATATTTCAGCCAATCCTTCCAAGGATTGTGTATTGTTGTTTTCCAGGGGTTGAGATCTTGCTCCCCTATTTTATTTGAGCTGTATATTGCTATATCTTTTTATTGATAGTCATTCTGTAGTAGTGCCTCTTATAAACTGCGCAATCATAGCCTAGGGCATTCTCAGTGTAGCAGTATATCTCACATTTCATGTACATGATCTATTAAGGCTTGTATTGCTAATCTTGAGTGACTCTTTCCTCAAGATCTTGTATACAATTTTGCTACTATATTCAATGTGATGGCTACTGAGACCTTCTAACTTCTTGTACATCAATATAACACTGTTATTCCATCTCTTGTTCAAGAATTGTTGCAGTCCCTTCATTGGGCACTTTTCAAAGAGAACTAGGTGTGGGAGACCTGTTTAACACACCTAGAGGGATTTCTTTTGAGCCTCCTCTTGGATTTCACTCTTACATACATTGATCTAAGGGATCCAAGTCTCGGTTTCAAATCTTGTAGCAACTTTTCCTGGAAAATGGGTTTTCCAGTCATTCCTTGCTAGCAGATCCCATTTTGGGATATTATAGCCAAGAATTAAAGAGGCAACTTTAGGAGGTCTAGGATCATCATTAGGTGATTGTGCCATAGTTGGGGTAATGATCTAGTGTGTCTTCTTCTTATTAGAAAAGCATTTAGGTGGTTTTTGTCTCGCATGGGGGTTTCCACCTTAAAGACTGTGTGCATTTGTGTTCATTTTGTTTACTTCTATCATTGTACAAACACTAATAATAATTCAATATTAAGTAATGCTATGAAAGACTAATAATAACACTAATTGAACAGCATATTGATTCACCCCGCTCTCAGTATTTCCAACAACATTTAGGCCAAAAGTGTAACCCATCTTCATGCATACATGCCTACACCATACATGACCTCCTAGGGATGTATTTTCCTTTGAATTCTTAAGTAGTGGTTTTGAGGATATTGGGAAATTTTAAGAATTTATGGGACTTGATGTCTTCGACAAGGTTGGAATTGTAGGGAGGGAGTGAGAAATTAGTCTATAAATTAATACTATCAAAATTATTTCTTAAGAAAAACAGATGACCTTTAAAGAGTATATTTATCTTCCTAGAGCCTGGGTGGAACTATGTGAATTATTACAATTTTCAAGTTCATGTTATGAGCAAAGGGGTCCTCAACATGTTAATGAGGAAAACTAGGATCTACTCCATAAGAAACATTTCATTAAAGTAGGAACAACAGAAATACATAAAACATTTCCTCACATTTCCATAGATTCCACACAAAAACTCTGAATGTATCATTTTTTTTTTTTTTAAACACAAACCATGTAAAGTAAAAGCACCTAAAATCTTCGTCCATGCTAGTCTAAGTTTTCACCTTTCCATAAATTCCACTCACATAAAAACTGTGAATGTATCATTTAAAAATATTATAAAAACAAAAACCATCTAAAGTAAAAACACCTCAAATCATCCATTTAAAAAAGTTATAAAAACACAAACAATCTAAAGTAAAAGCACATGAAATTGTCCACATGGTTTAATTTTTAACTCCTCACATTTCCATAAATTCCACTTACATAAAAACTCAAAATATACCATTTAAAAAAATTATAACACAAACCACATGAATACTTAGAATGTATCATTTACAAAAATTCTAACAACACAAACCATTTAAAGTAAAAGCACTTGATATCATCCATGTTGGTCTAAGTTTTATCTCCTCCCTTTCCATAAATTCCACTGAAAAAAAATATAAAAACACAAAGCATCTAACATAAAAGCACCTCGAATCGTCCAAGTTGGTCTAAGTTTTAACTCCAAACTTTTCCATAAATTCCACCCACATAAAAACTCTGAAAACTCTCAATGTATCAATTAAAAACACTAAATGTATCATTTAAAGAAATTATAAAAACACAAAGCATATAACGTAAAAGCACCTTGAATCGTCCAAGTTGGTCTAAGTTTTAACTCCTCACCTTTCCATAAATTCCACTCACATAAAAACTCTGGAAACTCTCAATGTATCAAATAAAGAAATTATAAAAACACAAACCATGTAAATTAAAACCACCTCAAATAGTCCATGTTCGTCTAAGTTTTAACTCCTCATGTTTCCATAAATTCCACTCACATAAATACTCTCAATGTATCATTCAAATAAATTATAAAAACACAAACCATCTAAAGTATTTAAACAAATTATAAAAATACAAACCATCTTCAGTAAAAACAACTGAAATCTTCTATGTTGGTCTAAGTTTTAACTGCTCACCTTCTTTAAATTCTACTCACATAAAAACCCCAAGAATTTTGAATGTATCATTTAAAGAAATTATAAAAATACAAACCATCTAAAATAAAAGCACCTAAAATCGTCTATGTTAGTCTAAGTTTTAACTCCTCACATTTCCATAAATTCCTCACATAAGAACTCTAAAAAGTATGATTTAAAAAAATTATAAAAACACAAACCACCTTAAATCGTCCATGTTGATCTAAGTTTTAGTTCCTCAAATTTCCATAAATTCTATCACATGAATGTATCATTTAAAAAATTTATAAAAACACAAACCACACCTGAAATCGTCCATGCTGATCTAAGTTTTAACTCCTCACCTTTCCATCAATTCCACTCACCGAAAACCTCTGAATATATTATTTAAAAAAACTATAAAAACACAAACAGTAAAAGCACCTGAAATCGTCCATGTTGGTGAATGTTTTAAGCCACGTTGTTTTAACTCCCCACGTCTCCTGCATCCACGTTGTTTTAACTCCCCACGTCTCCTGCATCCTGGTAGAATTCGTTGGACCAAACGCCGCAAAGTCCATCCATGTTTCCCGTGAAAATCTGGTGAGTGCTTTCATCATATGCGATTGCCTGGACTGCATCATTCAATACTGCCTTTCTGATTTTAGAACAATTTGGGTCCTCCGAAGAGATCTTTGCTAAGCATTTCCCTGTAACAATGCTGCTAACATTCACAGTGTATATCCATCCATTTCCGTCTGGTGCGAGCCGGCGGCAAAGAGAAATGATAATATCCTGTGAATTAGAAAAGTATGAATGCGTGAAAATGTCTGCAGGTGGGTGATCCTCAAGTGTCACTAAAATCTCACCTCGAAGATTACAAACATGAAATTTTCCGGATTCGGTGCAGCAAATAAACTGCGATTTTTTATATAAATAGTAAGGTTCACGTACTGCTCTAATATTTGTATTTATGATGTTTATTAAAAGAGGGTTTTCATCGCAGATCTGTACAACTTCCATATCCGACCAATGTGTTTGAATAAGTAGTGTATTGCTGCCACACAACACTACGAACAATAGGATCTCGTCATTATCAGACCGAGGGAGAAATATTTCTTTCTGCAGTATTCCGTTAAGTTTGGAAAAAAAATTGAATTCAAATCCAACACTTCCATTAGTTTTAGTGCAAGAAATTTGATGGAATATCACAATGTCCATATTTCCTGGACTTGTATTTTTTAGATTTGAACGAATACGTCTGTAATTTGGAGTAACATCTGTGAACCCTAGATTTGTTATTGTAAACAACATTGTGTACTTTTTTAATTCACAACACTTGAATGTATGGTCAGTGAAATCGTGAACGATGGCCCTGCAATTTGGAATATCAAAACACCTTTCCATTATGCGGGACTCTCCAGGAAAAAGCCGCGTGGTCTTTAGAGTTTCTCCTTTTTGTATAGATGCAATATCGAGGCTTATTATCTGAACGGTGTCATATTTCCAGTTCTTATGAGACACCTTATGCGCTATTAGAAATGAATTATTGTGTTTGTTGTAACACACATTTTGTACATACCTCTTCACATTAACATTGTTGGCACTAATGCTTCCGTCGGTCTTACAGTCAACATGCGAAATTTGATCTCCATCTCTTTTGAATAGCACCAAATCCGTATCGGAATGGACAACGAGTATTATATCAGCCCCAACAGCTATATGTTGAATAATACCCATGCCCTCATGCTCAAAGCTCTGTACATGATAATCTCTATAAATATGTGGAAGCTTCCTAGTGTTGCCCAACTCTCGCAGACGCAGAGAGTGGAAGATCGTGACCGGCGTTGAATGTCCTCTTTGTCGAAGTTGGTTTTCATGAGAGAGTACCGCTGATGAATTCGGAGCAATTTCTGGTAGCGGACTCGACAGAAAATTTCCTTCGTATTCTTCTTCCGTGGGCATCTTCTTGTTCTGCGAACCATCTGCCATGTCTAACTATCGAGTCTCCTAATGACGAGCAAAATTCTTTCGATTTAGAACAGTGAAAGAAGATTTCTATGACTTCATAAAGGAATTGATAGATTTCTTATAAATAGATATCACTTCCGTTCTCCTTGAGTGTTATCGGCAATGAACGTAATTTGTGGACACAAAATTTTATTTTATTTTTTAAATAAAAATGGTCTTATGGTGCTATAGAGCACCACCCATGATTTCTTTGGGTGCAGCCAGATTTCGGTTCATCAAATCCATCTAAATGGTTTCCTTTTAGTTGTTGATAATTATTCTAGGGAGTTTTAAATTCATTTGTAAAATATAAAAATTATATAAAAAAATAAAAAATATTAATTGAATAATAATTTTATCATGAATTTAAAAAATATGTTATTTTAATTTTCTTTATAACATTTTAAATTCATTTTTATTGTATTTTTTATTTTCGTAAAAAAATCTTTTCAATTAATTTTAAAATAAATATAATTAAGTTTTAAAAAAACAATTTACCCACCAACCTCAATCCCTGGGCCAAGAAGAAAGGCTCCAATGGCTCCAACCGAAGGTGAGAAATCTAGGCAAACAAGTTTGATTGGTAAATAAGCCCACCGTAAGTTATATGGTTTGTTTGTTTTTTTAATTTTAACTAGTTTTGAATTATTATTATTATTATTTTGTCTAAAAGATAAAAATAATATGGGGTCACATAGTTTGTTTATAATTAGTTTATATTTATGATAATCAAATTTGATAATATTAATGTTTACTTTATTATAAGTTAATTAAAAAAATAAAGTTATTTTTTCCCTTAAAACCAAGATATGTTCAATATGAATGTTGAGTGTGGTGTAATGAGAACATCATTTTTTAAGGTAATGAATTTATTATGTATTCATGAAATTTTATATTAATACTTAATTTTTCTTTATGAAGAATTGATCTATGTTATATAAAAATAATGTGAAAGATAGATATAGTGAAAGCTATTAGAAAAATGAGGGTTTTGATGTACTTAAAACCCAAATCACTATCAGATTATTATGACTACCAACTCAAATATTAACCTAAACTTATACAAAAAAAAATTATTTGTCAATCTTATTAACAAAAACTTGTTAAAGTAACATGCATTGGAATAATTCATGTGTATTCTAGTGTGTGCCTATTTCAACAATCTGCATACTGGATTGTGAGCAATTGTTTTCTCCCAATGTATATCCTTTGCCTCCAAGTGAGGATAACAATGACATTATATTAAGCATTAGGTATGGAGAATTGGATCCTTGACATGGTAAGGGGAGGAAATTTATGCATTGGGCGATACGATATTCTTTTATGTATCAAATTCCAATATCAATACCTTAAACCACTATGTTTGATCTCTCAATGGTATCCCTAGCTTATGAATGGGGATATTAGTGGGGTGAAGAAAAATTCAACCCTATGTATTGGTCTAAGGGACTTGGAAATTATTTGCGGAGGAATCCCATGACTTAAGGTATAAAAGAAACTTCTAATCATGTAGCAAAAAGAATAATAACTCAAACTACGACATAGAACATTGCAAGATCATCCTTGTCTTCCAATTAGGGAGATGAGAATCATCAAAATCTTTTAAGAACTAATTATAGGTAAATAAAGACCCTTGATGTAACCACAAAAAGAAACACAATGAATTGGCCCTATAGTAATATTTTTGGAATACATGATTATGAAAAATACCACGAACCACCTTAGAATACTTTTAATGTTATCCTTTCATTTTAGTAAGGATATAGATGCCATTAGAATATTTCTCTGACCAGCCTAGATCCATCTAACTCCAGATCTATCATGCGCCGAGAGGGATCAAATCTCTCGAGGTGCAAACCTATTTTTTGAGTGCAAAAATTGAGGAAAGTTTTGCACCTCAAGAGATTTGATCCCTCTCAGTGCATGATAGATCCGGAGTTAGATGGATCTAGGCTGGTTCCAGTTGGAGGCATCAATGTCACATTTTTCAGATTATTAAAATTTTTGTATATTTTTGAGATGTAAGATGGATCTAGGTTGGTTTCAGTCATGTGACGCCAAGGAAAATATATCAGAAATATGATTAATTTTATCAATAATATGTAATTATATCAAATATTAATATAATAAGTTTAAATATGCTAAATATTTCTGAGATTAACTTGGCCATTTTAATTTTAAATTTTCTTAGTTACCTCAGTTCGTTGAGATGATAATTATTGTTAATAACTATAATGATGAAAAATGATGAAAGATTTTTTTTAAATGCAAAGTGACAATAATAGTGTTGAAAGATAGAAAATGTGAATAATAAGAACGTACTCATGTTACACAAATTTTACCCATGGTATCTTTTCATATCGATTATATGAAAAACAAAATTTAAATCGTAAACCATTTAAATCTTTAGCTCGAGTTGTTGCAGTAAACATGATACCTTGTCTCTCTTGCTCTCCAATATTAATAGCTTAAATTACTATAACACAAAAATCAATCTACATTGTCAATAACTTTTCGTGCTTACACTAAAATCAATGCATATTGTTAATCCAATCACTTTCAAATTAATGTACCGTCATATATCCAATTACATCAAATCATAAATCAACATATACATTGAAATCAATGCATATAATGCAAGCAACCAAATAAGATTAGAAAATAACTTCTACATTGAAATCAATGCACCTAATGCAATCAATCAAATAAGATTAGAAACCAACATCTACACTGAAATCAATGCATTTACTCAAAGCAATCAAATAGGATTAGAAATCGCCATCTACACTGAAATTAATGCATTTAGCGCAAACAATCAAATAGTATTAGGAATAATCTACATTGAAATCAATGCATCTAGTGCAAGCAATCAAATATAATTATAAATCGACGTCTAAATTGAAATCAACACATCTAGTGCAAGCAATCAAATAGTATTAGGAATCATCACCTACACTGAAATCAATGCGTCTAGTGCAAGTAATCATATATCATTAGAAATAAATATCTACACTAAAATCGATGCATCTAGTGCAGATAATAAAATAGGATTATAAATCACCATCTCCACTTAAATCAATCCATCTAGTGCAAGAAATATTCTTCCCTCTCTCCACCCTCCATCCATATCTATATCCCCATCCATCTCTTGTTTTTTGTCTCTATCTCACCCCCCTAAACACACACGCTCTCGCACTCCATATATATCACTCTCTTTGTCAATCACCCTCTCTCCCCATCTCTCTCTTCTTCCCTCTCTTCCCCTTCTCTCTCTCTCCCCCGCTAATATCTCTATTTCCTCCTTTTGTCCTCTCTCTCTCTCTCTCTCCATCTCCTTTTCTATTTATGAAAAAGAAAATTTAAATCGTAAACCATTTAAATATTTAGCTCAAGCTGTTGTAGTAAACATGATACCTTGTCTCTCTTGCTCTCCAATATTAATAGCTTAAATTACTATAACACAAAAATCAATCTACATTGTCAATAACTTTTTGTGCTTACACTAAAATCAATGCATATTGTTAATCCAATCACTTTAAAATTAATGTACCATCATATATCCAATTACATCAAATCATAAATCAACATATACATTGAAATCAATGCATATAATGAAAACAATCAAATAAGATTAGAAAATAAATTCTACATTGAAATCAATGCACCTAATGCACCATCTCCACTTAAATCAATCCATCTAGTGCAAGAAATATTCTTCCCTCTCTCCATCCTCCATCCATATCTATATCCCCATCCATCTCTTGTTTTTTGTCTCTATCTCACCCCCCTAAACACACACGCTCTTGCACTCCATGCATATCATTCTCTTTGTCAATCACCCTCTCTCCCCATCTCTCTCTTCTTCCCTCTCTTCCCCTTCTCTCCCTCTCCCCCGCTAATATCTCTCTTTCCTCCTTTTGTCCTCTCTCTCTCTCTCTCTCCATCTCCTTTTCTATTTATGAAAAAGAAAATTTAAATCGTAAACCATTTAAATCTTTAGTTCGAGCTATTGTAGCAAACATGATACCTTGTCTCTCTTGCTCTCCAATATTAATAGCTTAAATTACTATAACACAAAAATCAATCTACATTTTCAATAACATTTTGTGCTTACACTAAAATCAATGCATATTGTTAATCCAATCACTTTAAAATTAATGTACTGTCATATATCCAATTACATCAAATTGTAAATCAACAAACACATTGAAATCAATGCATATAATGCAAGCAATCAAATAAGATTAGAAAATAACTTCTACATTGAAATCAATGCACCTAATGCAATCAATAAAATAATATTAGAAACCAACATCTACACTAAAATCAATGTATTTACTCAAAGCAATCTAGTGAAAGAAATATTCTTCCCTCTCTCCACCCTCCATCCATATCTATATCCCCATCCATCTCTTGTTTTTTGTCTCTATCTCACCCCCTTAAACACACACGCTCTTGCACTCCATATATATTATTCTCTTTATCAATCACCCTCTCTCCCCATCTCTCTCTTCTTCCTTCTCTTCCCCTTCTCTCCCTTCCCACCGCTAATATCTCTCTTTCCTCCTTTTGTCCTCTCTCTCTCTCTCGCCATCTTCCTTATCACTCTCTCTCTCTCTAGGAACCAACATCTACACCGAAATCAATGCATTTACTCAAAATATTCTTAGAAATCACCACCTACACTGAAATCAAAGCATCTAGTGCAAGTAATCAAATATCATTAGAAATAAATATCTACACTAATGCATCTAGTGCAAATAATCAAATAGGATTATAAATCACCATCTCCACTTATATCAATCCATCTAGTGCGAGAAATATTCCTCCCTCTCTCCACCCTCCATCCATATCTATATCCCCCTCCATCTATTATTCTTTGTCTCTCTATCTCACCCCCCTAAACACACGTGCTCTCGTACTCTATATATATCAATCTCTTTTTCAATCACCCCCTCTCCCCCTCTCTCTCTTCTTCCCTCTCTTCACCTTCCATCTATATCTCTATCTTCCCCTTCTCTCCCTCTCCCCCATTAATATCTCTCTTTCCTCCTTTTGTCCTCTCTCCCTCTCTCTCCATCTTCCTTATCTCTCTCTCTCTCTCTCTCTCTCTCTCTAGAAACCAACATCTACACTGAAATCAATGCATTTACTCAAATAAATCAACTAGGATTCGAAATCGCCATCTACACTGAAATCAATGCATTTAGTGCAAACAATCAAATAGGATTAGAAATCATCTACATTGAAACCAATTCATCTAGTGCAAGTAATCAAATATAATTATAAATCGACATCTAAATTAAAATCAACAAATTCAGTGCAAGCAATCAAATTGTATTAGAAATCACCACCTACATTGAAATCAATGCATCTAGTTCAAGTAATCAAATATCATTATAAATAAATATCTACACTAAAATCGATGCATATAGTGCAAATAATCAAATAGGATTATAAATCACCATCTCCACTTATATCAATCCATCTAGTGTGAGAAATATTCTTCCCTCTCTCCACCCTCCATCCATATCTATATCCCCCTCCATCTATTCTTTTCTGTCTGTTTATCTCACCCCCCTAAACACACACACTCTCGCAATCCATATATATCAATCTCTTCGTCAATCCCCTCCTCTCCCCTTCTCTCTCTTCTTCCCTCTCTTCACCTTCCATCTATATCTCTATCTTCCCCCTCTCTCCCTCTCCCCCGGCTAATATCTCTCTTTCTCATTTTTTCCCTCTCTTCCTATCTCCTCCATCTTCCTTTATCACTCACTCACTCTCTCTCTCTCTCTCTCTCTCCCAATTCTCTTTCATGTCTCTTCTTCTTACCTCCCTCCCCTCCGCCCCTCCTAATTCCATCTCTCTTTCCCTCCCTCTCCTCCACTTTCCCCCCACATCATTTCTCTCCTTCTCTCTTTCCTTTCTCTCCCCCATCTCTCTCTCTCTCCCATCTCTCTCTCTCTTCACCCACCAACTATGTTACTATATCCCTCCCTCTCTCCTTATATCTCCTTCTCCCCCCTTATCTCCATCTCTCCTTATTTGTATCTTTATCTCAACCCCAAACACATACACTCTCTCTCTGTCTCTCCCTTGTCACTCCTTCTCTCTATCCACTTCTCACTCTCTATATTTATTATTTCCTACATCTCTCCCCCTCCAACTCAATCTCTCTTATCGATCCTCCCTCCTCCTCTCTCTCAAGTCCTCTCTCTTGGCCTCTCTCTCTCTCTCTCTCTTTCTCTCTCTCTCCAATACTCTCTCTTCCCCCATAACTCTTCTCCTCTCTCTCATCCTTCCTCTCTCTCCCTTTCTCTCCCACCTCTCTCTCTCTCTTTTCCCTCCAATCATCTCTCTTCCCCCATATCTCTATCTCTCTCTCTCTAATCCTCTCTCTTCCCCCATCCCTTTCTTTCTCTCTCTCTTTCCACCCCTCTCTCTCTCCAACTACATTACTATATCCCTCCCTCTCTCCTTATCTTTTCTTCTCTCCTCCCTTCTTTCCATACATCTTACTTTGTCTCTTTATCTCACCCTTAAACATACACACTCTCTCTCCATCTCTCCCTTATCACTCTTTCTCTCTATTTCTTCTTAGTTATGTAAAGTAATGAGCATAAATATTCATAAATATAAAGCAGATTATGGAGTAAATATGAAAAGATGTTTTATTTACTTACCATACGTCTAGTTTATTTATATTTTTATTTATTTACCATACCGTTTTTCTTTACTATGGTATTTGGCCCATAGGCTAGTTATATAAGTAGATTTTTATTTATAATCCTATTTGATATATTGTTATTTATTTACCTTACCTCTTTATACCTCTTTTATATTTATTTCTTTACCATACCTCTTTATACCTATTTTATATTTATTTATTTATTTATTTATCATACCTTTTTATACCTCTTTTATATTTATTTATTTTATATTTATTTATTTTATATTTATTTATTTACCCATGGTATTTGGCCCATGGTATCAATATTAATTTGTCCCATGGTATTTGTCCCATAGGCTTCATCTAAATAAAACCTTTTTTTAAAGTTTTTTTAAATATAAAATGGTTTATGGAATAAATATTAAAAAAAAAATATTTTTTATTTACCATACATCTAGTTTATATATATTTTTATTTATTTACCATAGCTCTGGAGTAAGTATAAATTCATTTTACAAATATTTAATTAAAAGAAATATTAAAAGATTTTGGATTTTGATTGTTTGTGTTGAATTAACACTTTTCCTTTGATTTAGGAAATGGTATTGACTTTAGTAAAGAGTAAAGATGTTTAAAATTTTACTTAATTTGGAAATTCAATGTGGTAATTTTTTTGTTAAAGGTAAATTTATGATCCATTCAAATTCACGTGTATAATTTACTATCCATTCAAATTATATAAATAATACATAATTGTATTAGAAATTGATATATGTTCTAGCACAATGCGATTTTTATTTTTAATTTAAAACTTAAGCAGACAATTTGTATGAGGATGTGACATACCTGACATCGGGGTCGATCTCGGCTGTAGATGCACCTCTTGGCGCAAATAGGTATAATTATTTGGGCCCTATACATCATTCAAGGAGAAAACCTAGGCCTTAAATAATAAAATAAGCTTCTAAATATCAAGATTAAATATTTTCATTTAATCCACCATATATGACCTCTTCAACATACCCTTTTGATTTGAATGGTGATATTGATAATATTAGGAAGCTTTTAGAACTAGGTATGGGTATTAGGGTCTTGGATACGGTTATGAGGAAAACTAAGGTCTTATGCTATAAATGAAGATTATCGGAACCAAATTCCATTAAAAAACATGACCATAGAAGGGGATATTTGGCATCGAGGTGGTGTTATTTTCATTATTACAATTTTTAAGCACAAGTTATGGATTAAAAAATCCTAAACATGGTCATGCGGGGAGTCCATTGCTTGATGTATTTACGGAATATTTCATGCATCCAAGGGAGAGAAAAATCCCTCAAACCTACATATATTACCTTGCAAGTGTATCATTTTCCTCTTAGTGGGAATATTGGCATCATTAGGGTTTTTGGAGAAGTGGGTATCAATACAAATACTTTTCCCATGGTCAACTGATGGCCCTTTTGCATTATTCCTAAAAAATAGCTTCCATGGCTCAAGATCCATGAATGGGTACTAAAACAACCAAAAATACCTCGCTATGGCATAATTTTCCTCCAAGTTGCAATATGGACTCCATTAGAAGTTTTTTTAGCACCAAGTATCCATTCTCGGGAACTATACATGGTGGAGGGAGGAAAATAAAGCCTTGAGATATAAAGTAATCTTTCATCCTTCAAACTCGAAGAATGACACCTCGAATCACCAAACCTAATGTGTAGCACCCCCATTTAGGTTCCCTCCTAATATTTTAATAAAATTATAGTAATTTTGATTATATGGGAATGGGTTAAAGCTAGAGAAATAGGTGATGTATTTATTTTAATGAAAATGTCAAACAATGTGAGAAATAACATGAAAATGAGCCATGAGTGGGATCTAGAAAAGGGGAAAGGTCGCAAATATTTTCCTATTGGAATAACCTATGCCAAGAATGATTTTTCAACTAAAAACTTGTAATCCCAATTTCTAAGAAACCAATTAATGAGGAAATTGGTATTTATACAACCAACTTCCCAAAAGTATGAGAGTATTTTTATATGTACCCAAATGTCCCAAATTTATGGAAAAAGTATTGATATAGAAGTGTTTGATATTGAAAAATGATTTTGTGGATATGAATAATGAAATATCATGCTAAAGTTTAAAGAACAAAGAGATTGGGCATGTTTAACATGTCAAATACATATCAATGAGCCTAGGCACCAAATCTAGATGAATATGAATGCCATAAATGTTTTTGGTTGATGGCAGTGTAGTGAGGGATCCTTAGATCCATTTTTTTGTTACAAAATTTGAGCATAATTGTCCCAAATATGAGCTTCATGTAGATAATACTTTGCAATTTTTTAATGATGATGGCTTCTGCTAGGGTTTCAGGCCTGGCCGCTGCAGACAAAGACTCTACCCCTGCCCCTGCCCTATTTGGCTCTGCCACAACTGTCGACTTCAGAGTAGGCACTGTGCTTCCTTCAGCCACTACTCCATGTGGTCAACATTACTCGAGTTGCAGACTTCCAGGAAGCGCATGCAAAAATCTTGCAGTCGCCAACTCCATAGCATACTCTGCACCCTTCACCGTGGATGCATCTGGTGGTTTTCTTAGCCCAAGTCGCAGATCTATTGGGAAAGCTCTCGCAGATCATGCAGGTCATTTCTGCAAGCGCTTACCAGTCTCTGTTGCCTTCTTACACCGAGATTCAGATAGAGGAGGGGACGTCAATGATGGCCAGAATATGGCTGTAGGCTCCAACAATCTTGCCATCACAACCAATGCAAAACCCCTGCAAAGGCTTAGTCTTGGCCTCTCGGAGAAGCAGGGAAAACCGGATAGGAGGTTGCTTCAAGAGGGTTTCGATATTCAACCAGCTGCTCTCATAGCCAAAGGCCTTCCAAATCTGGGGACACAATACCAGATCCAGATCTCTCTTCCTTCTGGTGGAACGAAGCTATTATGGGTGCATGCCACGGATCTGGTGCAAGAACTTCTGCGAGAACTCGACCTCAGATTAGGGATCCCCTGAAGACTCCTGAGACTACTTTACGAAGGTAAACAACTTGAAGACCATTTGCCCCTGTTTTACTACAATATTGAGAAAGACGCTTTAGTTGTGCTATCCGTACGCTTGAAAGGTGGAGCATCTGGGCAAACCTCCTCGGCTCCTGCCTTCTCCTATAAGGATGTAGTTCATGCAAAAACAACCAAGAAAGCAGCTCAACCACCTGAGGCTCCCAAGCCTTTTCTGGTGGACAAAATGGAGGAAATACCTTCCATTGAAATCTCCCATCCAACGCTGGATGACCAATCCCAGGCATTCGCAAAAACAACCCTCATATGCAAGTTTAATGGCCTATGGCCTTGAACAACAGATCTATACCAGTGGATCCATTTTAACTGGACCAACAACTGCAAAGTCTTCTTCTGCTCAAAAGGCTTCTTCATTGTAGCATTTGCATCTACCAAAGACTATCATAAAGCCTTACAGGAAGGACCCTGGTTTTGGGGATCAGCGGGGCTTTTTCTTACTCCGTGGCTTCTAGACTTCGACCCCTCTACAATTGTTATCACCAAGCTTCCCATCTGGGTCAGACTTCCAAACCTCCCGGTGCATCTCTGGCACTTCTCAGTTTTCCAAGGGATTGGGGATACCTTAGGCTGTTTCCTGGCAACAGATACCTCAAGGGGGTAGAAAGGATTATACACCTTTGGCAGAATATGTGCGGAAATAGACATCAGCAAAGGGCTACCCGATCAGATAAATATCAAAGTTGGGAACTTCCACTAGAACCAACCCCTGGACTATGAGAATACTGCTTTGTGATGTCGCCATTGCCATCAGATGGGGAACCTCCAGAATGCATGTGCTACGTTCCTTGGAAAAAAGAAGAAAAACAAATGTAAATCCAAATCGAAGAGATGGAAGCCTTGTGATCGACCCCCCATGGATGATCTTGACTCCCCCAGCTCGGATGAGGAGGAAATAGAAGCAAAAGAAGCAAACACTGAGAACGCGAAGGACTCCCCCATGGCCAGCCCTGAGGATCCATCTACTCCTCCAATCTTGCAGAAACACTCGCACGAGACCTCTTCCTCGGATTCAGATAAGGAGTCGCCTCCTTCAGCACAGAACATTCTGCAACTGGTACCTGTTCAGCCAAGTCATAATGAGTGGATCAACGTTAGTAAGAAGAAAGTGAAAAAATGTCATTTGGAAGTTTCTACCCACTCTGGGTAGATCTCCTTGTCTCGTTCTCTCTTTTTATTATCCTTGCTATCTTCTGCTATGTCCAAGATTGCTTTATGGGACCGAGGTTGATACTTCATCATTTCTGGCCCCCTGCTTCTATGCCTTGCTTTTGCAAAGCTTTGATTGTACCATATGCCTTTTCTTAATAGAATAGTCTCACTTACAAAAAAAAAAAATATGAGCTTCATTTAATACCCCTAAATTTTTAATGTATTTATAAATATTGGTTATATAGGATAGTGATATTGATCATATGGCCAAGCAACGATATAAGTAAAGTAACTAAGCTAAATCATATTATTAATAAAAGGCACAACTAGTTTCATGACAAAGGAATGGAAAAGAATATGGTAGGAATATGACTCCATAATAGTGGAACAAGGGGTGCCTAATTCGACCCATATTCAAGGCTAATATTAATAATTACTATATTGCAACCCAAAGTAATTATAGATCAAGTTTAGAATCTGTGCGAAGTAACTAGGAAGTTGTTAAGAGAATTCCATGTGTGAATATGAAGTCATGCACATAAAATTTTGGATATTTGGAGAGTTGAGGGATTAATCTGGTATATTATCTCATTCCTTATTCCCTACAAAGCTACCAAATTCATATGGCCATCCAAACTGAGTAAGAAAAAAATGACAAAGAGATGAATGACATGTGTAACCAGTCTTAAATGTTCATAGAAAAATCCATGATTTCCTAGGATATTGATCCAATATCCTTTGCTTGAGATGTGTGAAAGAATTACATGTGAAAATTGAAACTTTAAACCAGAAAATTTAAAGGCATAAATGGAAAAATAGAGAAGAAATTAACATCATGCAAGAGGACACAAAGTTGATATCAGAGTTCATCCAAGAGGGACTACATCTGTGGGCCCTGATCAAATAGTGGGGAGGCCCTTCTTTCTTTAAAAGGAAAAAATGAAAGTACATGTGCAAAATGAGGAATTACACCCTTATACCTGCCCAATCTGAAAATGGCCAAAAATTGCAGACCTTTGATGATGAAATGGGCAACACCGTTGGATTTGTGGTGTCGAGAACTGCAGAGTTCATATATAACTTGTCTCAATCTGACAAAGTGAAAATCTGACCCCTATAGAAAATGGCTCAAATTGTGGTTCTGCCCCCCTCCTGCACACTGCTCAAGGTTCCACTGCCTTGGTTTTTGTGCACGCTCCTGTCTGATCTGAGTGCACTGCCAAAATGAAGGTTTATGTAATCTTGGGTTGGGTGGACCTTCCAAGTTTGCCATTGGCCAAATGGTTAAGTTCCAAATTGTATGGGAGGAGGTCAGGTGGTCAAATCCCAACCCCTCCGAATAAAGGTAAAACCTATTTTAAAATCCGCATTTAATTTTATTAAACCTCACGCTATTTTTGTTTAAAGATTGAATATAGTTTTACAACCTTCCTTTGAACAAGTGTGAAGGTAATGGAGATTGGCGTGGGGGTCGGGTCCGCATTGGGCGGCCCGCCCCACATAAACCGTCGACACCATGGTGATGGTTTGGGGATGCAGGGTCATGACCATTGGCCCCACCGTGATTTAATATGAAGGTCACCATATGGTGTGGGGGTGGCAGGGTCATGGCCGCTGACCCCCTTTAAATTTAATTAAATTTTTTTATATTCATGGCATGGGAGGGCGGTGCCATGACCAAACTTATATTTTTTCAATTTTTTAAAAGCAACCCAATCTTTTCAAATCTTATGGAATTTGAGTGAAGGAGACATTTTAACCATCCCACAAATTCACCTGGAATCTGGCCGGGGTTGGCCAAAATCCGGTAGCCTGGTTCCAGTAAAATTGTTGCCTCCTTAAGCTTGCGAAGTCACCAAGTCAACCCTCAAACTTTGACTGCTCCTACCTCCTTCATACAGACTCAGAATTGAGTGTCGTCTACACCGTTGGAATCCAAAAGACGAGAAATACAACTTGAAATCAAGTTTTCCACATTCCAGAAACTTTTATTTTTGAGCCCTTGTACTTGTACCTGCACGTGTTCGATCCACCTAGATCATATATAGATTTTCCTAGCTAGCCTACACAAAAGCCCTTATACAAGAAGTCAACCTAAGGGACTATAATGATAGAGAGTGGGGATGCCCTCTTGGGTTATGTGAGCAAAGCTCGGGAAAGAGAACGTATGATTGGGATGACTAGTTTGGTGAAAACCTAAGCATTAGTGGGTTTTTAGATGAGAATAGGGATTTGTTTTTCCTTATGCTAACATAACCCTAGCCCAAGGTTTTCATTCTATTAAGATACCTATACCACCAGTCCGTCAGGATGGGTGGAATATCCTTACTCCATAGCTAGTTTGCATGTTTGTAAAAGGTAAGCGGCTACTCATTTGCATGATTTAATGTCCCTAATTATATGGACAAAGTTTATTTTAATTGTTTTATTATTATAATGTGAATTATTCTATATAATTTTAAAATTTTATTTTACTGAGAAATCTATGACTAGCCAAATTTTAGTTCAATAATATTTCTAGTGTGAAATTGGGAAAAACCCCAAATTTTGGTTGAATTGGTAAGGAAATAATTCCCAAGGTAGGAGTTAAAATAGTCACTTATAGAGCTCAGTTTGGATTAGTTCGAAGAAATTGAAAAATTTCCATTGTGGAATTCTACAAATGATTAGAAAACTAGAAAAATTATCAATTCATGGGTACAAGGGTGAGCTAAAATGGTGAAATTTTGAAACACACAGGCATAATTTCCAATGTGAAAGATTAATCTGGCCAACGGAAGCTTGATTGCATGCTTACAATTGAATGGGAAAATATCAAAATTGGCCATTTTTGGAATTTTTGAAAAAAAAATGGGAAATTATTTATTTTATTACTTGAAGGCCACATTGTCAATTGACATGGAACTTCCATACTGGTAGGTGGTAAGGACTATGTGGAAGCCATGAAGACAAGTCAAAGGCCCATTCCATGAGGTGGTAGGCCTATATACTGATGTTGTTGGCCATGGAGTTAAACATTGTGGCCCAAAGTGAAGTTTTTTTAGGTGTACTATAATTTGTTTTAGAAAAGTTCCAAATTACGTGAAACAAATGAATAATAGCCACATGGATAGAGAGAGGTATAAAATTTTCAGGACCTCATAGAAGGTTAAATTCCTACTCATTGATAATATTAGGGCCATTAGAATTTAGCAACAATTATATGATAAATTCATTCAAGTATCGCTTAAATGAAAGAAAATCCATTACTTGGCCCATGTGATTTAAAAATAGGGGTTAGTAGTAGATACATAAAATATACAGGTCATCACGGGTTGGAACATTTTGATGAATGTAATGGAGGTAAGATAATTTATGGATTAGTAGAATAACCTAGGAGATTCATTCAAAGATTCTCCAAGATTAATATTTTGATCACTTCATTATAAAGAAAAGTAGTACATTCTTTATACTTAGATAAATGTGAAGCATTCCTCTAGAAATTAAATAATCTCATTAGCAGCATGCCAATATTGAAGATTATAGACCCAAAGGATTATTTCTATATATGCATATATGCTTACGAGATATACTAGACTTCTCAATCACGATGGGCGTGTAATAAGCCATAAGTCTTGGAAGATAAACGAGCAGTAGATAAATTATGTTATGTGTGATCTGGATATTGTATCTATAATTCATGTCTTGAATATGTGGTGGCATTATTTCTTATTCAATAATAATCAGGTCACAACACTCACCTTAAAAAAACACAATTTGTTGTTAATTTGACATAAAACATAACCCATACAATGCCAAGAATATAATAATACAATGCAAAATGAGTAATGAATATGTGGATCAGAGACCGAAATAATGCATGAGTGATGAAATATGACACCAATATTGATATGTAAATTTATGTGGATATTCCACTAGATAGTTTTTCACAAGAAATCCGATAAAATTATGCCTTGAGTTTGAAACATAAATTATTGGGGCTAATTTATACTTATATTTATGGATTCATCAATTATTGCATTATGCTTATGAATGTAGTATATGAAATATGGAAAATAGAGAAAAAAGATATAAAAACACAAATCAAAATGACCTCGATGAACACAAGATATGATCTAAGGAAACCTTATGGGAAAAAACCTAGCTAGAAGGTGAGGTTGGCCTTCTCTCTCATTCTCTGAATGGAAATAGGTGCAAGTACAAAGCAATATGATATGTGGAACATGTCTTGATACTGAATCGCTTCTAAAAATCTTTTAGAACATGTGATATGTGGAACATGTTGAGGAAGGAATAACATGGTTATTATTGCAAATTTGTTAAGAACTATGGGAGATCGACACCTCTAACATCATTACTGAATAAAGATGAATTTTCTTGGACTCCATAAGCAACTAAAACCTTTGAACATCTTAAACAGGCAATGTGCCAAGCACTGGTGTTAGCTATGCCAGACTTCAATTTTTTTATTATTATTATGGAATGTGATGCCCTAGGAAATGGAATTGGTGCAATTTTAATGCAAGAAAGAAGACTCATTTCTTCTGTAATTCTTCGAATGAAAGGAAAGTATTTAAATAAACCTATTTACGACAAGGAAATGTTGGTAATACTAAATTCACTAAGGCAATGTCGACCTTACCTAATGGAAAGAAAATTCAAGGTAAAAACATATCATGGAAGTCTTAAGTATTTTTTATAACAAATATTATGTTCAGAAGAGTAGAAAAATTGGGTCACAAATATGTTTGGTTATGGATTTGAAATCATCTACAAAAAAGGGAAGAAAAATGTTTTTGCATATAGAATTTCAATATAGGATAACGATGTGGAGGCAATGATTTTTTCCATTTATATTATCCAACCTCAATGGATAACTGAAGCAAGGGATGAATGGAAGAATGATGAAGAGTTGTGGAAACTCATTCAAAATTTGTAGAAAGATCATAACACATATGAAACATTTAGCTCGAAAAATGATTCATTATGGTACAAATATCGCTTATATATTTGTAATAATTCCCAACTCAAACAAAATATTGTTTTGGAATTGCACACCTCTCCCTTAGGAGGGCACTCAGGATATTTAAAAAATTACCACAGGGTCAAGAAGGATATTGTTTGGGATGGCCTTAAATATGGTGTTCAAAAGTTTGTGGCAGAATGTTTAGTTTGCCAACAAAACAAAGTTGAGACAATTAAGACCTGGGTGTGTTACAACATTTATCCATTCCATGTAAACGTTAGGAGGAGGCTTCATTGGATTTTATCACAGGTTTACCCAAGTACGAAGGAAATACTGTCATCATGGTGGTAGTTGATAGACTTACAAAGTATGCGAACCTTTGCGCATTATCTCATCCATTTAAATCCAGTACAATTGCTATTACATTTCTATAAAAAATTCAAAAGCTACATGGAAACCCAAAGATCATTGTAAGTGACATAGATCCCATTTTTACAAGAAATTTTTGGACGGAATTATTTTCTTATTTTGGTACTCAATTAGCTCATAGCTCATCATATCATCCTCAATCTAATGGAAAAACTGAGATAGTGAACAAATTTTTGGAAGGATATCTTTGTTGCTTTGTATTTGATAGATAAACACAATGGGTCAAGTGTTTACCTCTCACTGAATAGTAGTATAACACTTCCTTCCATACTGTAGAAAAAATGACCCCATTTATGGTACTTTATGGATATCATCCACCGTCCATCACATCATCTTTGAGAGAAAATTATAAACTTAAAAAATGGAAGATCACATGGAGAATTAACAACAAGTTCTCCAACTCTTAAAGGATAACCCCACTTTGGCACATAATCGAATGAAACAACAGGAAAATCAACATCATAAAAAAATAATTTTTGATGTAGGAGTTTGGGTATTTTTATGGCTACAACCTTTCAAACTGTTGATATTCAACAAGAAGATTCAGCACCCATGCCTAGTGCATTAAGCACCTGGTTGCATTAAGGAACCGGACTAGGGTGGGAAACACAGTGCTATTTTTTGGGTTCATGCCTATTTTTTTTATCCCTTAATTAAGATGGACATAAAACTGTAATCTATTCTCAATGTGGAATTGAATGAGTTAACTGAAAGTGATAAATTTAGTTAGCTAGTGGATTTCGAGTTAGAGGTTGTTGGTGAGGCATGCAGAGTAATTCTAGTTGTAACAGAGTTCAAAGTGCAGTGGTGCATGAGTTGGTGAAAGCTGTAAATCAATTTAACTCCATTAAGTGAGTTAAACTCAGTTGTGCTAGTTGTAACTAAAGATACACTAGTGAGAGATCTAGTGAATTAAATATTAATTAATTCACAATTAGTGATCTCACATGCACGGGGTATTCACTCAATAAACCTCTAGCAATCACGTGTGATCATAGCATATTAAAGGATACCCATAATTTTAGTACATATTGGAAAATACCTCTAAAAATCACATTATTTAACCCCCTATTAGTATAAACCCAATACGCCTTCCCAATTTAAAAAACCCCTAATTTCAATATATATTGTAGGTATCCATTTTCATTAACATTTTTTATACCCCTTTATATTTTTCCATTAACTTTGAGCTCCATTTTTTATACCTTCCAATTTAAAAACCCTTTACCCCATATATATCCCCCAATATATGATGTCTTTTTTTCCTCATTATATATCCCCCAATATGAACCCACGTGCTATTGTATTTATTCTGCAGTGAAGCACCTGTGCTCACATGCAACTCACGATTTACTATTATTAGCTGCATGCATGTCAGATCCTGTGGAGACCGAGTTGAGTTCTAGGTGAAAGAGAAGTTGACTATTAATTGTAGGATTATTGGCTTGCATAGATGTAGGAAAACACCCATTGGAGTGCCCATGATACTTGGACACTCAAGGCTAGACAGAATTCCTATATTTTAGTGATATTTACCATCAGGTATTGTGCAAGAAAGTCAGATTGTTTGGAGGTTGAGAATTGGTTGTGTTGGTCAGTTTTGCATATGACAGTGTCAGACAATTAGCTTAGTCTTGGAGGGCTCTTGTGAGAAGAGTTTTGTATGTAAGTGTTTCATGATCCATGGTTAATATAAAATAGAAGATAGTGGGGTTTTTAGCTGTAAGATTTCCCTGGGAAATTATCTATGTTGTGTGTGATTGATCTTTCTTCATGCTCATGTGGTTAGCAATTGTGTTTTTTTCATTTTGAAAAAGATTTGTAGAAGCGATTCAATATTTAACTTTAGTGCATTTTTAGATCGAGTAAATCCAAGATATACATGCTCTTAACATCACCATTAACATAGCTATAGAATCCTATGAACGGTGTCTTATTATTGATGCCAAGCTCAAAAACTATAGTGCTCCAATAATATGATTCTTACTACGCAGAGTATAACAAGGTCCAACCCTTGATAATGGAAATTCATGCAGTATTTAACTGAAAGCTGCATCGGTTTCCCTAATCTACTTTGGAAACATTCATTAATTACAATCAAACTATAATTAGACAAGTGTGGCCATGAAAGGCACGAACAAAGAGAATCTATGAAAAATCATTGCATGTAGAATTAATTATCGTAGCTCTTCATGAATGCAAAACTTAGGCAACTCTTGGTGAATTTAAAAAGTGGCTTGGAGGTGATTGAGTGGGTTACAATGGGTAGCTATGAAATCTAGCTTTAATTTTGGGATGCCTCTACTGGATCATTAAAGATGATATGATGCTGGTACTTCTATTCAATCGATGGCTGTGTTGATATTTCCACCGTACCTTTTCATCTTCCTTGGGAGGCATGATTTTTCAATGTATCTTATTTATCAACTTGCAATAAAGAATGGGATGAAATAAGGGGGAGTAGAGAAATGGAAATTTTTATGGATCAGCACTAGGGAAGGGATATGATAGAAGGGGGATTGTGACCACGATTGAATAGTCTAAAGGAGCATTGTGATCCGGTTCACAGAGAGATGACAAATCTTCTTTGATAAACAACAGGCTCTTCGGCAACAATTTTCACTTTATCTGATAATACCTGTGAATTCCACACCTACAACAATTCGACAATAACAGACAAAGTAAAATCTGCAGTTATGTCGAATTTTTTCTTTGAAATAGCAGTTTGGTGGAGTAGAGGTGGCACGGGTCCGTTGGATTATGGCTCGGCCCTTTATGGCACAACAACTGTGTTAGTGGGGGTAATGGGATAGGATGGAAGGAGAAGGCAGGGGCAGAGGTGGCAAGAAGGTGGGGTCCCGATCCTATATCACAATCGCAAGTTGGAAGATTTTGTTATAAGCGACGGAGGTTGAAAGTCAAATCTTGCAATATGCGAAGTGCGGGGAGTGGAGATGACCTGGCAAGGAGGCGGGGGCTACCTGCTCATCACAAATTGAAAATCGCACATCTTGGTTATGAACAACGGAGGATAAAAGTTAAATATTGTAATGTGTGAAGGGTGAAGGCAGGAGGTGAGATGGCATGGAAAGGCGGGCCTGCTCGTGCTCCGCAAATCACAGATTTTATTATGCGCAACGAGAGGTGAAAGGTTAAACTTTGTGATGAGAAATGTGTGCTCATGTCCCACCCTTATCGCAAATCGCAGTTCGCAGCTTTTGTTGTGATCTTGCGCACTTGTCCTTTGGAACTTGCGATTTGCGAAGTACGATTAGGATTCAGCCGGGCTTGGATAGGATTTAGGATAAGGAAAATATGAGTGAAATGGGGGAAATAAGGAGTAATGAACACTTTTGGGACTTAGGATTATAACATAACATAAGGTCCCTAACCTTTATAGAATCTCCTTTTTTCCAGACTTTAGAGTATAACGAATCCTTTTTATTTTTTTCTTCCTTCATCATCATAAAACAACAAGAAATTTTCAGGCTACTCATTTATTGAATCAATTTTACATTTTCCTCCATTTCTCTCCTCCCACAAGCCTACCTACCCAAACTACAACTCTAAACTTTTTTCTTCTTTTTAGGGTGCACTTAGACTTGCAAACCCCAAATCCAGATTTTGGAGGGCCCAATAGGTAGTACGTTGTTTCGATCAGGGGGAGGGGGTCCAAAATGTCTTCTGTTTGCCATGTGGTTAATGCAAACAACCCATTTCGGACCCCCCATCATTCCTTAAACTTAGGATCATAGAGGGGGTCCAAAATCAACTTGAAATTTTTAGTTTTTCTTGTCATTCTTAGGTCCACTTCCATGATATCGATCATTATGACCACGATCCTCATTTTGCGTGACTTCTTTCCCTTATCACCTTCAGCTTTAACTTCTCCAGCTTGATATCCTCCATGAACACCTTGCTTAACTAATCTATTTTTTTGTTGGGGCTCTATACAAACACCCAAATATCCAATCGACAACACATCAGGTCTATGCAAACAGAAAATCATGAATATGTCCACAGACAAAATATCAATTCCCCTCATAGCAGTTAGTGAAGTAATCAAAGACTCATCGTCCATATCAAATATCAAAGAATCTGAAATAACTCCTAACATAAATTTGGATGCAAGGTCATGAATGTAGCTTACGCTTCATTCTAATACAACAATTTTCCACATATCTGCATCTAACAACATTGATATAGTGTTGGGAATAAAGCCAATCTCCTCCCCACAAATAGAAACAAGCCAACTGTATATTGCAGCAACTTCTTTCATTGTAAGCCATTGATAAACAATACTCCGAGTGAGAGATTGAAAATCATTCTCACATTTCATAAACTTGAGTTTATTGTGTAATTATATGAAAAAAGATAGTTTTAAAACATCTTCTTTCAAATGTTCGATGTCCATATCAACAACATATTTCCAACAGATGCCAACTGCCACATGAATTTTGGCCCTTAACCCACTTACACACCCATTTGGCCATTTATCTCTGGGAAATGCAGGTAGCAGAAAAATATTTTCTTCGTCACTTTGAACCAATATTTTTGCAATGGCAGCTTCAAATCCAACATTTGCATCAATCTGAAAAGGCATATGTGTTGTAAATAAATTTGCATAGAGCCCACCTTTAAATCTTTATTCATGAGCAGGATCTACCAAGGTGATCAGTTTCTTGACCATTCTATAAGCATGTTCACTGTCATGAAGACGTGCCCATAGTGAATTCTTCCACACTATTGACCATCTTGGACCGTCCTACCATATTTTAACCAGGCTGTTGACAACAACTTTATACAAGTCTAGGGTAGTCTCCCTTATTATTGTATGATTTGCATAAAAACCAAACAAATGTGACATGTGTCGATGTTGCACATCTAGATCTTGAAAATATTTTTCCCATTCCGTTAAGGAACCATTCCTAGAAACTTTTGGAGGAAAAGGCTTTGGTTCTGCATCCTTAAGTTTTGAAATTAAATCATCACTTGTATATCCCAATACCTAAGTTGTAGAAATAGTTGCTGAAAAAACTTCTTTGATGATTGCCATGTCCATTGTAGTTTCAAAACTTACACTATCTTTTTTACCATCTAGAGAAATAAATTGATGCTCTAGAGAATTTGTAGGATTTGTCACAATAATACCTATAGTATCCTCCAGTAACTAGTCCAATAGAAATGCAACAGAACGTTTCAGCAATGGGTATTCCTTACTCTCTAAATAACCCTTGTCATGTGTATTAGTATAGTGTTCCCAAATATGTGTACAAATCCAAGCTCCACCCATTGGCCATACTGACCAGACAAGATATCCATCACTAGGTGAAGTTTTTTGCCCAAAAATCTGTAATGTGATGAGTAACCCAACCACCTATTTTGTAGTTCACTTTTGATATCTTGCTACCATTGATAGCAAGATTTGAAATTATGTCAAACTCTGATGATAAATGCTTGATCAACTTAGGAATATTGAAAATATCATCTGATTGAGTTAATTGGGCATTTTTATTGTCTTGTACTGACACATTCATGATCTCTCTTGTATGGAAACTAACCTTACCAACCACTAAATTTCTTGTTTTGGGATTTATTTGAAGTGGGGGTGACATTTGATTGGGGAACATTCATTGATTCTTCCTCTTCAATGGAATGAATTATTTTCCCTCTACTTGTAGACATATTTCAAATATTAGCCTTTACCTTACTATCTCCCTCTCCAATGTCAATGTTAGTGAGACTATAAACACAGGCCTGAGCTTATTTACGAGTAGAAAAATGAAAATAAACCAAAGTCTTTACGCTTGGGAGAGGACATGCTCTTCGATAACTTGACTTTCTCAATTTGACCAAATTTCTTGAGTTCTTCTTTAACTCACTCTTCATCCCAAGATTCAGGAAATCCATTGAGGAATACAGACTTAACCTGTGCCATTTTTTCCTCATCGGGTTGAATGGAAGACTCAGAAAATGAAACCTTTGCACTCTTATCACAACCTAGCATAACATCTCACTTTTGTATACGCTTGTACGCAGCCATATCACATTGGTGATTTGAGAAATCCAAGAATGCAAAACCTCATTTTTCCCCCTCATTTTTTTGATCATCCATTAAGGAAATTTATTCAATGTTTTCAACTCCATACTCATTCAACTTTTCTCTAAACATAGAATTAACTAAATAATTCTATTTTTTAAATAAATTTGATTTCATTTGGAATAAAATTTGGTGAAGCCATTTCAAATTTGTCCCATTTTCTCTAATGAATTTGAAACTATGCAAGACAAAATGTAAATTTAAAATTTATCCCATGCCAAAATCAGCTCCTTCCGGGGATGGAAGCTCCAGAGGAGGTGTCAAGAACCTTAGATCTCTGGATTTGTAAATCAATGCCTTATCAGTTGGGTTGATCCCACAACTTGTGTCTTGATCTGTCATGCAACTCAGTGACTGGAAACTAACTGATTATTCCTTTTGACTTTGACTGATAAAAATATACCACATGATTTCCCAGCCAGCTTATTTTCATACTGTAAATCTGAGCTGAAATCTACAACTGAAATTATCCACTTCAAACCATCAAACTGAACATACTGGTGCACCGAGAAAATCTGAATGTTGAAATCTGAACTATGTTGAAACTGAAAACTAAAATAAATATTTAACTAACATTGTGAAAATGCTCCAAGTTCTAAGTTTATTTGCACATCTACCTACGCTAATCTACTGAAATTGCTGCCCTTATAAATGATACAATAATTCCAGTGTACCGAGTCAAGAAATAGCCTTAATAACTCTTTTATTTCACTACTCTTCACCCTATTCAACAAAAAACCTAATAAGGGTATTTCATAGAAATTCCTAGCATGAACTGATCTACATCGATCTTAGTATACTCGAAAAGCAACTGACATGCTGGAAATATGTGCTCGCTTTGTTAAAAACAAATCTCCATATAGACGACCACTGGATCAAGATCTACTTGACTTATTTATGGGTATCCTGGTTCATTCAACCCAACTACTTCATATCATGGTACTACAAATGTGCTCTCCATGTCTTCGAATAACTCAGAACATGCTTTCATTTTATCTAATGAATCTTGTGTCGATTCTTCTACTAAACTAGACAATGGGGAAAATTATTGATCATATCCATATCATAGCAGCTTTTGAGAGAATTATGAACACAGGGAGTTTGACTTTGAAACCAGAAACCATCCAACGCGTCTAATATTGGGTCATGTGGTGCTTTAGATGGTATTGTATCAATCAACAACTATGAGCACCTTTTCATCATACCTACAAAAATCCCCAAGCATGAATATCCCAATCCCTGAGTTTCTGACCTTGACTACTTCATTTCAGTGCTTTTAAGGCCCAACCCACCATGGCCTTTTAGGGACCTACGTTCAACAACATGTTGCTCAGTTCTTCACCTCCTCTAATCAGAGTAGTTTATCCCTTGTCCGAGATGCACTAATTCTAGAAATTCAGTGAAAATAAAATAATCCCAAAGATTCATCTTCTAGAAGCTTCCAAGAGTTGTTACAACCATTTACCTTGGATACTAGCATTGAATCCCATCTCATCCTACCTTGGATATTTCACCTCTTATCACTTGACCTCATCCTCCCATCAAGAGTGTATCTCAAGAATATATTGGTAAATGGATAATAAGTGATAATATACCATGCTATCCTATATATTTATTTCCATCCACAAGCTAGGGGTCGGATTTTGGAGACTAATTTTACCCTTATGTTGCTTCTTTGATAATAAGAGAGTTATCATTCACATGCATTAGGGTGATTTTGAGGTGTACATTGTGGCAAGGAAGGAAAAGTCATCTTGGGCAGATCTCTACAAGGTCAAATTCAACTTTTGGTTCTAAACTCTCTCCTTTCTTATTAATAATAAGAGTATATCATTTTCTTATATGTGTTATGTTATGTTTACATTCATATATTTCAATGTCAAGCTTTTCTATTGAATAGAGTGATTGGATAATGCTACATAGATGTCATAGATCTTTGGATTGTGTTGATTGTTTACACAAGTTATAATTATACCAATCAAATCTATGGTTGGAGATTACAAGCAAGAGGAGAGAAGATCTTGTGACGGGTCACAAGTAAGCATATTTCTATTCTGCAATTTCTCTATGGAGAACTCTATCGTATTTTATTTATGTTGTTCTAGACCATTCCACTAGGGCTAGGGAAGATAATTCTATCTGCATTCGTACATTCTGTATAACAAATTGGGGACTCCACTATGGAACGATTCATTCCCTTAGTGGTTTCTTTGACATTATCCTTTTTTTACACCTCTTGAACAAACCTCCAGTGCCTCACTCAGTTTGAATTGACCCTATAAATACCTTTCATTGAGTTTCATTTGATTTTTTTTTATGTTGAAAACTCCCTTTTACTTGATCACTACACCCTTTGGTCTATTGATAGAACACTGCAAAGCACCCTAGCCTTCCCTACAACTGATTTTAAAAGCACCTATATTCTATTTTCACCTATGTTCACTCTTGTTTCATGTAAAAAAATTCATTTTCATCCATTTCTCTCTCATTAACTTGGTTCTAGTTGGTCCTCCTTCTGTCCCTAAGTGGGTTTAGCTCTCTCAGAAGCCTTCATCTTGTTTTATTTTGGTTTTTATTTCCTTTTATAAGAGTTTGTTTAGATTTTTCTTTGTTCTTTTCATTAGGTTATTGGAAAAATGATTGCTTGATCATTGGATTCCTTGAAGGAATTGGTGTTACAATAATCATTCTTCAAAGTGTTTATTATCAGTGATTAGGCGAATATCTTATTTTTTTAGCTGGAAATTAAGGAATTGAAAATAAAAATCTTATGCATTATGCATTGCACCTAGGGTTGTGTGAGTGAAATTGTAATTTGAAACAATTGCATTAAGGAAATTGTTAAACAATATTCTTTTTTTTTCATATTGTTTGTTGAATATTATTTTTTATCTACCCTCCCATATATAGAGTTTCATTTTAACATGATAGTTTTCATTTTAGGATATTCAGGTGAAATTTGTGGTGAGCCTTGAAACCCAAAACTTGACTCAAGATAAAATTTCAAATTTATTGAATCAACCTACGGAAAATTTGTAACATTAATGCAAAAATCTATAGGTCTAGGCTAGAGATGTGTTCCATCATCTATAAACATAGGATCGATTGTTCTTTTCTAGTGTTTCATTCCTTGGGTGATATCATATTACATGTACATAAGTGTACCAAACCATTGTCCACGTACCTTCAAGTATATTGGATGTTGCTCTATGCATGAAAAGTATATGGGGAAGCTCTCATCGTACGATTACACATTAGACAACACTAACATATACTTCACTTCCACATATCGTCGAGAATTATTTGGAACTATACCATATGTTTCTATGCTAACCATAGGTAACTGAGTCAACTACCTTTTACACTGTGATACACCAAACACAACATTCAAGGAGATTACCTACCTGTACGTAAATCCTTGGTTCTCCAAGTTTGAATATTGTAATTCAAAGTTTCTTGGTAAAACTTTATTCGTAGTTTACCATATTTTTTTTTTTTTTTGGTGAATTGTTAAAAATTATTAATCCAATGTGGAAGAACAAAACCATTTACCTCGTAGTTTGCATAGAATGAAAAATAAGCCTCCTATTCCACCCGAGGAACTATTGGCCATTGTCAGAAGCATAATAAAGCATAGACTACCCAATCTAGTACTTCAAAGGCTATTAATTCAGATCCTCTATCTGAGATAGATCCACTAGAATCATATTTTCCTCAGAGTATGAAGTCCACAATTACTTCTCCATTGGTTGTTGAATCTAACACAGTCGAAAATGAAGCACCTAAAATATCTTTACATGAGGTTATTGAACCTGAATATACTAAATTAGAAACAACTCAACCAAAATTTATACAACCTAAGGTAACTCACCCATCTAAATATATTAATTCAATAGCTTCTCTTTCTCTTCCTCTATCTCAAACACAACCCCAAACTCTATATATTGGACCTGATGATGAACCCCTTCAACCTGGCTTTGCGAGAATAGAAGAGATTCCACAAGAATATCCTAAACCCTCCTCTCACATAAGATCAGGGGCTCATTTTTATTATACCTATTATTTTACTTCTCTACATACTCCGTCTCAATGTCTTTTTTCTTATTCTTTTCCTTTCAACTCACCTTTGAGTTTCCCTTGCAATCTTCTTTGGAATACATAACCAAGACTGATTCTGTTATGGTTTTTTATTCTGTATCTACTACCAATAATAATACAAACCAAGTTAAAAAATAATATACGTTTCTAATGACACTAGAAACACATTTGTAAGGTGGCTCATCCTACCTAGTTACAAATATTTTTCTGGTACCTTCTCTAGTGCAACATCCAGTCCATGGACCTCTCCCATGACATGTAAATATGGAATTTCATCAGGCACTTATTTAATTTCCACTACAAAATATTTTCCTATTCCTCCATCTACTCTTATATTTTAGCAGCGAGATGGACCTTATGTTAGTGGACATAGTTATATACAACAACCCAATCCATCTCTTATTAGGAAACCTCCTCTTGGGTGGTAGTTCCCTTTGTATTATCCTCCTCTTTCAGGGGGGCTGGGTGGGGATTTTTTAGGCTCATTCCAATCTCATTACGTTAGTGCTCAACCACAAATGAGTCCTCTCTATTCAGAAACCTACTATTCATATCCAACCTAGTTCACTTCTGGCTTAATCTTTAGTCACTCAAGCTATTCCACCTACATATCATATTTTTGTTCAGCAACCAATATCTCAACATGTTAAAACTCAAATGAATGTGATCCAACCTTTATAAGTTGTAACTTTCAGTCAACCTATTCCCCTAGTATGTGGCACATCTAAATCCATGTATACCTAGCCTCTATAAGGTAACTTACAATCACAAAATTTTGGGTAAGTCATTCCTCAAGGTCAAATGAGAGAGATTGCGTATCTTATGGCACACACACAACCAAAACCAAACCCACCTGACATTTGGATGATGAAAAATCCCACAGGGAAACCATATATGTATCAAGGTATCCATCAAATTCCTTATAGTCGGCAAGTCCAAACTCAACCATTTTAACCTTTGCAAGGTTATCCTGCAGCTAGAAAACAGGGTTATGTGTAAACTGGATATCAAAATCCTCCCTATCCTGGAACATGGATATCTATTACTCAGGCTATCCCATCTTATCCAGGATATTCTCCACTGCACCTCAACATGCAGTTTCCATTTGTATAATCTCCCAAGTTTCCTGATTTTACCAACCTCACCAATGATCCCATTGCTCATTCTCCTTGGTGGCTAGTTATTCCTACAAAGTTTCCTTATGAAATTCCTAAATTCAATAGAAATTCTAGATAAGACCCATCCATGCACATACTGAAATCATTTATGGTTTTATTCGAACTCCCTCAATGATGATTTAGTTCGCTCGTGTCTTTTCCAGCATACACTCATTGGTACGAAAAATAAATGGTATATTGAGTTACCTTGAGATTTTTTTGATAAATTTATCGCCTTGGATACTACATTCTTAACACATTTCTAGTTTCCCATCAAATGTGAAACTGGAACAAAACTCTTAACCAATTTCAAATAAGTTAATGAAACTCACATCTCTAATCCTATTCATGAATGGTGACACAACGGAATACACGTTATGTGAGAATGCAACAGAATACACATATAACCATAAATACAAAGATGCAGTGGAAATAATACTTCATTTCATTAATATCAGAGAACTGAAATTTGTTTATAGACAGAATGGAAATATACTAGCTAGGGCGTTGGTAGCTTATCTTTGAGAAGAGATGTGGTCGCTACATGCCTCTAAAATATGTTACAATGAGGCTCAAGGGCTTATTTATTATTGATAAACAATGGAAATCCATAAACATCCAAAACCCTAAACCTAGTAGATGAAGCGCCAAAAATATGGGCCCCGTTTGGGTAAATTTGTACATCAACTTCCTAGGGACGTAACTTTAGCATACAATCTTCATTTGATGTGCACCATACCTCGTTAGAAAGATATACCTAACTACAAATTTTGATGTGCGAATTATTCCATGGATTAATGTTTCTCTCGTTTTTTCCAAAAAAACGTCGTTTAGGGCCTCAAAACGGCTCTAGAATTTCAGGACCTGAAAAACTGCTAAAAATAGTAAGTTTTGCTACAGTTAAGGAAAACAAAAAAATAAAAGAAACAATGATGGGGCCCTGAGTGGAATAGTTGGGTGGCCACCAATATCCACCTAGATCATTCCTCCCCCCTTATGAATTAATTTTCCCCATTGCGTTGAGTTCCTCCTTGAGATGAGGAAACTTCTACTGAACTTGGTCCCTGGTGAACCACTTGCCTTGGTGCATGTTATAACATCATCTATCACCAGCTCATACTTGATGATTTATGCTTTGGCCTTGGGCACCCTTTCCCTTCAGACTTGGAAACTTTCTCAAAAAATAGTATCTTAAAACCCGTACGCGACTCTTCCCAGACGTTTCCGCGTATACATGTGAGCCCATCTAGAGAGAACTGCATATGCCATTTTAATCATTAAAAAATATATATTTTCCATATTTTGAGGAGGGTTTTATGATTTTTCCAGTAACTTAACCACCCCAACCCATGGCCTAACTGTTCCTAACTGTAAAAAACTAATTTGAGGGAGTATAAAAGCCCCTCAAGGGAATGGCCTAAGGGAGGAAGAGAGAGAGAAATATAGATATTATATGTTGTTGGAGCCACATCCAAGTCTGATATATTCCCATGCTTCCTGCACTTCCCAGATATATCCAAGAAACCCTTGTTTCCTTGAGATGTTCATCACACTATATGACATCCATTATGCACTCATATTGGAAGAAATATTGAGAGGCTAGGGCTGGGTAGATCTAGATGACGGTATGCTTGAAGGCTGTGGCCGATTTCGGGTGATATCTTCACGTTTATGTACTGTAAATTCCATTAATAATAGAAGAATCCATCTTGTTCTTGATGTTTACGTATCAATTATATTTTATACATGTGTAATGATCATCAATTGAACATTTAATATTGTTTTTATGATGTTATGCATTATTTCCACTAACATCCAGAACATATATATGCTATACAACTAAGATTTTTTGTTCGTTATTTCCTGATTTATAGATTTTGGAGCACAAAGTGTTTCAGGGGGTTTGCACCTCCCGGGATCTACTTCAACTGAGGGATATCCAAGTAAGTTCTGCTACCTATAGATTCTAGTTATTTTTATATAAGTTGGTTAAGTGAGTCCTTATTGTAATGGCATGCCCCTGATCTATGAAGGTTATCAACCCAAGACCTTTAAGGTAATATTTCCCGAAACATAGCAGAAGTTGGCCAGCTTTTACAACTGGATACAGTTGGATCTTCTGCTAGCAAGTGTTCTTGATTTACATGTCCATGATACAATTTGTGGTGTCCTGTTCCATGAAGTTTTGGTTTAACTTTGTTGGTGGGAGCTTTTCTGCAATGTCGGAGGTGTCTAGTAGAGGTCGGAATCGTCAAATCAGATTGTTTCACATTGAATGATGGAGTGCAAACCAAAATGAACGAGGTCACCGGCCTGGAAAATTTGTCCCTACATGTGGTTATAGTCTATGGGCCCCATATCGGAGCGAGCAGCTTGGGTGGGGGTTGGTGAGGTGCTCCTTCTGAAAATGTGTACACTTTCTCCCCCCGCCGGAATTTGTGGAACTTGATGTTGATCATTTGTTGCTTTACTTAGCAATGGCTCTATCCAGTATGTCATGAACACACGTAGCAGATGTGCAGATAAACGCAAATAAGTTGTTCGCTGTGACTGGTAGGACACCAAAATGGACAACTTAAAATATGCATACAAATACTTTAACTACATCAACGGCGGACATGGTGTTTTGAATCCCAAGCCCACCAGAAAGGCACTGTGGTTGGTTGAGATTTGGAGAGATCGGTTATAACTGTGTTGTACATAGGGAAGGCTCTCCACCCATGTGCATGGATTATTTAAATTTTACATTCAGAGAATGTGTAAAATCATCCTATTGACGACCTTTGTCTCACCATCAGTTTCAGGATGGAAAGTTCTGGACTAGGTGAGATTGGTGTCTAGCATTGACCAGAGGTTGGACCAAGATGTGATGAGGCACCTGCTGTCCCGATCTGAGATGATATACTATGGGATCCCAAAGTGTACCCACACTAATTCAAAGAAGAGTTTAGCAGTTGATTCTGCTGTGATATTCTTCTTGCATGTCACCATAATGGCCATCTTTGAGAATCTGTCGACGACCACAAAAACACAGTTGTTTCCATGCTTAGTGGAAGAAAGGCCCAACATGTAATTGATGGAGATGGATTCCCAAGGTCGACTAGGGGTAGGTAGATAAGTATAGAGGCCTTGCTTCCTTATGGTAGGTTTGGCAATGGTGCAAGAAGTACATGATCTAATGTACTTCTCAACATCCTATTGAAGTTTCAGCCAATACAAATACTTCTACAATACTGTCACTATTTTTGCGACCCCAAAATCCCCAATAAATTTATTGTAGTGCACTTCCCAAATCATCTTAGCATGCTCGCTTGAAGTAAAAAAAATATATCCCAGGTGACATAGCATAAATCAACTTTTAGTACTACAAATGACTAATTTTATGCTCTCGCTACTATTTATTTCCTATATTTAAGATTCATTTATAAATAATTTCTATATAGGATTAAAACCTACATTTGGTATTGGAGCAATTTCATCTTTAAGGGGATGCCTTTGCTTCTGAGGGGTTTTTTGCTCGGGCCTAAGGTAGACCCTGTTCAATGGGAGATATGCGGGATTGATTCTTGTAGTGAAAGGTGATGGTGAGCGGTGGGAAGATAGAGATCGAGAAATTTAATGGTCAAAGTTTTGAGTTATGGGAGCTCAACATGGAGGATCTGCTGGTGGATAAATATTAGTAGATTGCAGTAGATCCAGGTACTAAACCAATGGCAATGTCAGATGAGTCAGATGAAAGGCGGAAGATGAAAGTGGATCGGAAGGAAAAGCACAATACGTTGTTTGTGTGGGAACCCAGGTGTTGAGATTTTGGGAAGCATAGGTGAATACCTTGTGGACAAGCTACAAGTTACCTTTAATCTGAGTGTTTACATTGAATAATTGTTCTGTGAGAAAAATTTGTATAACCTATAAGGGAGTATAACCTATAAGGATGAAGGATGGGGACTGGGTGACATGAGTTTGAAATGCTAATACTGTAATGAGTCATTCATTTGTTGAATATTAAATCTCGAGATGAAGATAAGTGCATGTTTATTTATTATTATATACCCGGACTCATGCAGATGGTGGTTGTTGCAATAAA
Source organism: Pinus albicaulis (assembly GCA_034641835.2). Taxonomy (NCBI): domain Eukaryota; kingdom Viridiplantae; phylum Streptophyta; class Pinopsida; order Pinales; family Pinaceae; genus Pinus; species Pinus albicaulis. Next base: position 152,137 of record JAXQQM020085073.1, on the reverse strand, counting down.
TTAACATTAACTACACGTTTGTTATTATATACCTTGATGTCGGAGGAAATGATACGGAGAAATATGGAGGGTCAGAATGGAGATGGCTTATCTATACGAGGAAGGTCCTAGAACAGAAACAAGAATAAGGTTTCGAGTGGGAGATCTAAATCTAGAGGAAGATATAAATCTCCTCGAATGTTTGTGAAGGTGTGCTGGAAATGCGGAAAGGAAGGGAACTACAAAAAGGATGACAAATCTAAAGCTCCTGAGAAAGGAAAGGGATATAACGATGCTCCTTCTGCAAAGGAAAAAACCACCTCAGATGAAGGTGGGGATGTGCATTTAGCTTCTTCTTCAAATACACATGTAAATCATGAGTCATGGTTGATTGATTCAGGTGCATCCTTTCACTTTAATCCCCATACAGAGTGGTTCTGTGAGTATGAGAAATATTATGGTGGTGATGTCTTCTTAGGTGATGATAGGAAGGCTAGAATCATAGAACGTGGAAAAGTCAAGCTGAAGCTACAAGGTGGAAGGATTAGAACACTTCCTAGTGTTCTGCACATTCCTTCATTGGCCAGAAATATGATTTTTGTAAGAAAGATGGATGATGCAGGTGTAAAAACATTGTTTGATAAAGATACATGTAAGATGGTTCAGGTAGCACTGGTATTAATGCAGGTATTTCAGATTAGAACTCTGTACAAGCTTTAGGGCAACACTGTTATTGTTGGGTGCAATAGTTCTGTGGTTCCCGAAAGTGGAGCGAAAAGCCTAGCAGTCTCTGGAGAAAATACCATGCTATGGCATGAAAGGCTTGGACATATTGGAGAGAAGTGCCTTCAGATACTACATGGAAATAGTATGGTAGAAGGTATGTCTAATAGCTCTCTGGATTTTGATTTCTATGAAAATTGTGTATATGGGAAGAAAAATCGGGTGAGTTTTCCTTTTGGTGCTAAAAGGGTGAACAAGATATTAGAGCTTGTGCACAGTGATGTGTTTGGACCTATGTCAGTTCCATCACTGGGTAAGTCTGTGTACTATGTTTCATTGATAGATGACTTCTCAAGGAATACATGGATATATTTCTTGAGGAAGAAATCTGAAGTCTTTGACAGATTTAAATAATTAAGGCTCTGGTGGAAAACCAGACAGAGAAGAAGATAAAGGTGCTAAGGATAGATAATTGTGGGGAGTTTTGCAAGAAGGAATTTGAAGAGTTTTGTAAGAAGTGTGGTATATCACGGCATAAGACTACTCCATACACACCTCAGCAAAACATTGTTGCAGAAGGAATGAATAGAACGTTGATGGAAAAGGAAAGAAGCATGCTCAGTGGTACCAGGTTAGGACAAGAATTATGGGCAGAGGCAGTGGAGACTACATTGGCAGATTTAACAGAATCACCTTCGTGGTGGAGATAAGAATCCACATAAGTGTGGGTTTTTAAGAAACCCTCTACTCACATTTGAGGGTATTTGGATGTGATGCATATGTACATGTTCCCAAAGGAAAGGATTAAGTTGGATAATAAATCTGAAAGGAATCCATCTTCATTTGAGTGTGAGATGGTTTAAAGGTTACAAAGTTGGAACAGGAAACAGAAGGTTATATTCTGACAGGATATGGTGTTTAGAGAGGTGAAAGATGTTGTTAAACATGAAATCATACGAAAGGAACCTAAGAATATAGAGTTTGAGCTAAAGGAGGATGAATCGGACTCTACAACCGAAGAATACTTAGAAGAGGAAGAGCCACAAATTCCAACTGTGAGAAGATCAATTCGAGAAAGAAGACAACTAGAAAGGTATATTCCATCTGCTTTATGTTCAAATTTTTCTTTAACTATAGCTGATGATGATCCTAGAACCATCAGGGAGGCAGTAGATTCAGAGGATGGAAAACTCTGGAAGGAAGCCATGGTTGATGAAATAGCATCCTTGCATAAAAATGAGGCATGGGATACGGTGGGTGCCAACTAGAGGAGAACCATCGGGGAGAAAAATGGGTGTTTAGAAAGAAGCACACAGTGCTACAAGAAAGGTGGGCAGCTCTAAATCTTAGTTTGGTAGCGGTTATTCCCAGGTGCCGGGAATTGATTTTGGTGATATTTTTTCTCCTGTTGCCAAAGTTACTTCTATTAGATTAATTTTAGTTGTTGTTGCTGTATTTGATTTTGAGGTAGAATAGATGGATGTGAAGACAAAATTTCTTCACAGGGATCTGGAAGAGGAGATCTACATGAAACAACCTGAAGGCTTTATGGTGAAGGGGAATAAATAACTAGTATTCAGGTTAAAGAAGTCTCTGTATGGGTTAAAATAGTCACCAAGGATTTGGTATCAGAAATTTGATACCTACATATAGGGACTTTGCTTCACTAGAAGCAAGGAGGATCACTATGTTTATCTTAAATTAATTGATGATCATGTTATTTATTTGGTCTTGTATGTGGATGATATGTTGTTGATCAGAAATGACAAAGAAATTATCCAAGATTTGAAGACCCAATTGTTCTCCAAATTCGACATGAAGGATCTTGGTGCTGCAAACTATATTTTGGCCATCGAAATTAAGAGAGATCGGGGAAAGAGGAAAATCTGGTTAAACTAGAGGAAGTATGTCAAGACTATATTGCAGAGGTTCAATATGTAGGATAGTAAACCGGTGAATGTTCCGATTCCTGTAGGTACAAATTTGTTTGTTGAATAGTGTCCCAAGACACAAGAAGAAGAGGAGGATATGTCCTGTGTTCCATATGCAAGTGTAGTGGGTAGCCTGATGTATTCAATGGTTTTTCCTAGACTAGACATTGCACATGCGGTGGGAGTATTGAGTAGGTTTATGTCAAACCGAGGGAAGGAGCATTGGAGAGCATTGAAGTGGGTTTTCAGATGTTTAAGTGGCACTAGTTATTATGGCTTGTGCTACCAGGGAAGACTAGGATTGGAAAGAGTGTTGCAAATTCATGGTTTTGTTGATGCAGACTGGGCTAGAGATGTGGACCAAAGAATATCTACAAGTGGGTATGTGTTTAGCCTATTTGGAGGTGCAACCAGTTGGATGATTAAAAGACAGTCTGTAGTGGCTCTTTCAACTACAGAGGCTGAATACATAGTAGCCACTCATGCAAGAAAGGAAGCAGTTTAGTTGCAGAGATTGTGTTCAAGTTGGGGTTGGTTCAGCAAGCTATAAGGATAGACTGTGATAGAAAAAGTGCAATTTTCTTGGCTAAGAAGCCTCCTTATCATTCAAAGACAAAGCACATTGATGTTCAATATCACTTTTTGAGAGATACAGTTGAGGCTAAAAGGGTGTTGCTGGTAAAGGTGGACACTTTGAAGAATGCTGCAGATACATTGACAAAGTCTGTAAGCACTCAGAAGTTCTCTTGGTGTAGAGAAACAATGGGTGTTGTAGAACTGGGCTAATGAGTAAGCTCTCCTGTGACCCCCTGCGAAAAGAAAACAACAAGTGGGAGAATGTTTGGTATTTGTTATATTCTTTCCACGACTAGTCACGTGCGGGGGGGTCACAGGGGGGGTGATAGCCCCCCCTGTACGTTGCACTGGGCGCAACTTCGGGGGGGGTCACAGGGGGGTGATAGCCCCCCCTATACGTTGCACTAGGCGCAACATTGAAGGATTCCGCCCCCCCCTTTTAGGATCTGGGGCAGTGCCCCAGAAAAAAAATTTGGTCCTTATTTTCCAGTGGGTGGATCCGCCCATGGTTTTGTGCATGGGTTCTCACATGGTTTTGGGGTACGATGGTTTTCGGCCCCTGGTATTTTGTAGATCTGGTCAAGGGAACTACGGTTATGTTCTAATCCAGGGTTAATAGATTAGGGTTTATGTATGCTTCGGCATGTATATATATCTGTTGTAACACTAAAATGAATATAATGAAAAATCATGCTGGTCATCCTAATTTGGGATCCAAGGGAATATCTTTGTGTTTATCTGTTTTATGTTTTATGCTCTCACTATTGTTTATTTTCTGTCTTTAAGATTCATTTGCAGATAATTTATTTATAGGGTTAAAACCTACAAAAATCACATCATGTCTGAATTCACTACTAATTTGGGACTTTCCCATGAAAGTTCCACTCCCTACTACCCTAAGGAAAATGAGCAAGTTGTGGCAATAAATAAAGCTATTAAAATGATGCTTCAACATTTTAGGTCCATATAATACTAGTGTAGCCCCTTATTTTTATTTCTAGTGTATCCCCATTATATTTATTTTTGTTCCCATGTAGTCCCCATATTTTTATTATTGTGCCCCATAGGCGTAGACCCATTATTGTTATTGTTGTTTCCATGTCGTACTCATATCATTATATTCTAACCCCTTAGACTCCTATATATAGAAGGTAGGATTTGTCATTTATATCATAAAATAATTATTCATTTATGTAATGTAAAGGAGGTTTCCCCCTCGAATAGGGTGATTTCTAAGTCATTCTATCTTTTCTTCTATTTTTTGAGTTCGTTTCATAACATTTGGTATCACAGCTATGGATTGCAGGGTTTCACTGCTGCAAAAAGGTCATCTTGGAATTTTCTCTATAAATTGTTTTCTAAAAAGGTACAGAAGTTGAATTTTTTACCACAAAAATCCAAAATCCTGAATTTGTGTAAAAATTTTAGATTCTGGTTCGCTATATTTCAAAAGATATGATGAGAAGAGCTTAGGGTTTTTGCAGGTTCCATAATTTCATCTCAAATAGATGGCCGATGGAAAATTTTCATAACTTTAGGTTCGGACATGGGATTTGAATTATGTAAAAATTGTCAAAAATTTCATGGACTATAGTTTCTTATGTATCAAATTGAAGTCTGAATGTTAAAAAAATTACATGTGGCACACTGTAGAAGTTTGATTTATTGAACCAATCCATAATTAGGTCATTGTGGGAGACTGGGCATAACTTTACCTTGGAGAATCCAAATTAGGTTTGAACTATGGAATTGGAAAGAAGACTCAGACGGCTACCATATGACCAAAATTAATAAATTGGATATCTTAAATTATAGAGTTACAACCATTTCAATATTGAGATCCTAAAAGGAAGAAAAATGTGTTTATTTTTTAAAATAGTTTGCATAAATTTTGTTTGAAAAAACAATTTTAAGTCATTCCATGGGCATATTGAAGAATATATATTTGTATTGGGTTCTAAAATTCCTCCAAAAAAGAATTATACATGGATTAAGTCATCTGAAAACTCTACTATGACACATGAAGAGGAACAAATACAACATGATATATCAAAATTACAGGACCAAGTGCAACAAATTTTGATCTCACAAAGAAAAACTAAAGATGACATATATGTTTTAAAAGAAGACATGGAAGCTAATATGGATGTGTTGAAGGATGAAATTAAATGTAATATGGATGCTATAGAAGAAAAAATGAAAGGAAAGATGGAATATTTGAAGAATGGTTTAAAAGTATATTTGACAAAGTTGGTACAAGAAATGATTCCTAATGGTGAAAAGGTATTAGATGAAACTCATGGTGAGAACCAAAAAAATGTTAATCATGATTCCATAGGCTCTAGTGTTGGATTGAAGACCTACCATATTCCAAAGATAGATATGAGGAAGTTTGATGGCAAGGATTTGATAACATGGATACTACAAATGGAGCAATAAGGATTTGATGTCCATAATATGCAACACATACAAAATGAACGCATTGCAACTTTATATTTAGAAAAAAAATCATTTTGTATGGTATCGATGGATTTGTTCTTGTAAACCAGTTGTCACTTGGTCAATTTTTACAGATGAAATGATAGAAATATATGAGGATACAAAGAGAAACACCTTCTTTATCCAATTTATAAATCTCAAACAAAAGGGTTCAATAATAGAGCACATTGAGGACTTCCAAAAGTTGAATATAAACGTAAATGATATTCCAAAGGAATATAGGATTGATGTCTTCATAGGTACTTTAAAGGATAGCATCCAACATGAGGTTCACCTATGGGAACCTAATATATTGGAGAATGCATTTAGGTGGGTAAGAGAAAATCAAAGAAAAATTATGGCGAAAAGGAAGCCTACCACTCACAACTATAAATATCGACGTGTTACTACTCCTAGCCTTCCACAACCTACAACGTTGACACCAAAACTGTTGGAAGAAAAAAGAGAAAAATGGATTTCTACAATTGTGATAGAAAATACACTAAATCTAATAAGTGTGCTAAGAATAAATTATTTTACATAGATTGTGCAGAGGAGGAAGAAAAGGAACAAGAAGCTTCAACATAAGAATATATAAACTAGGAATCGACCTTAGTGAAAGAATATATGAATCTAAACATATCGTGTAATGAATTGGCAGGAATTACCACTCCTCAAAATCTCAAGATAGAATGACATATCACGAAGTAGAAGGCAATAATTTTGATTGGTTCGGGTAGTACCCATAATTTTATTCATTGTAAGATAGCCAAGGAATTGAATTTCTTCCTATATCCAACACTAGAGTCTCAAGTGATGGTTTCAAATGGAGGAACTATAAATTTCTCTGGAAAGTGTCATAATATCAAGATAACCATGGGGGAATATGTATCGAATAGCCCAATTCTTTCCATTCCAAGGGGTTGTGTTGATGTTCTATTAGGAGTTCAATGGTTACAATATTTTTGTACTATATATTTTAACTTTCAATAATATTTCTTGAAATGGGGTATCATAGGGAAACCAAGAAATATAATAAAAAATAATGGCATGAAAAAGATTCTAAAGAAAGAACAATGAGGCATAATTCCACAATTATGCTCACAAGAGTTTCAAATAGTGAACTGATATTTAAGAGAAAATTCTAAGGTTGAAGTAGTGGAACATCAAATCGAGCATCAACAACAAGTTCTCCAACCCTTAAAGTATAAGCTAACTTCGGTACATAATCGAATGAAACAACAAGCAGATTAACATCGCAATGAAAGAAGTATTGATGTAGGCAACTGGGTATTTTTATGGCTACAACCATACAAACAAATGTCCCTCAATCAAGCTAAGAAGGATAATAAATTATTGCCAAGGTACTATGGTCCTTACAAGGTGTTGCAAAATATTGGTACTGTGGAATACAAAATTGGAGCTTCCTTCATCTTCTAGAGTGCACCTAGTTTTCCATGTTTCATGCTTAAAGAAGGTTATAGGTGACAAACTCCCAGTTCAAACAATATTTCCAGAAGTTTATGAGGAAGGAAAAATCATATTGGAACCTGAAGCAGTCATTAATAACTCAACAAATACAAAGTCAATCAATTTCATAGTATCTCATCAAGTGGAAAAACTTACCTGCTGAAGATTCCACATGGGAGGATGATAATTTTATATAAAGGCATCCAAAACTACTCAAGCGTTGAGGACAACACTTTTTTGAGGGAGAGGTGCATGTTAGTTCCCCATAATACTAGTGTATCCCCTTACTGTTATTGTTAGTGTATCCCCATTATTATTGTTGTGCCAATGCAGTCCCCATGTTGTTATTATTGTTCCCCATAAGTGTAGCCCAATTATTTTTATTGTTGTGCCCATGTGGTCTCCATATTGTTATATTGTGACCCATTAGATTCCTATATATAGAAGCTAGGTTTTATCATTTGTATAATCCACGAATTGTTCATTTCTGTAATGTAAAGGACTTTTCCTCCTTGAAGGGGTTGATTTCTAAGTTGTTGATATATCTTTTCTTCTATTTTGTGAGCTGGTTTCATAACACAAAATATGATAGGGGTCCATAAATCAGACTAGCATGCTATTATTTATGTGGCCTTGTGGGCATACCGAACCTTTATTGGGACTACTACCAAGTTTACACCATTCTAATTGGTTTATGGGTTAAAATCAATCCCTTTTATTGAATGTACAATTCCATCACTCAAACTTGTTGTCAAAATCCTCCCTACCACTTCCGCGAAAGAGGAACTTCTGTTAGATTTGATGTTCTTATATGAAACACGAAGTAATGCTAAAATGGCTAATGAATCCCATAAGAAATGTATCAAGGCACAATATGAAAATAGTGTCAATACTAGTGTCTTCTCGGAAAGAGATCTTTTTTGTTATACGATCAAGAGTTTGATAAATTAGGATCAAGCATGTTCGAGCCAATGTGGTTGGGTCCATATATTTTCAAATGTGTTCTTGCTAAAGGGCCCTATGAGCTAGTTTATTTTAATGAAGTTCCCTTGGAAAAACCTAGGAATGGGTTGTTCCTTAGCAAATAGTATGCTTGCATTTTTCTGTAGTGCATTGTGTACATACTGTATATGGGTTTGATTAACTGTGTTTGTAGCATGTTCCCTTCAGAGATTCAGAGGTTTCTGTTAATCCTAATTACATTTGTTTTACATATGTCGACATCCCTTGAACCATACTTTGGTTATGATGATGGTGCTAGATGTAGTACTCATAACCTCTTTTTCGTAGTCTAGGCTATACACGCTCCAAATGAAGGGTTAGTGAGTTTACAAGGAATTTGTATTGGTTTCTCAACAAATAATATCGCCAAATATAGCGTAGTGATTTAACTATTGTATTATTCTATTTCCAATGGTATTTGTCATATATGTATTAGAATCGACTCACAAATTTTAGTACTACAAATGACTAATGTCTATTCCATTATAATTCCAACTATGTTTCGCATGTTCATGAAGTTTTCAAGTTTTCCCTATGGAAAGATATTTTGATTTCATCGAACATATTTCTAAAAATATAAATGCATTTACACATGCAATAGGCTAATAATGTTTTAGATAGACATTTGTGACATATGTAAATTAATGCAATACACATCACATCACTTAGAGAGGAATACTAGAAACATGTGGAACACTAAAGATAGTTATATATATATATATATATCATAGTTTTGGTTTTACAAAATTTGTTCCTGGGACAAATAGACTAAAATATATATGCAATGAAAATATGGCTATAATCCTCCTAGTAGACTAATCATAGTGCTCATGGTAACCTGCCACTCCACTAGCCATTTTGCAAAATAGCCGATAGATACATCTAGACACGCTAATAGTAAGTCGTTGCAATCTCATAGGGAGATATTTGAACTTCGTCTCATCTATGCCATGAGTCAACCCATCCATCTGATGCTCAACCTTTGTTAGGGTCTCTGCTAGATTGAGATCATGTAATACCTCTCTTCCTATTGCAACAACCTATATTTTTGTTGGTTCCTGTTGTGGGCCTCCTACATGATGAAGATAAGAAAAACCCATAGTTTGAATGGGTCCAATATCTATATGGTTATAAACCAACAGCTTAGTCTTGGATATATAAAAAAAAACAAAAATATAAAACTTGAAAATACCAAAATGGTAATTTTTTTTTACCTATGGAACCCCATCTCTCACCATCAAGAAGCATGAGCCTCAAAATGTATGGAAATGCATCCATTCATATGGATATTCTTCTATCATAATGAGGTGCATGTGAAGATAGCTGAAGAAGAGATATGTGAAACTCATCGATGACAGACCTACATGTCTAGACATGAGATCCACCCACCTCCCCATCCATGGGACTCTCAAATATATGGGCTCAAGTACGATATGCTGAGGCCTGATAAATGAAATATTTTTTAAGGAAAAAGAAACCAAAATTGAACCATAGCCAAAATTCTTTAACCATCCATATTTTTCCTTAGTCAGTTACTCCTTCATGTTTTCTAGTACCCATTACCTCCAGTTGAATATTGCTGGCTCCAGACAATCTAGAGCATGTTGCATATCTGACTTTATATTCACCACATAAAGAGATGCATTTTCATCCAGTTTGACAATAATGAAAAAAATATTTTTTAAAGGAAAATGGACTACATCCTTGATGTCGATTTTTCCATCACTACTCAGTTGGGATTCTGGTCGACAATGTGCACTAACATAATCTTTGACAATCTGCCTACCACTCCTTGAACTATATAAAGAGATGAGTGTATATTTCCTTGACAGACCAATCAAGAAATATATATATTCTACCTCTATTTCCAATGACCAATTTTGACTTCTTGTTCTTGAACATCCCATGCATGGACTAGATTCCTCAATCGTTATATTTATTGCCTCATACAAGGACTGTCAGATGCCCTCACATAAACATAATGGAAATAATATGAAGATAAGTGTGGATTCTATTAGCATTAACATGATGTAAATTTATAATACATTGTGGTGACCCTTGGATTCCACATTCCAATGTATCTTAGACTTTTGTTGACTCTTGAGCTTCCACACTAACTCTAGAAGGCTTAGGTGTCCAAAATTCTCCCCCCTTAATTTGAAGGGTTATGTTGGAGTCCAGGAAGAGAGTTGTAATAAAAATCTGCAAAGTAAGCACAGAAGCACTAGGCTGAATTAGCTCTCTGAAATGTTCTCATAAGGAAGTGGTTTAAGGATGGCCACCAAAACTGGAATGCTTAGTGCAGTTCCTGGAATTCTTCCAAATCTAGCAAGAAGCTGAGATATTCTGCTAGAGGAATTTCTCCTAATGTTTTGAAGAGGGATACCTTCAACCTAGAAGTTGGGAGGTCTGCAAACTACAATGGTTTAAGGATGACCAACAACTTTAGAATGCTTGATGCATTTCCTGGATGTCCTATGGAAATGGAAAGAAGATAAAGTATTATGCTAGAGGAAGTGTCCCTAATTATTTGAAAAGGAAGAAGCTCAACCTCACATAGATGGTTTAAGGATGACCACCAACCAAAGGCATGTTCATGGGAATTTGTGTCTCTCGCTACAACTCTGAATCGGGAATGACAGGTTGTGGCTCAGGCTCAATTCAACTTTTGTGTCTTTAGCTACAACTCTGAATCTAGAATGATAGGTTGTGGCTCAGGCTCACTTGAAGTGGCTTTGAAGCTTGTAGATTAAAATAATTCCCCCCCTATCAGATACAAGGTGAGATGATGATGAAAACTCAACTACAAGACTATTCAATACTCTAGAACAAGTTTTTACATATGACTAAAACATATTATTAGTTGTTGATGCCCATTGCCAAGAAGCGATTGATACAAGATTAATCTTTTTTCTTCCCGGAGGCTTGTTTATGAAGCATCTATGTGAAGAATGAGTGTGCTGACCACAATTCTTGCACAGGTGAGGATCAAAACATTGTTCTTTCATATGGCCAACTAGATCATAGTGTTGGAATTTCATAATATGTTGTTTCCATTGTGGAAGAGGAGAAGAATATAGAACAACTGAAGGTGAGATATCATCAAGAAATCTAGTTCTTTGAAATTGAATGGGCTTGAAATAGCCTGGAATATGAAAGGAAACCTCCTTTTCATATCCAAGGCATGTTTTGTGCTTGTTATGGAAAAGCTCTTTCCAAGTTCTAAAGAATGGCTTCAGAAGTGTAGGCTTAATTTTTTCTTCTGCATGAAAATCTACTCTTGTACTAGGCTTAGTGATCTGAATAGTTTCTTTTTGCTGATGAGAGTATGTGTCAATGTTCTAAACAAAAACAAGTTCAGAATTATGCTTATGTTGTTGTAACTCATCTTACTGTAACTATGAATCAAGATCCAAAAAATATACCTTTAATTCATGGGTGAGGTTCTTATAAATGATGGCCTTGATGGAGGCCGAGAGCAATACATACGTTAAAAATGGTTTAACCCACATAGTTTTACATGCAACAATAAAAATGTTTTAATGTCAGAATCAACAATAAAAAATGGTTTAAACTTCATGTCATTTTCTTCAAGGGAATTTACATACCATTCACTCCAAACATCGTTAGTGTTTGAACGTAGTCGATGTTAAAGAATGCAATCCCAACCACCTGCTAGATGTCAAAACCGTGAGTCCAAGTGTCCAGATCAGTTTAGAATTAGTCTAGTTTAGTTGAGTTTAACTCCAGAGATTTATTGCTGATGTTTCCAATGTAATATTATTTAATCTATTCATAATATTGAGATGAGCAATTCTCTGCTCCACTTCTTTTCAATTTTTCAATTCTTGTCATGTTATCAGACCTAGCTTCCATAAGCCTCCCCAAAGAGAAGCAACAGAGTCAAGTTGGAGCAGTAGAGAGGAGAGGTGAGCTTGCATAAGACCGATTGACAGAGCAGCAGATGTTTGAGGAATGTTGAAGACACCTCCTGCGAAGAAGTAGAAAAATAAAGAAAAAGGCAGGTAAATCCCGTGAAGGCGCCAGTGAAACGAATTGCAGAAAGACTGTTCGAGAGGAAAGCCAAATTTAACATTTTTGTGCACTAACGCACTGTTTGAGAAGAGGCTCGGTGTTATTAAACGCATTTTAGAAATTAAAGTGCCACGTTAGAATTTCTATGTTAACACTCTGTCTTTGAAGAGTTCCAGTGTTATAACGCACCAGCCAAGAGGAATTGACGTTATAATGTGGGACCGGAGTGGATCAGTCGCATTAAGATAAACGCGGGTCCACTATGGAGCGTATGCATTAAGACTACTTCTTGCCAGAGAATGGTAACCTGGAATCTAGATTTTCGGCCTAGTTTCGAATCCGCTTAATAAAACGGAAGCAAATTATTTCATTGATCAAATGGCAATTGATGTGCAAAGCCCACCATGCGATGAATTCCGACGTGAACACTTCATGATGTGATGTCATTTCCAATAAAACTTAACTCGAGCTCTGTTCATTGCATTATCATCATGGCCATGTAAGTGTTTTTTACACTTCACGTAATTTAAAAAAGGAGAAAGCCCTTTAAAGAAATTTTTTTTTATTAAAAAACTTGAAATTTTCAAAGGTTTTTATAAAGAGGTTTCAAAAGAGCATGTGGTGAAGTTTAAAAAAAAAAAAAAGTGTTTTTTTGGAAAAGGGAATTTAAAAGAGGGTTTTCAAGAGATTTTTTAAGTTTTTAAAAGAGATTTAAAAATTTAAGTTTTTAAAGGAGATTCCATTGAGAAAGGGAATTTTTTTTTAGTTTAAAAAAAAAACTTAAAATTGTGAGTGTCAAAGTCTTGTAAAAGAGATTTATTTAGAAGAAAGGTATTTGATGCATATGTAGACTCGTTTGTTTGTGGAAGCCAAGCAACGAGGTCATGGGAAAAGCCAAGAGGCTAAAGAGAAAACAGAAGATGTTCGAGATCTTTTTAGATCTGGAAATAAAGAGGAAAAAAGACACCTATGTGTTAAAATGTGTAAAATAATTAGTTGATGACATTATTCTCCCTTTGATTTTAGATGCCAAGACAGCCAAAGAGGAATGGGATACCCTTGAGAGGTGTTTTGGTAGAAGGGGGAGCATTGAAGTTGAAGATCAAGGTGGATCTGTAGCAGCAGATCTAAAACGAGATGAAGAGTTTGTTGAATTCCAATGTTCTCAGCCATAGGTGGATGATGTCTACGAAGAAAGTGGAGAACTAGATGAGAGAGAGCACAAAGATGCTTGTGAACCCCACTGTGCACAACTACATGTGGACGATGATTTGATGATTCCAACAACGGAGCTTGCTGATGAAAATTTGATGATACCAGCAACATGGCTTGCTAATCAAGATATGATGAATCTAGAAACAGAACTTGCTGACGAATATGTGATGATTCTAGCAATAGAGCTTGCTGATGATATGGTGATTCCAGCAATAGAGTTTGATGAAGACTTAATTATTCCAGTAACATAGTTTTCTGATGATGACTTATTGATTCCAACAACAGAGCTTGCTAATGATGTTTTAATGAATCCAACAACATAGGTTGCTGATGAAAATTTGATGGTTAACGTTAACTTTGATAATGAATTTTTGGCTAATGATGACTGGTTGCAGATGATGCAACAAAAACAAGATATTGACATGATGCTATTTGGTGAGATAATCCCACTTCAGTCAGTGGAATACAACCTATTTGGAGCAGCATAGGTTAGTGATGAAAATACAGAGATAAAGGCAGAGACAAAGATTGAGAAAGAGACAGAAGAAGATGTAGCAAAGGAAGTGCAACAATAGAAAGCTCTCATTGCAGAGCAAAAGGATGAAATAGAGAAAGAAGAAGAGACAGAAGCAAAGAAAGGAGTCTGCAAAGGGAAATCAGAAACAGAGAAAGAGGCAGAGAAGGAAGCGCAACAACGGAAATATCTCATTGCAGAGCAGAAGGAAGAAACAGAGAAAGAAGCAGAGACAGAAGTAAAGAAAGAAGTCTGCAAAGAGAATGCAAAAACAAAGACAGAGGCAGAAGCAGAAAAGGAAACACAACAAGAGAAAGCTTTCGCTGAAGAGAAAAGATACCAGAACGAATGTTGTTCTGAAACTATTTTTAATTCTAACATTGTTTTTCAGTGTGCAGTTACATAGAATGATTATGAAGAAGAGTTAAAGTTTATTGAAACATGGCTTTCAACACCATGTCTAGTTGAGGTCTACACAGAAGCTATAGATATGAATGTTGAAAACAACATGCACAATGAAAACGTGAATGAAAATTTCATGCATTGGAGTTATGAAGAGATAAGATATTATTCTAATCTTATGTTGGAGCGGATTCATGATGAAAAGTGCACTATAGAAGACAATATGTGGCAGCAGCCTACATACAAGTCAATTTTTGAAGAAGTCCAGGACATGCTTAGACAACCTGGAACAGAGAAAGACCAGCACCATCAAATCAAGAAATTGATGTTTCAAGGATACAACAAAGCGAAAAATCTGAAACAATTTAGAGGCTACAGAATCTGGAAAAAGAGAAGAAGAAAACTAAATCTAATTGAAATTCAATTTTTAAATTGTAAGCCTCGCTGAGACATAAACTTGCAGACACCTGAATTAAATTTTTATATGGTTATAATTAAAGGGGAGTGTTAAAGAATTTAATCCCAACCACCTTCTAGGTGTCAAAACCGTGAGTCCAAGTGTCCAGTTCAGTTTCTAATTATTCTATTTTACGCGAGTTTAACTCCATAAATTTATTGCTGATGTTTCCAATGTAATATTATTTAATCTATTTGTAATATTGAGATGAGAAATCCTCTGCTCCAATTCTTTTGAGTTTTTCAATTCTTGCCAGTCGATGCAAAATGCACACTACAGTCTCACCTTTTGATTAAGCTAACGATATTTTTACGCATAGGTTGGTTCCATCTGTCAACACCAAGGATTCAACATCCTCAACGACTATTTTAAGGTCTGCTCAGTGTGAATCCGACAACACTATGGGAGTGAAGCCCATGCTAGGACAGGTCCGAGGAGGTGGTGGGAGATGGTGCGAGGTGCGATGGAGGGAAGTGGGAGCAGAGCAGCATCTAGAGGGTCGGGTAGTGGCTCGAGACCAAGATCGCAATCAAGGGATCTCTGTGCACATGGGGACCGAAAGGAGTTGGCTTTGGTGCTCTTGTGGGTAGAGCTAAAAATTTTCGGTGCGATTTCAACACCAACCATAGATAAATTATGTAGAAAGGGTGGCTTGATAGGATGGTGAAGATCCTGGTTGTTGGTTTGGCTAGTGACCGGGTTCGATTCCACTGTATGGGACTCACTCGTAGAGGCCACAAGGGAGAGTCATAGTGAAAAATGGGAGACGGTTGTGGTAGCTGAGCTATGAGGATGAGAAGTTAATGCCGGGGTAGGTGAGAGTCAGTGGTGTGAAGGGAGCACCAATAGGGAGTGCCGACGAGATGGAGGGAGCCGAAGGGTGAAGAGTGCAAGAGCAAGGAGCCCTGAGATAACTGAGTTGATCGAGTAACTGAAGGGTTGACTGTGCCCCGTGGGTGTTAAAAACTGAATTTGTTGTGTAAAAGATAATAGAATCAAAATAAGAGAGGAGAATGCATAGTGGTATTCTGAGGACCGGTGCCGAGGAGTTTTTATTGACACAATTTTTTTATATTAACGCATATGTTAAACTATACAGTTAGAGGATTGTGCAGTGGGTAGGGGATAGTTTTTTTTGGAGCAGGCAGAGAGGTAGGTTTGGTAGGAGAAAGAGTGAGTTAAAAGGGTAGGAACTCCAAGAATAGAGCTGGCAGAATCTAAAAATTCCATAGTCTCACCTGTAGCACTGGTACCATGTTAGACCCACTCACATAAACATAATGGACATAAGATGAAGATAAGCATGGATTCCATTACCATTAACATGATGTACATTTATAATACATTATGATGACTCGTGGACTCCACATTCCAAGGTCTCTTGGACTTCCTTTGACTCTTGAGCTTCCACACTAACCCTCGAAGGATTAAGTGTCCAACAAGGAAGTCAAAATAATTTTAAGAGTCCGCAATCTCTTAAAGCCTTGGTTATGGTATGATCATTAAGTGTAGTCAAATATTATTCTTTATGTTCTCTTTCCTTCCATATAAAGTCCATTTTGTTTCAATAGACACTTGAAATATTATAAGAAGAATCAATAGAGTGAATTTCTTGCAAAAAAAAAAGAGAATTTTTTAGGTAAAGATGCAAATTAAGACTGGGAATTGCGCTCAACGCATTGTCCAAAGGGTAGAAAGTCTGTTTGAAATCTGATCCAGTGTATTTATCTCTTTTTTAATGCACCTTTTGACCTTCTCGGGGTGTGTTGGACCTACGACGAGGAATTAGAGCCGTAGGGTCGTAAAAAACTTGAAAATTTTACATGAAATCACAAAATGGTACCATGAAAGGAAAGAGAAAGGTTCTATATCCTACCTGGAAGTGAGAAATATTTAAATTTTCCACTAGATTGGTCACAATTAGCTTCAAAACATTGAGGGAAAAAACACTCAGAACTCACTCTCCAAGAGGTAAATGTGAAATGGTAAAAATGAGTTATCGTTTTCCTATTTTATGGTAATTTTCATCATTAATTTTTTAATGTCTTGACCTAAATATGACTCGGCTTTATCATGAAACACTTATTTTTAATATTTTGTTGGTGTTTTGAGTAGGATAGCAGTTTTTTTATATGGATTTTTTGATGTCAGAATTGAAACAGGTCATTTTGACCAGGGAGCATACTTTTATCGTTTTTTTGGGCTCTTTAAACCTACGAAAATGAACACCCTTAAGTCACCTTTCATCTCTTTTCAGACTCCCTAAAAATGAAAATATTGCTGAGAACTTTAATTTTTGTACTCATTAAAGTAAATGAAAAAGGAATCTACTTAGTATAATTTTAACCCTTTTCCAGACTAAGATAGACTATTTATGAAAAAGGAATACCTTATTCGAACATGGGTAAGAGGTTCTCCTATGTATTTTTTTCTTCCTTTTCAGACTCAAGAGAATATCTATGAATAAAAAATTTCATATTTTTCTTCCTCGCCTCTTTTTCGAACTCTCTAAATATGAAAAGGGTCTTAGTTAGACCTTCGCTGAAATTGTTAAAACATCAAACAATGATGGACTTGTCGAACATGATGGGACCGAAACACTCCTTCTCAGGGTTTGTTAAAGATACTTGTTATAGGTAATTTTGTGCATCATTCCCAATGACCTGGTAAAACTGGATATCATCCACAAGACCAATGAAATAGTGTCTATCATCCCCTATCATTTATGTTTGTACATGCCCTAAGAAAAGAACAAATCATCCATGACTTCCATTGAAAGGTTTTCAAGGTTTGAAGTATATGTTATATCACCTATGAGCTCACCAAAGAAGCCTCTCAAGGGACTAAGTGCTTTGCATATGTATATTCCTCCATTCAGGGGTGCTCTGGAAAGCACTTCCCGGCATTCAAGAGTGTGTTGGTCAAATGGGAGTGAAATTATCATTGTTCCAGAATCTCCACATGGAAAGTGCCTTCTAGAAGAGTCCATATGTGTCAAAATTTGAATCCATCTGTCCATCTAACACCTCTGAGCTAGGGAACATGTCTTGCCTATGATTATAAATTCGTTGATTAAGAAACTACCTTCAATTGCCCTATAAATTGAGCACAGATCCTAGTGCTAGGAAAGGAAGAAATTTGGTAAAGAAATGTTGTTGGATTCTCAATTGAGAGAGTGATAGGAATGATATGTTTTTGGTGAGATGTTTATTGTGATGAGTCTATGATGAATGTTGGAGCTGGAGACATCAAATCGATCATTGGTTGTAACCTCCTCCTTCTATCCATTAATAAAGATTGCTGTTCATTTTCCCACATATGTATCTTTTTATGTTTCTAATTTTCATATGATGGATTATTAACTGATATATATGTTTCATGTTTAATCGATTTAACTGATTAAGATAAATAGATTTTTGTATATTGCAATGTCTTTGATGTTTAGTGTTTATACTTGCAGGGACTAGTATGGAGATCTAAGTTGGATTGGAAACTATCGCAAGAGCGACAAAAGGAGAATAGGAAGCGCTTGCATCACAAGAAGATTCCTCTATCTTTTTGTGTGTTTATTTACTCTTACAGAAAGTGTCTGCAAATTATTTGATCTATTGTTCTAAATTCATAGCACCACATTTAGGGAATGTGTTTTATCCGTAATTCATATTTCCGCATAACAAATTGGCTACTTAATTGGGGAGTTTCCTTATCATTCATAGTGTTTTTTCCTCTGCTTATCCACCCAGTAGCATATACTATCAATTATTAGACTTTTCAATCAAAGAATTGCATTAGAAGTGTGTTCAGTAGCTTGAATTTTGAATCTCTCTTATGCCCAATGCTTTGTTGGTCAAGAAACAGTGATTTGCATAGCACTGTCTCCCACTCAAGGGTGCTTTGCAATGCACTGTCTCCCTTTAGAGAATTTGTTTTCCCCTTATCCAACCAAATTCCCTTTGAATTTTTCATTGCCATCATACTCAAACTTTTGTTTGTTATGTTTTCAATTGTCTGATACCTCATAGAGATGAGTGAATTTTCTCGATTCTTATGCCTTTGAAAAGTAAGAATGTTCAATGTCTCTTTAGGTGTTTTTCTTTATCATTAACAAATCAAATTCAAAGTATTTTATTTTTGCATTAGATCCATTATTTTTCGTAAAGGAAATTTTCATTAAATTCTTCATTCTTGTAGGAAAAATTGTAGTTCCATTCTTTGTTTTTCCTAAAAGAGAAATTGTTGTTAAATTCATCGTTTCTCAAAGAAGAAAGCATTTGTTTTTTGTTGATTTGATGCATATAGTTTCCTTTTTTTCATTCACATTAAGGGGAATAAAAAGAAAAGCCTGCATTTTCATATAGTGAATTGTGTGTTTTGCATAAGAAAAAGTTAGGAAAGTTACATATTAGTTTGTGCTCTTTGTTGTTTGGTCTCAAAATTGATTGCTCTTTCCCTTTAGTAGCTAGGATTTTCATTGAAGAAGCTAAAAGTGAAAAGTTTTCTTATCATTTTAGTTTGCATTTTAGGAATTTCCATCACATCATCATGGTGAACCTTGAAAGGAATATTGATAAACAAGATCAACTTAAAATTTACATCAATTTACCTAAAAAAGCATTGGAACCATAACGATAACATTTAAAAGGTCTAGGCTAGAGACATGTTCCAACGTCATTAAACATAGTAACTTTCGTTAGTTGTCTGAGATACATTCTGAGTGTGATACCTCACTCCATGTACGTAAGTATATCATAGCTCGTCTGCTTACCTTCAGGTATAGCGGGTAGTGTTATAGTATGAAAATTATAGATGGGTGGTCTCATTGTGCGGTTTCACATTAGATAGCGCTAATATGGACTTGGGCCTTCATGTACCTTTGGGTATATTTGGGAGGAAAACTTTAGGTTAATATACATACATAGTGAGTTGAGTCAGCTACTTTATAAATTTTGATACATATAACACAACTTTCAGGGAGATTGCCTACCCATACTTCTTGGTTCGCCAGGAGGTATTCTGCAGTTCACAGTTTCTTGTTAAACCCTTTGCCTAACATTATCCTTTTATTTTTTTTAATTTTTTTTGGTGATAAAATTAATCAGTCATCATGGAAGGAGAAACTCCCTTTCCCCTTTTTTCATGTAGACTTTCATTAAAACCACCTTTACCATTGGAAATCACTTCTAGTCGACGAAGGTGACATCGCTCGAAACTAGTACCATCAGTACCTCTAGTGAAGCATCATATTCACATATACTAGAGTCGAAACAAGTTGTTTCTACAAATCCTGTTTGATCTACTATTGTCATGACAAAGTCCTCACAGCTACCTATGGTCACGATCCATCCAATCAGTGAGAGCATACCTCCCAAACTTGACGTTGTTCAACTAGAAGTTGATCTAGATCCCGTCTCATTTTTTTTCCAGAAAACTTCATCCCGAAGTCAAATGACCGGAAGTTGTTCCTATATTGTTCGCCCCACAATCTATTGTAGCCATTGAGTCTCCCATATCATGCAGTGAACCTCTTGAAATATACTTTAGGCCTGACGGTGAAATACCTCCACCTGGTTTAATTTCGATTGAAGAAATACCACAATATGAAACACCTTTATCTCCAACTCATTTTGGGGAGAAGCTTTACCTGTATGAGTCTTTTCCTCAATCACCTGCCTCTACTTTTTTTGATCCTGTGCCTATTAAAGTTCCCGTCGATCCAATATGGTATACGTTTGGTCAAGTAACCATGCCTGAACAAACATCTTTGGCTAGACCATTTGTTCCAATTGTGACAACACCTGCTCTCACTACCGCATCGATGTTCACAACTTCACCAGAGTCATATTTACATGGTTTCCCTATGGTCCCATAAGGTTATAAATATTTATCTAGAATTTTCTTTGGTGCACCTTCAAATCCATGGAATTCACCAATCTCATCATCTGGTATTCTAACTGGTAAAAATATAGTTATTAATAAACGAATTGATCCTTTATATCCATCATCAGGGAAATATCAAGTTAGTCCACCTAGGTATATTCCATCCAGTACAATCTCAACTGGATTCCCTGCATTTGGAGAACAATATTTTATTTCTTATTATACTCCTCATGTTGGGGGGAAACTTATGGTCACCCACTTTGACAATACTCCTTCATTATTCGGTCATCCTAATGCCAAAATGAATTTTTGTCAATGACAGCCCACTCTGCCTATCCAACCACAAATAGTTGTACACTCATATCAACCGGTTCAACCTGTTGCACCCACATCAACTCCACTGGTTAATACATCTTTACCCCTATTACAGGCTCAAACTGTTGTTCCTCAACCGTCTCAATTGGTTCCCTCAACTCAATACTATCAAGTATTTAGCCCTCATAATCCAAATCCTTCATTTGGTCTACAACAACCACCTATATTTGGGATCTTTTATTCACAAGTTGGATTACCATATTATGGGATGTCGCAGCCATAACTAGGTTATGCCTATCAAAAACCAAATCCAAGTTATCCTAATTTGGTTTATAAAATTGGTGGATAGACCCCATGAAAGCCACATGTGCAAATGCCACAACCTCTATTTCAACAAGTATCATACCTAGGTTTTGGTCAACAAAATCCTCAAGCATTTTCTTATCAAAACAACCCAGGTTTTGGTCAACAAAATCCTCAAGCATTTTCCTATCAAAACAACCCCTATCTGGGTTACCAGCAACATATTTCTTATGATGGTTCTCAAAGGCCTATTTTCCAAGAAATTCCATCATACCCTAGCTATGCTCAACCCAACCTCAATCGACAGTTTCCCTTTGTTGCAGCTTTAGATTTAGCGGATTTAAACTGACTCACCAATGATCCAATCAACGATGCTCCTTGGTGGCCAGTGATACCTCATAAATTACCCTCGAATATTCCTAAGTTCAATGGAAACCCTTGGGAAGTCCCGTCGAATCATGTTATGACTTAACATTTCTAGTGTTCATCTAACTCCCTCAATGATGACTCTATTTGACTATGTATTTTCCAGCGTACGCTCATTGATCCTGCTCCAAAATGGTATATTGAGTTACCTAGAGATTCTTTTGATAATTTAACTGCCCTAGCTACTATATTTTTTACTCACTTTGACTTACCCATATGATATGAAACTACAAAGGAAATCTTGAATAATTTTAAACAGAATAATGCTACTCATATTTCTGATCATATTCATGAGTGGCGTCATCGTCGTATAATGGTTAAGACATTTTTTCCTGATCACCTCCTTGATGAGTGGTTCATTAAGTCCATGTTACCATATATAACTGAGGATGTGGTTAAGGGTGGCGTCGTCACTAAAGAGTAGGTCATTTCTCGTGCCCAATATTTAAACTTGATCTATACTCAGTCTGGAAAGCTCTATGAGAAAATTCCTAACGTGCCGAGATATAATTTTACTGTTCCTCTTCCATCAAAGGACTCTCATGCCGGAGATGATATGATCGTTACTTTCACCTTATTCTGAAATCAATGTCATGTCATTTGACAAGGGAAAAAGTGATAATCAACCCAGAACTAAGAAAAAATTGAAATCAAAGAAAAAGAAAACTTATACCTTGTAGGAAAGATCATCTAATTAATCGTCGAGAAATTAGAAACCTATTTACCCTTGCATAATATGTACTGAGGAACATGTTTTTCAGGATTTTCCTCACCACTTTGAAGTCTCAAAAATGGTTAAGACCTCACATGCATCAACTGTGTTGATAGATCTTTTTCCGAAGCCGAACACAAATTTGGTTGCTACAGATGCAGCTTCTAGTTCCCAAGTGCTTATGATATCTGTCACAAAGCCATAGACTAATGTTTTGGTGTCAATGCATAATAAATATTACAGTAATCAGGCTACTAATCAACCTACTACCTTGACCATGAATTCATCCACATAATCAATATCGCCACATGCTATTCCTGAATTGAAAATCAAGCCACCAAAGGGAGTCATTCATAAATCGACATTTAATCCTTGAGCAAGTGCTACTCAAAAGTATAATATAGTTGAAGATTTGGCTCAATCCCCTTTAGCTATGTCAGTGCTTGAGGTGCTACAAAATTGTCCCTCCCAGAAACAGGTTTTGTTGTTGGCAATTGGTGGAATTTATCCGATTGATTCTAATCTTGTAGTCTTTAATCATACAAGCTATGTGCTGCAAATACCAATAGAATTGGAATTCTCTATCCAAGTAAATTTTCTCAATCACCTTGTCCATTGTACTATTATTGATGAGGGATAATCTACGTGCATTATGTCTCTAAAATGTTGGAAGTCACTTGGCTTGCCATGCCTATCTCAATCGCCAACGACATTGAAAGCTTTCGACGGACGTACATATAAGCCTTGTGGTATTATCAATAACCTGCATGTTGAACTAAGGGGAAAAATAGTGAATGTCAAAGTTGAGGTCAATGACAAACCCTTGATTACAATATTCTGCTTGGAAGGCCATGGGTATTGCTATGACTGTGATCATTTCTACATATTTTAGAATGATCGCCTTTCCACATAAATTTTCTATCATAGTCATCAATTAACTATCCTTCTTTGCATCCAATTCCCAGGTAGCTAGAAGTGTTCAGTTAGTTCCTGCACCCCAACTCGCACTTCAAAACATTGGTGTAGGATTGTTGAAGGATTCCACTCTCATGGGAACCTTTGCATTATCTCCACCTGCAACATCAGAAAAAATTTCAAGTATAGAGACCTACTACATGATCTCTTCCACTCCATCTAGCTTAAGGAAGAGTACGGGTGATTCTGAAATTGTTACGTTGGATGAGTTTTTGCCACCCAACCGTATTGATTTGGCATAGAAATCAATCTATCTGGCTTGGGCAGCGAATCCAAAATCATTTTTCAGTCGTTTGGGTAGATCGTTCATTAGATTATGGTACTCTATCTGATCCTTTTTCCTCAAATTTCTTGACAGATGAGAATATTCTAGAAACCATGATGTTGGAAGGAGAACCATGGGAATATTATCATCATCATTCCTATATTTCTGATTATGAAGAAGATAATATTAGTAAACTATATAAACCATCAATCAAAAGTTTATTTTTGAATTCTTTTCCTATTAATGCAATCGATTCCGAGTGAAATTTATCAAATATTGAAGAAACCATTTCTATCGATATTTTGACCAAACCTGGCGTGGTATAAAATATTCATGTCGGCGTGTTTTGTTCTCCATTATAACTTGAAACATATTTATCTCTTTTTCATGAATTTTGTGATGTATTTTCTTGGTATTATGAGGAAATTCCACGCATAGATACTAGTATCGTTGAACACACTATTAATATGTACCCTAATGTCAAGCTGATATGTCAATGCCTTTGTCCTATTCATTCGAAGAAGGCCATTGCCATTAAAGCAGAAGTTGAAAAAAATTTGCATGTTGGTTTCATTTACCCTGTTCTAATAACTGAGTGGGTTTCCAACATCATTCCTGTTATGAAAAAATAAGGAACCATCAGAGTGTCCGTCGATTATCAGGATGTCAATCTTTCTTGTCCAAAACACAACTATCCTACTCCCTTTATGGACTAGATTATTGATGATTGTGCTGCATGTGAAATCTTTTCATTCATGGATGGATTTTCCAGCTATAATCAAATCAATATCAGCCCAGAAGACCAATATAAGAAAACATTCATCTATCCCTAGGGATCATTCGCTTATAGGAAACTCCCATTTGGTTTAAAGAATGTTGGGGAAACTTTTTAGAGAGTAATAGATTATGCTTTCAATGACATCAAGCACATTGTTCAATCCTATCTAGACGATTTACTCATGCATTCACGAAATCAAACTAATCACCCGATGCATTTGAGAGCTATATTTGTACGCTGCCGACACTACAGAATATTCCTCAATCCACATAAATGTTTGTTTTGTGTTGTTTCTGGTCATTTTCTTGGATTCGTCGTCCCAAAAGAAGGAATTTGAATAGACCCATTGAAGATACAGACCATTCTTGATTTTCCTGCACCATCAAATTTTCTTCAATTATAGAAACTTCAGGGAAAGGCTAACTTCCTAAGGAGGTTCATACCCAACAATGCCGAAATGGCTAAAGGATTTACTTGGCTCTTGAAAACGGGATTCTCCTCCATTGGTACCAAGTTTCACAAGCTTCTTTTGATGCTCTCAAAGATACACTTGTCCGGGCATCATTAATTTATCCCCCCAATTATCAAAGTGATTATTTCTTATATATCATCACGGCTCATATGACCATTGCTATGGTATTTTTCAGAATAGAAAATGGGATAAAAAATCTGATATATTATTTGAGTCGTAATATCAATGATACGGAAGTGAAGTATTCGTATGTAGAAAAGCTTTCCTTGGTGTTTGTTCAAGTTTTCCAAAGATTTCGCCACTATATCCTATTCTGGAAGACCATTTTCATTTCATATTGCAACCCCATGACTTACATCTTATCACGTCAATTTCTGGGGGGAAGCTATTCAAAATTTATTATCCTTTTGTAGTAATTTGATTTTGAATTCATCAAATCCAAGTGAAATAAGTCTTTGGTTTTGGCTGAGATTTTCTGTGACCTTCGCTCTGATAGTACTGCTACTACGTCAAAACCATCTAATCTTGATGAGTCTATGTTTCTGATCGGATCATCTGATCCTTGGTATGGGGATTTTATCATTTATTTCCAGACCCAGAATTTTTGGCTGGATACCTCTCGCTCTAACCAATGAGGTATTAGATACCAGGCCAAAGATTATCTGATCATCGAGAATACACTTCATTATCATGCCTCACTCATGAGGAGGCTAAAAAGGTTTTAAATGATTGTCATGTTGGGGCTTGTGGTGGACACTTATCTGGATACGCTACCAAGTAGAGGATACTCTGCACCAGTTACTTTTGGCCTACCATATTTCGCAACTACATCCTCATAGTCAGTAGTTGTCATGAGTGCCAAATATTTGGTCATAAAATGAACAAAACGCCAGCACCAATGCATCCTGTTATCTCTGTTATGGGACCATTTTCGAAATGGGGCAGTTAATTCATGACCTGTAACCCTCATTCATCTGGGGGGCATGGTTATGTTATTGTCGCAATAGACTACTTTACCAAATGGGCTAAAGCGATGCCTACATCCAAAAACAAAGGACAAGAAACTGCATTTTTTTTCTTTAATCATGTCATTGCAGGGTTTGGGGTCCCATAGGCTATAGTCACAGATCATGGTAAGAATTTTTGTAATCACATGATGACTAAATTGACTACCAATTTAGGATTGTCACATGATAATTCTACTCATTATTATCCACAATCAAATGGACAAGTTGAGGCTATTAACAAAATTCTTAAACGAATGATTCAGCAAATGATAGGAGTTCATAAACAAAGTTGGAATTTGATCTTGTACTCGGCCTTGTGGGCATACCAAATCTAGATAAGAAACACAACTAGATTTATCCCCTTTATTTGGTGTATGGTTTGGAAGCTATCTTGCCAATCCAATGTGAAATACCTTCGTTAAAAATCACAATCGACTTGTTAACTGACAGCTCAAATGAAGAAGTGTGTCTTTTTAATCTCATCCATCTTGATGAAACACGTTGTGAAGCCCAGTTGACCAAAAAAGCACATAAGAGACGTATAAAGGTGCAATACAAAAGCATGTCCACCCTCTCATTTTATTAGAGGGCGACTTGGTACTTCTTTATGACCTGGAAGCTGATGTAATAGGTATAGGGAAATTTGAGCCATTATGGCATGGTCCCTATATTTTCAAAATATTTCTTACTAAGGGTGCCTATGAGTTGGTATATTACGATGGAATTCCATTGGCGCAACCCAGAAATGGGTTGTATCTCAAACGTTACTATGCTTAATCATGAGCATAGTAATTTTTATTATTATATTGTATATATATGTTGTTGATTTTCATTCACTATCTTAGTTTGTCTTTTAGAGTTTTCTTGAATTTAGTAATCTGCCTTACATTTCATCGGAAATTTCTGAATATTTGGAACCATTTGTTGGGTGTCGTGATGGTGCTATTCGTAGTACACAGAATCTATCCTCTACAACGTGGGCCATTTTCACTCTAAATGACGAGTTAGTGAGTTTTCAAGGGATTTGTATCGATAGATCAACAAAAAATATCACTGAGTATAGCACATTGATCGAACTTCCCTCTGATGCCATATCATTTGGTATTAACCGCATCATCATAGGGTTAGACTCACAACTTGTGGTATTACAACTGCCTAGTGTTTATATTGTTAGAAATCCAACACTACATCCTATGTTCCTAAGAGTTCAACTTTTGGAAAGAAACTATGATTTTATTCAATATCAACACATTCCCATAAACTTTAACACGTTGACCAATTCTTTAGTGAATTATGTTATAAAAATACATTTGAAACACATGAAAAGATACACTCACATAATTGAATAGGATTGCAAAATAAACATAAGAAAACATTGAAATCAAATAGATAGATAGTTATAGGGTTTTAAAAAAATTGTGCCTAAGACACACTGGTCATCTGACCTCAAAATGTATGCAACATGTCAAAATTAAACTAGTGATGCTCATGATAACATGCTATCGATCTAACTATCCTATCTAGTAATCACATCCAATGGTTAGGAACGCCAATAGTGTGGCACTACAGTCGCATGGGTAACTCTTTGATTCAGAAATCCAAAATCCCGAAGGTCAACCCCTCTATGTGCTACCGAAGCTCTGTAAGAGTCTCAGCCATGTCTAAATCCTGAAGGATTTCTCTTCTGACAACCTTATTTGCTGGCTCATCCACTCCATGCTCTTGTTCCTATACTAGTTGAACTCGACCCACATCTGCATTACATTAAAACTTTAGTTTAGTCTTGGGAAAACATAAAAATACAAAAACATGTATAAACCTTAGAAAAATAAAAGAAAACATGGTCAAAAAATTCTTACCAATTGCACCCCATTGAGTGCCTTCTGGTAAAGCTAAGTCTAGATCTCCTTGGAAATCAACGCATGGATATGCATACTCATCGATGACGATAACCCGTGGCCTGAACCAGGCGAAGAATGTAGTCAAGAACACGATGGAAGATTGGACTACATGTCTAGCCATAATTTCTACCCATCTCTGCATCCTTGGATCTATAGGGTTAGATACACCAAGTGTCACGTGTAGAGGTTGCATCATTGGAATGCACTCTAGGGAAAAAGAAATGAGGATCGAACCATAACTAAATTTTTTCTTCCTTCCTCCATTAACATGGGCATATAAGGATTTGCTGAAGAGCAATAGGAAGAAGGACTCGAAATCACTCTTCTATATCTATCAAGCAGTCCATGAAAGAGTATTTCCAAGGATTGCAGTAGCAAAGAGGTCCAAGGATGCATGGGATACCCTCCAGACAGTCTACCAAGGAATGGAGAAGGTAATGACAACAAAGCTTCAATTAATGAGAAGATATTTGAAGTTATTTTCATGAAAGAGCTTGATACAATAGACTCATTATTTACTCTACTGATTGGGTTGGTTACCCAAATGAGATCTCATGGAGAGATAATAGAATAAAGAAAAATAGTGGAGAAATTACTGAGGAGCTTACCCTCAAGGTTTGATGTGATAGTCACAACCATTGGAGAGACAAAGGATCTCTCAAAGTTTACTGTTGATGAGCTTCATGCATCATTGATGACACATGAACAAATATTGGGAAGAACAACAAAATCATCTTTGGAGCATGCCTTCAAGACCCAAATGTCCTTTGGAAGAGGAAGAGGTCAAGGCAGAGGAAACTACAGAGGAAAAGGAAGAGGTAGAAGCCAAAATAGAGGAGGAAGAAACAACCCTGCAAATACTAATGGAAGGGGCATCAATCAAAATCAGAACCAAGGCCAAGGCAGTAACCATCAAGGTGGACAAAATCAAGCACATGGATAAAGGTATGATAAATCCCAAGTCCATTGTCATTACTGTAAGAAGTATGGGCATTATGCCAATTAATGTAGGAGGAAACAGAGTGACATGGGTAATAGACCCAATGCTAATTTTACTAAGGAAGATATCAGTGAAGAGAAGTTATTTTTAACATGTAATATGGCTGAAGAGAAGAATCAAGATATATGGTTTCTAGATTCAAGATGTAGCGACCATATGACTGGCAAAAATTCCATGTTTTCCATGCTAGATGAAAATTTAAAGTCTCAAGTAACATTGGGGACAGACAGTAAGGTCTCTGTCATGGGAAAAGGTAGAGTAAGTGTTTTGAGAAATAAAGGAGAAGGAAGATCCATATCAGATGTATACTATGTGCCTAGTATGAAGTGTAACCTTTTGAGAATTGGAAAGCTCATTTAGAAAGGCTACAATGTATTTTTTGAATATGATGTATGCACCATCATGGAAAAACTACCAAACAAGAAATGCATTGCACAAGTGAAGATGACAAGGAACAGAATGTTCCCTCTCAAGATGAGAGAAAATTTGAAGAACGGTGATGAAACGGCAGCAGTGACACAAAAGACATTCCAAAGAGAAACAAAGGATGAAAAATGGTTATGGCACTTGAGATTTAGACATCTCAACTTTGGAGGTCTGAATTTATTGCATAGGAAAGGAATGTTAAAGGGATTACCATTTATTGAGAAACTAGATAGCCTTTGTGAAGGTTGCATCTTGGGCAAACAACACAGAGAAAGCTTTCCATCAGGAAAGAGCATAAGGGCAAAGTCACCATTATAAATTGTCCATTCAGATTTGTGTGGACCAATGCAAACACCATCATTAGCAGGTAGCCACTATATGCCAACCTTCATTGATGATTTCACAAGAAAAACATGGGTTTATTTCTTGGAATTTAACAGTGAAGTGTTTTAGAAATTATGCCACTTTAAGGCTCTTTTAGAGAACCAAAGTGGTCAACATATTAAGGTCCTAAGAACAGATAGAGGAGGAGAGTATATCTTAAAATAATTTCTATATTTTCGCAGAGAAAATGGGATAGAAAAGTAATCTACAACAAGTTACACACCGCAACAAAATGGACTTGCTGAAAGGAAAAATAGAACCATCGTTGACATGGTAAGAAGTATGTTGAAGGAAAAACATTTGCCAAATGAATGTTGGGCTAAAGATGTACATTCTGCAACATATGTGCTGAATAGTTTCCCAACCAAAGCTGCAATGAACAAAGTTTCAGAAGAAGCATGGAGTGGCATAAAATAGTTTGTCACCCACATGAGATTTTTTGGTTGTGTGGCTTATGCACAAATTCCAGATCAACTAAGGAAGAAGTTGGACAGTAAGGGGGAGAAGTGCATATTTATTGGATACAGTTAAGAATAAAAGGCATACATACTGTGTAACCCATCCACCAAGAAGTTTATTATAAGCATAGATATACAATTTATTGAGGAAGAAGCTTGGGATGGAAGCATTGAGAAAACAATGAATGTTAAATGTTGTTTGCTTCATGATGGTAATGAGGAATATATGGCTGAAATACATCCTTCATTAGAAGCACCACCTCCACCAACACAAAGATAGCAAGGGACACCACAATCAAGAATGAGAACACCCTTGAGAAGTGATAACAATGATTCTCCAAGCACATCACAAGGAGCAGATTTGAGTGCTTCTACAAGCACAAGTACACCAAGCGAAAGAGGAACCAAATTCAGAAGTCTAGATGATATTTATGAGTGAGAGGTAGCAAATGAAGTTATGAACTCTTTATTTGCAGTATATTTTCATGTAGATGATCCTATTCATTTTGAAGAAGCAGTAAAAGATAAGAAATGGATAGATGTTATGGATAAAGAAATGAATGCAGTAGAGAAAAATAAAACATGGAAATTAGTTGATCTCCCAAAAGGTAAGGAAGTTATTGGAATGGAATGGGTTTATAAAACCAAAAGTAATGCTGAAGGTAAGATTGAAAGGCACAAGGCTAGACTTGATGTCAAAGGCTACAAGGAGCGACATGGAAGAGATTATGAGGAAACCTTTGCACCGGTTGAAAGAATGGAAACAATAATACCAAGAAATAATTATTTGAGTCTATAATCTTCAATATTGGCATGTTGGTAATGAGATGTTTTAATTTCTAGAGGATTTCTTCACATTTCTCTAAGTATAACAAATTTACTATTTTTCTTTATAATGAGGTTATCAAACGATTTATCTTGGAGAATCCTTGAATGAATCTCCTCATTTATCCTACTAATCCATAAATGATCTTACCTCCACTACATTCATCACAACAGACCAACGCGTGATGAACTTTATATTTTACGCATCTACTATTATCCCCTATTTTGAAATCACATGAGCCAAGTAATGGATTTTATTTTGATATAAGCCACACATTCACGGATTTAGCATATAATTTATGCTAAATTATAATGGCCCTTAGATGATAAATGAGTAAGAATTTAAAATTCCATGAGATCTTAAAAATTTGATACCTTTCTCTATCCATGTGGTTATTAGCCACATGGCTTGGAACTTTTCTTAAAAAACTTATAGTGCACCTAAAACAACTTCAATTTGTGCCACATTCTTTAACTCCATGGCCAACAACATCACTAAGGCCTACCACCTCATGGCATGGGCATTTAAATTATCTTCATGGCTTACATGTAGTCCTTACCACTTGCTAGTGTCTATGAGTCACCACTGATCAAATGTACTCTTTCAATGTGAGTTTATAGGGTCCTAGGTCAAATTTTATAGTTTCAAAAAAGTTTTCAAATAAACTTTGATCAATGTTTTGTTTGTCTAGGTCATGATACTCCCTCAACTTGCTCATGGTTAACATCACTCATCATGGTAATGTCATCATTGAGGTGTCTTGGGTCATGGAGTAGTTAATATGTCATCATTTAGGTCATGGTATAAGATTTCACTTGACTTGTCATTATAATGCTAGTCATATAAAAAAAAAAGATTCATTTCCATCACTTGGTCACCATTAATGGGAGTTATCATATTAGTAATAAAAATAATAAAGGTAAAGGTGACATTTACGTTTCAAAAGATCATGTTGCAGTCACATCATGTCATTTCTCAAAGGGACATGTGATGTCATGCCATCATCACAAGAACAAAATCGACTTTTAACCAATAAAAGACTACTAAAGCATTTCAACTTCTCATTTTACCTTCATTGAGCACCCATCTACCATAGATCTTCATTCCAACCACCAGAACATCGAAATTCATCTTCAAAACCACTTTCTTACCTCCCACGCTACACTTTTGCCTATGTTGCACTTCTGGCTCTTGTGTTGCGCTTTTGGTTTTGGAGGCCAAGAAAGCATAAAAGGGATTATTTTCATCATTTAAAAGGTTCCAACATCTATTTTGGAAGTAATTACACCTTTTTTATCTTTCTTGTGCATCATTCTCCTTAAAAAAAACTTAGTGAAAATCCCTCTGCTAGGGTTTCATTGACATTTTGGTATCCATGAGTTTTTTCTTCATTACAGTGGTAAAATAGCTAGTTTTCCTACTCTATTACCCTCTCCCATACCTCACATACCTCCCCTAAAAGTCTCCCATACTCATTCCCCTCACTTTCCATGCAAACCCTCGCCTACACTGTGATTTTAGATATCACTGTGTTTTAGACATTTCCACACCTTTCCCTCACTCGTTTCATAAATTCCACCTCCCTACACTCCCTAACACTTATCCAAATCTCCCAAAATTTCCCCAAGAATTATCTCAATCCTTAACCCCTCCATTCCCTTCACTCAATTCAACGGTCACTTTTTCCCCTATTTTCCCTATTAGACCCTACCCTTCCTTCCTACCTAGCTAGGGTTTTATCATGCAAAGTGAAACTATGGACAATGAGAAGAATAAATACAATAAAGGATGAAAATTTTCCAGGTTTTAGCCAACTCAGACCCAAGAAATCATGGCTTCATATTTCATCAAGAAATCCTTTTAAGGTGTGGGCTACATAAGCTTTTGTGAAAGGATTCAAGAGGCAGGTTGCCATGCGAAATTGACAAGCCTCTTTTTCACAAATTTTAGGAGGGATAAGGCTAGCATAACAGGTGTTGAATTCACCATCTCAGCAGATGCCATAGCCCGAGCCACATGTATCCCTAACCATGGAGAAATATGGTTTAAAGGGACAGATTTGGACATTGAAAATTACAAGTTTTTCCTAAAGCCACACTAAAAGGATGCACCTACACATATTTTTCCCTTCGGACAATTTCTTGAGAGGTATGCTACTCTAATGAAGATGATCATGAAGTAATTTCCCTATGAGGGAAGGTTTTCAAGACTATATCAACATCGAATTAGGCTACAGATGCATTTCACAGCAATCAAACATCTCAATCTACCTCACTACTTATGGAGCAGCCTTCTCAATATGACAGAGAAGGTACAAAGTAAAGGTAAAGATCACCAATCTAACCTATTTCACAATGGCTTGGTCAAAGTCATTGTCCTACATCAACTTTCACAGATCAACCTACCTTGGGAGACATTCATGCAAAAAGCTTCTCTTTTGCCTACAACTAGTCAACCTAGTAGTTAAATTACTCTATTAGCACCACCAAGGCCATAAGAGGTTGGATCTACAAGTAAACTAGAGGTCACAAAAAACTACAGCATAGGTAAAAAAAAATTTCTCTTGACAGTGTGGAAAGAGTTCAGCCTAGTATTGTTATAGAAGGAACATTAGGACACCAACATGATGCACCCTTGAATGAGGAAGAAAAAATACCTTCTGAGGAGGTCATGGCTGACCTACCTGACCATGTGGAAAATAAGTTAGCAAAGCAAGTAATAAAAGAGAAATAAGTATAAGTAGGAGAGCTTAAGGTCAATCTTTCAAAAGCAAACTTTATGAATGAATTTTTGCAACACGACAAGATGCAGCTTCAAGTAAACCAACTTTTTTCAAGAAAACCTAAGGTAAAATTTGTAGTAAAGGATGATAAAGGTAAGGTCGTGATTAATTTTAATCAACTTGAGGATAAGGATGTGTATATGAATCCAAGGAGACCAAAGACAATAGGATTATCAAGGCAGAAAGAACAAGAAAGTGAGCCATTTTCTCCCTTAGGTCAACATGACTTTGATGACATGATTGCAGCTGAGATTGAAAAAGAGAAATAATTTTGGCTTAGTAGGGTTAATGAATAATTGGAGATGATATTGAAGAAATCCAACATAAACACCATGATTCAAAGCCACATGGCAAGGCACTGCTTCACTAGGAATCATATTTCAGAAGCTAAAGAAAGCCCTAATCAAGCTAAAGAAGAGAGACAAACTTTATTTTCTTGTTGATGCTTCATTTATTGCATAATACATCACTCATAATGCAAAAGGAAGAAGTCTGAGAAACATTTTGTGAATTTTGGGCAAATTTTGAACATTTTGGAATTTTGGGAAATTTTGTAAAATTAATGGTGCACAAAAGCACAATGAGCTCACATTGTGCTTCTTCTTAGAGCCTCTAAATGAGGTAAAATTTGAATGGACGGATAACCCTTCACTAGTACATCTCAGATATGTACTTGCTTTGTCATGTTAGTTCACTATTTTTGAGAAAACGTCAAAAAACATGTCAAAAAACATGCTTCTGCCTTCTTTTCAGCCTCCTCACTATGCTTCTAGAGTAGCCGTAGGAAAATCAGTTGTTAGGTGCATTGGAGAAGAAGTTTAAAGGTTTAAAGTTTTATATGGCTAACAAACATCCTGAGGTATCTTAAGTAGCCTTTACTTTAGAAAAATGACCAATTTAATCCACTCAAAAGTGACCTTAAAGAAGCACGCTATGCTTCTGTCTCACATGTTGCGCTTCTTGAGAAAGCACGTTGCACTTCTTTCATGAAGTTAAATTTTTGAGTTTTTTTAGTCAAGGTCGACCTTTCATGATTTAATTTGACTTTTTAGGCTCTCACATGATGTATTTAATTGTAATGGAGATGGTAAATGTCAAATTTATGTAAATTGATAGTCTTTAATGCTTGTGAAAGTTAGTCAAGGGCCAAATGGAGAGTTAGTTCCTAACCTCCCTAGTTTTAGGTTTGGTTAGAGATATTAGTGCTAGCATTTCCTATCATGAGGGATTTGACTCCTGGGAAGGGGGAATGTAGTTTTTGATCTATATGTAGCTTGTTTTAAGTGAGATTCAGGGTTGGACATTAGTTAGAATAAGGCTTGGACCTAGTGTACATCATATTTTTGCAGAAATACAAAGACAATTGTAGTTATTATCTTGGGATTCATGTCGTGTGATTTAGTAGCAATGATTTTTCTCTGTTTTATCATTATATTGAATGTTTATTTCTCCTTAGTCCATTATCTTTATTTTAGTGATTATCTCATAAAGTTTTAAAGAGAATTCATAGTTTATATGCTCTGTTTTGATGATATTTTCATTTTATGTCATATTTCTTCTAATAAATGAACACATAACCCTATGTTAATTTTTATCTCTCTCTATTTCTACCCTATACCACAATGACAAATCAAATGTGTTATTGAAGCATACCTACCTTGCCCCATTGTATCCTTGCAACTGAATCATTTGAAACCATGACCTAGTTCCCTAAACCTTTGTGCCTAATCCAAAAAACCCTCAAAATCAAAGTCTCATTGAGCTTCATAACTAGCCTAGGATCTATTTTCCTCTCCAGTCAGTTCATTGGCTGTGAGATTGTAGAGAGATCCCTCTCTGATTTGGTAGGGCTAGCTACCAAGTCGAAAGTGGTACGAGGTTACCTCCTTCAGTCTCATTTTTAGCCTTGGGACACTGTGGAGGATAACACCACCTACCACTATGGAAATTTCATGTCATTTGAAAATGTGCGCTTAATGTCATCAAATAAATAATTTCCCATTTCTCTTTCAAAATTTCCAAAAATGCCCAATTTTGATATCTTTCCTTCAAATTCCATGGAAAAATTCAATTAAGCTTCCCTTGGCGAGATTACTGTTGCACATTGGAAAATTTTCAAGTGTGCTTCAAAATTTCACCATCTTAGCTCATCCTTGCACCCATGAAGTGGTATTTTTTTCAAGTTTTCCAATAATTTTTTCCAATTCTTCCATACTAATTTTGCAATCTCTCTGAATTCATCCATATTTACCTCTATAAGTGACTATTTTAACTCCTACCATGCAAAGTATTTCCTAACCAATTCACCCAAAAGTTGGGGTTTTTACCCAATTTCACACCAAAAAAATTCTTCAACTAAAATGTAGCCGATCATAGACCTTCTCAATGAAACACATTTTAAAAATTGGATAGAAAAATTCACATTATAATAAGACCAACAATTAAAACAAATTATGTGCATTAAGGACATTAAATCATGCAAGAGAGTAGCCACTTACCTTTTATAGAAGCACAAACTAGCTATGGAGTAAGGGTATTCCTACCATCCTTAGGAAGTGGTGGTATAGGTCCCAAAATACAATTAAAACCTTGGGCTAGGGTTATGGTAGCACAATGAAAGAAAATTCCCTATTATCATCTTGAAACCCACTAACACTTAGGTTTCTCACCAAACTAGCCATCTCAATCATAGGTTATCTTTCCCCAACCTCGCCCACATAACTCAAGAGGGTATCCTCACTCTATATCATTATAGTACCTTAGGTTGACTCCTTCTATGAGGGCTTTAATGTATGCTAGCTAGGTAAATATCTATCCTAGGACACCATGGATGTTTTTACAAAAATTTAACACTAGTTACACATTTCATTCATCTCTTTGTCAGGTTTCTCTTACTCATTTTGGATGGATTTCTGTCCATAATTTTTCATGCTTTATACTGCTGTTAACTGATCAGTGTCTTTGTTCCAGATTACAGTAGGCAGCCCGGGCATTTGCACATAGTTTTATAATGACTAATGACATGGAATCAGTCTTGTCAAGGTCCCGATTTAAACTTTAGAAGAGACGTCACTTTAAGGGCTGGGGTGACCTCGGTTTAATACGATTCCCAACTGATACTTGATGCTAAAACCCTTCTAATGGCATCCATATTACCGTGGAGAAAGTATCCCTTATAGGAAGGGATAGGTAGTTTTTGGACCCATTCATGGATGTTGATCTTGAGCTTGGTCAAACTATTTGTATTGATACCTACATCTCCAAAAACCCTAATGATGCCAATATTCCCTCTAAAAGGAAAAGGATATAGTTGGAAGGTTATATATGTAGGTTGAGGCATTTGTCTCTCCCTTGGATGCTTGAAATATTCCTATAATGGATCAAGCAAAGGATCCCTCCCACGAGCATGTTGAGGACTTGTTGATCCATAAATTATGCTTAAAAATTGTAATAATGCACATTAAACCACTTGGATGCCATATATCCCCTTCCACGGTCATGTTTTTCATTGGAATTTGGTTCCTATAAACTTCATTTATAGCATAAGAGCTTAGTTTCTCTCATAAACATATCAAAGGCCCTAAGACCCATACCTAGCTCTAGAAGCTTCCTAATATCCACAATATTTCCATTCAAATCCAAAGGGTATGTTGAAGAGGTCATAAATGGTGGACTAAATAAAAATATTTAACCTTGATACTTAGAAGCTTATTTTATTATTTAAGACCTAGGTTTTCTCCTTGAATGATGTCTAGGGCCCAAAGAGTTATACTTTGTCTACAAATATTCTAATGGAATCTATATCCTTACTAAAATGAAATGATAAAATTAAAGGTATTCTAAGGTGGTTCGAGGTGTTTTTCATAATCATGTATTCCAAAAATATTATTGTAGGGAGAATTCATAGAGTTTCTTTTTGTGGCTACATCAAGCATATTTAGACCTATAATTAGTCCTTAAAATATTCCGATGATTCCCATCTTTGTACTTGGAAGAGAAGAATGACATTGCAATGTTCTATGTGGTACTTTGTTATTATTCTTCATGCTACATGATTAGAAGATTCTTTTATACCTTAAGTCACGGGATTCCTCCACAAATCATTTCCAAGTCCCTTAAACCAATACATAGTTTTTAATTTTGCCTCATCACACTAATATCCTCATTCATAGGTGATTGATACCATTGAGAGATAAAACATAGTGGTTTAAGGTATTGATATTGGAATTTGATACATAGAAGAATATTGTATGACCCAAGGCATAAATTTCCTCCCCTTACAACAGTGAGAGATAAAACATAGTGGTTTAAGGTATTGATATTGGAATTTGATACATAGAAGAATATTGTATGACACAAGGCATACATTTGATACCATGTCAAGGATCCATGTGTCCACACGTTATGCTTAATCTAATGTCATTGTTATCCTCACTTGGAGGCAAAGGATATACATTGGGAGAAAAAAACTGCTCACAACCAAGTATGCACATTGTTGGAATATGAGCATACAAGAATACACATGAATTATTCCACTTTTACTTTAACAATTTTTTGTTGATAAAATTGTTAAATGCAAAAATTGTGTATAAGTTGAGGTTGATATTTGAGTTGGTAGTGATAAATTTTGATAGTGATTTTGGTTTTAGCTACATAAAAGCCCTTATTTTTCTAATCACTTTCAATATATCTAAAATTAACATTATTTTTATACAACATAATTTAATTCTTCATAAAAAATAAAAACATAATAAATTCAGTACCTTAAAAAATGATTATCTCATGAAAGCACACTCACATTGAGCAAATATTGGTTTTAAAGGCAAAAATAACTTTATTTTTTTAATTAACTTATGATAAACTAAACATTAATATTATCAAATTTTAGTTTGGTTAATTTTTCATTAAAAAGAAATATATTAATTTAAAATTTCATAAAAACATAATAAATTCATTACCTTAAAAAATGATGATCTCATGAAAGCACATTCACATTGAACAAATACTGGTTTTAAAAGCAAAAATAATTTTATTTTTTTAATTAACTTATGATAAATAAACATTAACATTATCAAATTTGATTTTCACAATTTATATGCAACCC
Source organism: Pinus albicaulis (assembly GCA_034641835.2). Taxonomy (NCBI): domain Eukaryota; kingdom Viridiplantae; phylum Streptophyta; class Pinopsida; order Pinales; family Pinaceae; genus Pinus; species Pinus albicaulis. Next base: position 113,344 of record JAXQQM020085073.1, on the reverse strand, counting down.
TATTGTTTTTTTTGTCTCTTATGAACAAAATCAAAACTAAGCATTATTATTATCAAATTTAATTTTCACAATTTATATTATGCAACCATGGTATTTTGTCTCTTATGAAAAAATAAAATCAAAACTAATTTAACAAATTAAAAAAAAAAAAAAACCTCACTATATAAAAATGTGCTTTCTCTAGTCAATTCAATTGGAATGTTTCCACTAGATGTTGCTTCACGGCGGGTCCAAGTGGGAGAGTGCCAAAGATTAATACAGGCCACCCTTCCCAATTGAGTTTAGTTCCACCTAGTCGGCCAACTAAGGGATAACCTAACCATTAATGATGTTTCAAATGAGTAATGTAGTTCGCCCAGTAGGCTGGCCAATAAGTAGGTTTCTCCACGTGTGATATGGCTTGATTTACGAATCAAACTTGTTTGCCCTAGTTTCCTAGCCTTCCATTGGAACCATGAGTGCCTTTCTTGGTGGCCCCAGGGTTGGAGTAGGTGGGTAAACTGAATTCTTTTTAAGAAAAAAAAACAATACAAATTGCTAGATAAAAATGTTAGGATTGAAGTGGGTGGGTAAATTGAAATTTTGTTGAAGAAAAAAAAAACAATATAATTAATTTGTTGGATAAAAATGTTATAAAACAAAATTGAAATAAAATATTTTAATTTTCTAATAATTTAAAGTTTCGATAAATTTTTGTATTGGTCCATTATATATATATATATATATATATGCATATATATATATATATATATATATGCTCTTAATAAATTAGATTATATTTATATCAAAATTTCAAAATCAATTGAAAAGTTTTTTATCAAAATAAAATACAATATAAATGAGTTTAAAAATGTTATAAAATCAATTTAAAATTTTGAATTCATGATAAAAATAGGTAAATATCTATGTTTAAAAATCTTGTTATAGTGTAACTATTAAATTTTATTAAAATAAAATATTTATACCATGGTATTGACTTATAATATTGTAACAAAACCTAACTTAAATAATTATTTATTTTGATATGTTACAAATCCATTTAGAAACACCTAAAATAATTATCAACCAATTAAAAAAAACAATTTACATATGGGTTTGATTAACCGCAATCTGGTTGCAACCAAAAAAAACCATAAGTGGTGCTCTATAGCACCCTAAAACTATTTAAAAAAAATATACATATATGTTTTTTATTTTTTTATATAATTTTTATATTTTGCAAATCAATTTAAAACTCCCTGGAATAATTATCAACCAACTAAAAAGAAACCATTTACATGGATCTGATGAACCGCAATCTGGCTGCACCCGAAGAAATCATGTGGTGCTCTATAGCACCCTAAAACTATTTTTATTTAAAAAAAAAGAAAGATTTTAAATTTTGTGTCCACAAATTACGTTCATTTCCCATAACACTCAAGGAGAATGTAAGTGATATCTATTTATAAGAAATCTATCAATTCCTTTATGAAGTCATAGAAATCTCCTTTCACGGTTCTAAATCAAAAGAAACTTGCTTTTCATTAGGAGACTCGATAGTTAAACATGGCAGATGGTTCGCAGAATTTTGGGACACTAATTATGAATTTTATTAACCAAAAAATGGATATAAGGATCCCTCACTACGCTCACATCAATCAAAAACATTTATGGCAATCATATTCATCTAGATTTGGTGCTTAGGATGATTCATGTGTAGTCTACATGTTAAAAATTCTCAACCTCTTTGTTCTTTACACTCTAGTATGATATTTCATTGGTCATATCCACAAATTTATTTTGCAATATCAAAGACTTCTATATCGATACTTTCTCCATAGCTTTGGGACATTTGGGTACCAATCCAAACTACTCTCATACTTTTGGGATGTTGGTAGTATAACTACCAATTGTCTCATTAATTGGTTTCTTAGAAATTGGGATTCCAGTTTTTTAGTTGAAAAATCATTCTTGGCATAGGTTTTCCAATAGGAAAACATTTGTGGCCATTTCCCTTTTCTATATGCCACTCATGGGTCATTTTTCATGTTAATTCTTAAATTGTTTGAGATTTTCATTAAAATAAATACAATACCTATTGTTCTAGCTTTAACCCATTCCACATTTATATTCCCATTTAATCAAAATTAGTATAATTTAATTACAACGTTAGTAGGGAACAAAAACGAGGGTGCTACTCATTAGGTGTGGTCATTCGACGTGTCATTCTTTGAGTTTGATGGATGTAAACATACTTTATATCTCAAGGCTTGATTTTCCTCCCTCCACCATATACAATTCCCCACATTTCATACTTGATGCTAAAACCCTTCTAATGGCATCCATATTGCAACTTGGAGGAAAGTATCCCATATAGAGGTCTTTGAGGTAGTTTTTGGACCCATTCATGGATGTTGATCTTGAGCTTGGTCAAACTATTTGTATTGATACCTACATCTCCAAAAACCCTAATGATGCCAATATTCCCTCTAAAAGGAAAAGGATATAGTTGGAAGGTTATATATATAGGTTGAGGCATTTGTCTCTCCCTTGGATGCTTGAAATATTCCTATAATGGATCAAGCAAAGGATCCCTCCCACGAGCATGTTGAGGACTTGTTGATCCATAACTTATGCTTAAAAATTGTAATAATGCACATTAAACCACTTGGATGCCATATATCCCCTTCCATGGTCATGTTTTTCATTGGAATTTGGTTCCTATAAACTTCATTTATAGCATAAGACCTTAGTTTCTCTCATAAACATATCCAAGGCCCTAAGACCCATACCTAGCTCTAGAAGCTTCCTAATATCCACAATATTGCCATTCAAATCCAAAGGGTATGTTGAAGAGGTCATAAATGGTGGACTAAATAAAAATATTTAACCTTGATACTTAGAAGCTTATTTTATTATTTAAGACCTAGGTTTTCTCCTTGAATGATGTCTAGGGCCCAAAGAGTTATACTTTGTCTACAAATATTCTAATGGAATCTATATCCTTACTAAAATGAAATGATAAAATTAAAGGTATTCTAAGGTGGTTCGAGGTGTTTTTCATAATCATGTATTCCAAAAATATTATTGTAGGGAGAATTCATAGAGTTTCTTTTTGTGGCTACATCAAGCATATTTAGACCTATAATTAGTCCTTAAAATATTCCGATGATTCCCATCTTTGTACTTGGAAGAGAAGAATGACATTGCAATTTTCTATGTGGTACTTTGTTATTATTCTTCATGCTACATGATTAGAAGATTCTTTTATACCTTAAGTCACGGGATTCCTCCACAAATCATTTCCAAGTCCCTTAAACCAATACATAGTTTTTAATTTTGCCTCATCACACTAATATCCTCATTCATAGGTGATTGATACCATTGAGAGATAAAACATAGTGGTTTAAGGTATTGATATTGGAATTTGATACATAGAAGAATATTGTATGACCCAAGGCATAAATTTCCTCCCCTTACAACAGTGAGAGATAAAACATAGTGGTTTAAGGTATTGATATTGGAATTTGATACATAGAAGAATATTGTATGACACAAGGCATACATTTGATACCATGTCAAGGATCCATGTGTCCACACGTTATGCTTAATCTAATGTCATTGTTATCCTCACTTGGAGGCAAAGGATATACATTGGGAGAAAAAAACTGCTCACAACCAAGTATGCACATTGTTGGAATATGAGCATACAAGAATACACATGAATTATTCCACTTTTACTTTAACAATTTTTTGTTGATAAAATTGTTAAATGCAAAAATTGTGTATAAGTTGAGGTTGATATTTGAGTTGGTAGTGATAAATTTTGATAGTGATTTTGGTTTTAGCTACATAAAAGCCCTTATTTTTCTAATCACTTTCAATATATCTAAAATTAACATTATTTTTATACAACATAATTTAATTTCTTCATAAAAAATAAAAAACATACAATTCAATACCTTAAAAATGATTATCTCATCAAAGCACACTCACATTGAGCAAATATTGTTTTAAAGGCAAAATAACCTTATTTTTTTAATTAACTTATGATAAACTAAACATTAATATTACTAAATTTGATTTTGGTTAATTTTTTCGATAAAAGTTCCGGATGCGGATGGCATTCAGAATTAATGGGCCACATGGCCCCGTCCTCTTCCCAAAGGGTGAGGCATGTGGAGGCCACATGGCTCACCACACCGCCATTAAATCTGCATTCAATACTATCGATCGCCATTACTACCCTCCCCCGCGGCGGCGATACAACTACTCTACTCTGCCTGGCTTCTGCACGATGGAAGCCGATTCCTCCTTCACTGTGCTTGCAGACTCTCCGGGCGACTGGTTGGCTCCTCTAGACGGTGTGTGCCCTGCTCTTTGCGCTGAGCCAAGTGCTCGCACGAGCACAGGCCGGCGTTGTTCTCTCTACTGCTGTATTGAATTTCTGTCGGGAGTGCATTTTACAAATAGCGTCTTCTGCCCTGGAATGTTTAACACTCCTCAGTCTCCGCCTGGCTCTCTGGTTCTTCAGGCTCTTGAGGGTGCGCACTGGGCTCAGCCTTCTCCTGGTTCGGTTTTTGCTCCAGCCCTTCATCCGGCGCAGGACTTCAACAACTCGGAACCAGTCATGCCTCGGCTCCGTCAGCGTATGACTGCCCGTCGTGGAGGCACCCGCGGAAGTTCTGCTGCTGACCGCACTTTTTCTAGCAGGCATGGCTCGGATTCTCATTCTGATCCTCATGGCCATTTGCCCTCTTCCCCTCAGCACGACGTTCCTCCTGGCTCTTCCACCTCCGCCCCTCAGCCCTCTCGCAGTCTTTTCACCCGTCAAACCATGCAGAGAGCCGAGTTGAATTTCGACAGTGTTTTTAACCGCCCCTCTATTACTGCCTTCATTACTGTTACACTGAGCGAGGAGGCCACTCTCTGCTCTCATCCCTGGCCCGGCTCCCCTTCTGCTTCCCTTGACCCTCTTCCCACCTCCCTCGCGCCTCGGTCTACCTCCGCAGCTACGCCTCTTGCTGACCCGAGCGACCCCTCTGTTCATCCTTCTCCCTCCCCGGGCCTTCCTTCCTTGCAGGTGCACGCGGATGGTGTCTTGAGCACTGAGGATCCTCTTCCAGACGCTGCTGTGGACGACCCCGAGGCTTACTTCGGATGTCCAATCGAGGAGGAGCATCCCTCTCCGGTTCACTCCAACTGAATTTGCTATGAACAGGACCAGTATGAATTCTAAACTTGTTTACGTCCATAGAGTTGTTGTTCCTTTATATTGCACAGCAGATAGTGATAGTTTTTTGCCTTTGATAGTGATAGTTTTCTGTAGACTCATAACAAACAGTATGACTATTCCACCGGTTTCCCATACCAAGGGCGGTGTGACAGACACTTAGAGCTGGTTTCCCTATATGGGCAGCTTATTTTTGAGATCATGCATGGTTTTCAAGCCCAGTTTCAGGCTACCAAACCTGAGCTGAGGCGGTTTTGTATTATAATATTTACTTAATAGAAATTAGTCAAATTTAGAAAAAAAAAAAAAAAAAAAAAAATTTCATTAAAAAGAAAATATATTAATATAAAATTTCATAAAAACATAATAAATTCATTACCTTAAAAATAATGATCTCATGAAAGCACATTCACATTGAGCAAATACTAGTTTTAAAAGCAAAAATAACTTTATTTTTTAAATTAACTTATGATAAAATAAACATTAACATTATCAAATTTGATCTTCACAATTTATATGCAACCCTATTGTTTTTTTTTTTCTAAATTTTATTATCAAAACTAGCATTATTATTATCAAATTTTTATTTCTACAATTTATATGTAATATGCAAACTGTATTTTTGTCTCAAATACTCACATGGTATTTTGTATTATCTAAATTTTTTTCTAAGAATCAAAACTAAGCATTATTATTATCAAATTTAATTTTCACAATTTATATTATGCAACCATGGTATTTTGTCTCTTATGAAAAAATAAAATCAAAACTAATTCAACAAATTAAAAAAAAAAAAAAAAAAAAAAAACTTACTCTATAAAAATGTGCTTTCTCTAGTCAATTCAATTGGAATGTTTCCACTAGATGTTGCTTCACAGCGGGTCCAAGTGGGAGAGTGCCAAATATGAATACAGGCCACCCTTCCCAATTGAGTTTAGTTCCACCTAGTCGGCCAACTAAGGGATAACCTAACCATTAATGATGTTTCAAATGAGTAATGTAGTTCGCCCAGTAGGCTAGCCAATAGGTAGGTTTCTCCGCGTGTGATATGGCCTGATTTAGGAATCAAACTTGTTTGCCCTAGTTTCCTAGCCTTCCATTGGAACCATGAGTGCCTTTCTTAGTGGCTCTGGGTTGGAGTGGGTGGGTAAATTGAATTACTTTTAAGAAAAAAAAACAATACAATTTTCTAGATAAAAATGTTAGGATTGAAGTGGGTGGGTAAATTGAAATTTTGTTGAAGATAAAAAAACAATATAATTAATTTGTTGGATAAAAATGTTATAAAACAAAATTGAAATAAAATATTTTAATTTTCTAATAAATTATGGTTTTGATAAATTTTGGTATTGGTCCATTATATATATATAGATATGTGTGCTTAATAAATTTGATTATATTTATATCAAAATTTCAAAATTAATTGAAAAGTTTTTTTATCAAAATAAAATACAATATAAATGAGTTTAAAAATGTTATAAAATCAATTTAAAATTTTGAATTCATGGTAAAAATAGGTAAATATCTATGTTTAAAAATCTTGTTATAGTGTAACTATTAAATTTTATTAAAATAAAATATTTATACCATGGTATTGACTTATAATATTGTAACAAAACCTAACTTATTATTTAATTGATATTTTTTTATTTATTTTTATATGTTACAAATCAATTTAAAAACACTTAAAATAATTATCAACCAATTAAAAAAAACAATTTACATATGGGTTTGATTAACCGAAATCTGGTTGCAACCAAAAAATTACATATGGGTTTGATTAACCCCAATCTGGTTGCAACCAAAAAAAAACAGAAGTGGTGCTCTATAGCACCTTAAAATTATTAAAAAAAAAAAAAGAGATTAATTTTTTTATTTTTTTTATATAATTTTTATATTTTGCAAATCAATTTAAAACTCCCTGGATTAATTATCAACCAACTAAAAAGAAACCATTTACATGGATTTGATGAACCGCAATCTAGCTGCACCCAAAGAAATCATGAGGAGTGGTGTTCTATAGCTCCATAAGACCATTTTTATTTAAAAAAATATATATTTTAAATTTTGTGTCCACAAATTACGTTCATTGCCCATAACACTCAAGGAGAACGGAAGTGATATCTATTTATAAGAAATCTATCAATTCCTTTATGGAGTCATAGAAATCTCCTTTCACGGTTCTAAATCAAAAGATACTTGCTTTTCATTAGGAGACTCGATAGTTAGACATGGCAGATGGTTCGCAGAACAAGAAGATGCCTACGGAAGAAGAGTACGAAGGAAATTTTCAGTCAAGTCCGCTTCCAGAAATTGCTACGAATTCATCAGAGGTACTCTCTGATGAAAACCAACTTCAACAAAGAGGACATTCATCGCCGGTCACGATCTTCCACTCTCTGCGTCTCCGAGAGTTGGGCAACAGTAGGAAGCTTCCACATATTTTTAGAGATTATCATGTACAGAGCTTTGGGCATGTGGGCATGAGTAGTATTCAACATATGGCTGTTGGGGCTGATATAATACTGGTTGTCCATTCCAATACGGATTTGGTGCTATTCAGAAGAGATGGACATCAAATTTCGCATGTTGACTGTAAGACCGAGGGAAGCATTAGTGCCAACCATGTGAAGGGGTATGTACAAAATGTGTGTTACAACAAACACAATAATTCATTTCTAATAGCGCATATGGTGTCTCATAAGAATTGGAAATATGACACAGTTCAGATAATAAGCCTCGATATCGCATCTATACAAAAAGGAGAAACTCTAAAGACCACGCGGCTTTTTCCTGGAGAGTCCCGCATAATGGAACGGTGTTTTGATATTCCAAATTGCAGGGCCATCGTTCACGATTTCGCTGACCATACATTCAAGTGTTGTGAATTAAAAAAGTACACAATGTTGTTTACAATAACAAATCTAGGGTTCACAGATGTTACTCCAAATTACATGCGTATTTGTTCAAATCTAGAAAATACAGGTCCAGGAAATATGGACATTGTGATATTCCATCAAATTTCTTCCACTAAAACTGATGGAAGGTTTGGATTTGAATTCAAAATTTTTTCCAAACTTAACGGAATACTGCAAAAAGAAATATTTCTCCCTCGGTCTCATGATGAGGAGATCCTATTGTTTGTAGTGTTGTGTGGCAGCAATACACTACTTATTCAAACACATTGGACGGATATGGAAGTTGTACAGATATGCGATGAAAACCCTCTTTTAATAAACATCATAAATACAAATATTACTGCAGTCCGTGAACCTTACTATTTATATAAAAAATCGCAGTTTATTTGCTGCACTGAATCCGGAAAATTTCATGTTTGTAATCTTCGAGGTGAGATTTTAGTGACACTTGAGGATCACCCACCTGCAGAATGGCCAGCGTTAAGTTACCTGGACATTTTCAGGCATTCATACTTTTCTAATTCACAGGATATTATCATTTCTCTTTGCCGCCGGCTCGCACCAGACGGAAATGGATGGATATACACTGTGAATGTTAGCAGCATTGTTACAGGGAAATGCTTAGCAAAGATCTGTTCGGAGGACCCAAATTGTTCTAAAATCAGAAAGGCAGTATTGAATGATGCAGTCCGGGCAATCGCATATGATGAAAGCACTCACCAGATTTTCACGGGAAACATGGAAGGACTTTGCGGCGTTTGGTCCAACGAATTCTACCAGGATGCAGGAGACGTGGGGAGTTAAAACGAGGTGACTTAAAACCTTGACCAACATGGACGATTTCAGGTGCTTTTACTGTTTGTGTTTTTATAGTTTTTTTTAAATAATATATTCAGAGGTTTTAGGTGAGTGGAATTTATGGAAAGTTGAGGAGTTAAAACTTAGACCAACATGGACGATTTCAGGTGTGGTTTGTGTTTCTATAATTTTTATGGAAATTTGAGGAACTAAAACTTGATCAACATGGACGATTTTAGGTGGTTTGTGTTTTTATAATTTTTTTAAATGATATTTTTAGAGTTTTTATGTGATAGAATTTATGGAAATGAGAGGAGTTAAAACTTAGACAAACATGGACGATTTTAGGTGCTTTTATTTTAGATAGCTTGTATTTTTATAATTTCTTTAAATGATACATTCAAAATTTTCAGAGTTTTTATGTGAGTGGAATTTAAAGAAGGTGAGCAGCTAAAACTTAGACCAACATAGAAGATTTAAGGTGTTTTTACTTGAGATGGTTTGTATTTTTATAATTTCTTTATATGCTTTAGATGGTTTGTGTTTTTATAATTGATTTAAATGATACATTAAGAGTATTTATGTGAGTGGAATTTATGGAAATGTGAGGAGTTAAAACTTAGACGAACCTGAACTATTTGAGGTGGTTTTAGGTTACATGGTTTGTGTTTTTATAATTTTTTTAATTGATACATTGAGAGGTTTTAGAGTTTTTATGTGAGTAGAATTTATTGAAATGTGAGGAGTTAAAACTTAGACCAACATGGATGATATCAAGTGCTTTTACTTTAGATGGTTTGTGTTATAATTTTTGTAAATGATACATTCTGAGTATTTATGTGGTTTGTGTTATAATTTTTTTAAATGATACATTTTTAGTTTTTATGTAAGTGGAATTTATGGAAAGGTGAGGAGTTAACTTAAACCACATGGACAATTTCAGGTGCTTTACCTTTAGATTGTTTTTGTTTTTATAATTTTTTTAAATGGATGATTTGAGGTGCTTTTACTTTAGATGGTTTCTATTTTTATAATTTTTTTTATTTTTTTTTGTAAATTTCATAGGACTTGTCTATTTTCTATTTTGTAAAGAGCAAATTGCTATACAAATTATGCAATTTTTGATAGCCTCAACCTCCTCGAAAGAAACCATGTATGTTGGCCACCTCAAAGAGTTATAAGCCAACCAAAATTGGTTAAGAGCTAATAATCCTTTACTATGTCCATAGAAACTACATATAAAACATATAGTAGACTTAATATCCTCAAAAAACATACAAAAAAAAACTTGTAAAGAGATTAACCATATGATGAATCAACAGGTGCAGGGTCTTTTGCAGTTGACCCTGGCATCTCAGCTTGTTGCAGATTGAGTAGTTGTTGCCCCATCCTTGCCATTCTCGCATTGGCTTGTACCTTTGCCTTTGTCATTTCCCTCATATCCTATTTAATTTGCTGGAGCTCAAAAAATATGAAAGAATTGATTTGTTTTTCCTGTGTACTTAACAGTGCTTTTGCAAGGACACATTTGATTTTCCAATAAGTTTTGACAGATTGTTGAAATAACGAAACTCTTCCTCTTGTGTTTCCTGGGTGAGAAAGGAAAAATATTCCCTCCTACTAGTTTTGAATGTCATCCTCTTCATCATCACTATCCATTTCCCATCCCTGTATAGTTGTCTGAATATCCTTCAGAATTCCAGTTTCATAGCTTTTTGCTAGACTTTCAAGGGTCTTTTGATTAGTTTTCTTACCTCTTTTGCTTGTCCCAACTACCTGACTGGAATGTATTTTCCTTCCCTTTCCTTTTGTCATTGTGAGCTTTATACCCCTGTATATCCTTTTGATAGAGAAAAACCATGTATAGCGAACAGTAACCAATAGGTAAAACTTAGAATCATTATGAAATTCCATGTGTTTAACCAACCTCATAAATCTTTCGTAGCTTGTGAGCTAGAGAAAGAACACAAAGAATGGACCAATTCAAGGATGGACACTTTGAAAATTGAAACAGGAAAGAATTGTTTAGACAATAAATATTGCTATAGGATAAGACAAAATTGGAGTTCTTGAAGTTAAAGAAATGGCTGTGGAAATAACAAAACCCAGAAAAATTCTCAACAACTGCTATTCCCACCCATGCCTATGCTGGGTTTACAATATTACACAAATTAAAGCGAATTCTAGGAATTGATCGAAAACTCGAAACATGAAGGCAAACATAAAAAGGGGTTTTAGCAGAGGTCATTAACGTCAACATTTTCGATACAAAACAAACATAATAGTCAAATTTAGTGTTACTACTGATACTAAGAATGAACCCACAGTAAACAGACCCAATTCTACTATCCATGCATCGATAAGAAGTCAAAGTGTAAGCCATACTACTATAACCAGAAGGAGGCATGGAATATCCCTCCAGATATAACCCGAAATAATAACTAAAGCAGCAAGCACAAGGTAAGAGGTAGAGTTGAAACCCAATATAGAAATTTAAATGGAACTCAGGACTATGAAAACGAGGTAGGAAATTAAAATGAATCCTCTCTATCATCACATGTAGACCAAATAAACCCAGGAAAGAAACAAAAAACTCTAACTGTTCTGCATGGCCTATTAAAATTTTTGAAGTCATTGATGGAAGACATAGAGGCAAAACTAGAATTGAAGCCATAATATTTGTAACCAGAACATACCCTGTCAAAATACGCTTCCTATCATGTTCCTTCAGCTCCCTTGGTGCTTTGAAAAAGTTTCCTTCAACTTGCAGAGGAATGAACTCTCGAGAAAGAAAAAAAAAACATATAAACTCCCTACCTTGCCGTCGAGACTCTGCCAATCCGTCCAGACACTTAATGGTATACATTGAGTGCATAATTGTAACACATGCGAGCAGAGGCCACTTCCCCTTGCCATTAATGGGGCTTAATGGTCAGCTGACATGCCTCCCACGCAGTGTCATGTTATGTTTTTATAATATTTTTAAATGATAGATTCATAGTTTTTATGTGAGTGGAATTTATGGAAAGGTGAGGAGTTAAAACTTAGACCAGCATGGACAAATATTTTAGGTGCTTTTACTTTACATGGTTTGTGTTTTTAATCTTTTTTTAAATGATACATTCAGAGTTTTTGTGTGGAATCTATGGAAATGTGAGGAAATGTTTTACGTATTTATGTTGTTCCTAAGTTAATGAAATGTTTCTTATGGAGTATATTCTATTTTTCGTCATTAACGTGTTGAGGACCCCTTTTCTCATAACGTGAACTTGAAAATTGTAATGATTCACATAGCTCCACTCGGGCTTCACTAGGAAGATAAATATACTCTTTAAAGGATAAATATACTCTTTAAAGGTCATGTGTTTTTCTTGAGAAATAATTTCGATAGTATTAATTTATAGACTAATTTCTCACTCCCTCTCTACAATCCCAACCTTATCCAAGACATCAAGTCCCATAATAAGTTCTTAAAAATTCCCAATATTCTCAAAACAATCACTCAATAATTCAAGGAAAAATACATCCCTAAGAGGTCATGTATGGTGTATGTATGAATGCATGAAGATGGGTTACACTTTTGGGCCAAATGTTGTTGGAAATACTGAGAGCGAGGTGGAATCAATATTCCATTAAATTAGTGTTATTATTAGTCTTTCATAGCATTAGTTAATATTAAATTATTATTAGTGTTTGTACAATGATAGAAGTAAACAAAATGAACACAAATGCACACAGTTTTTAAGGTGGAAACCCCCATGCGGGACAAAAACCACCTAAATTATTTTCTAATAAGAAGAAGACACACTAGACCATTACCCCAACTCTGGCACAACCACCTAATGATTATCCTAGACCTCCTAAATTTTCCTCTTTAATTCTTGGCAGATAGACACTTGTATAAATTTTACAATGATTATTTTACAATGAATCGGAATAATGATACCTTTACAATGATTGTATATAGTGTTGCCCACTTTAAGACTTGATGTGATGAACTTCTTACTATTGTTCTGCACCTTGATTGTTTCTCTTGTCATGCTACTCTTTCTCACTCTTCATAACATTAGATCATGCATTGGGTCTTAGCTTGATGAATATATAATACCTAAAAAAATTCTTCAAGTAAATATCCATGACATGATAATAGGAAAACTTGCCTCATCATGTAGAGCATATGTTAGTGCTAAAAAAAAATAGAATACAAAGAAGCTAATGAAATTAAAAAATGAACATGCATATACAAAATATAATTATCTCAAGCTTACCACTGCTACATCATTTTGATTCACCTTGATTTTCTTTGCTACCCTCGAAATTCTGGCACTTTGCAGCCCTTGACAGCACATGATCTAGCTTTTTCTTGTATTTTAGGAGATCGATATTGATTATGATGTATCTCTGTTATTTCAGACCCCCAATATGTGATTTTAAGTCCTCTAGTAGCCCTTTGAGTCTTCTATTCAATTCCATAGGTTTGACCCAATTTGGATTCTTCAAGGCAAATTTATGCCCAATATCTCACAATGACATAATTATGGACTAGTTCAGTATAGCTAGCTTGTACGACGTGCCACGTGTCACTGATTCCTCCTTCAGCTCGGAAATAGATACACATAAAACTGAAGTCCGTGCATTATCCGCAACATTTTACAAAATTCCAATCCGCTTCTCAAAGAGAGTGTTATGAAGATTTTCCCAAGATCACCTCTTTGAGATGAAATTTCGAAGCCTGCAAAAACCCTAACTTCCACAGATCATATATCTAAAAAATATAGCGAACCCAGATCAGAAATTCAGACACGATCTTCATCATTATTTCGCCCAAGTGGGTTTTTAATTTAACCATCTAATACTTCCCATAAATAAAGTTATAGAGAAAATTCCTTGATGGCCTGTTTCAAGTAGCGAAATCCCTACATGAGGAGGATATGAGGATCAAAATTTATATAAATGCTTAGGTTAAGAAGGTCTTCAACAAGTGAATGTGGGAGGTATTTTAGGAGCTTAAAAATTATTAACTAGTGACTGTTTAATTACCACAACCAATGAATAGTGTCATGCCACAACCCCATGGGGTTTTATCCCACTAACTAGGGTTACTAACTTCAAACATGAATATCTCTCAAACCATGAATAATTACATGGCGAGCCATATATCGATGGAAATGTACCGACACGTAGAATCCATCAAAAAAATCCTTGACCTAGAATATAGTAATTTGGCAGGCCAAAATTCCCATGAAAGATTGGGGTAGCCCCTGGTGCTACTTGGGTTGACATCAATGACAACCATTGATAAAAAATCTCCCCCTTTTGCAGTAATGGAAACACAAGTACTCTCCGTGTGATCATTACACATATTCATACAACATTCTCTCCCCATTTGAAATCAATGTGAAAGGGTAACTCCCCCTAAAACACAACCATCCTGCGGTCCTGTACACACTTCCACTCTCCCTTTATTTTCTAAATAAGGAAAATCTAATGAGAACTTGGGAGAATCCCAGGGTTCTGGCGAAGATATTCAAATGTTTCATGAGGTAAAGGTTTATTGAAGATATCAGTGATTTGTTATTTTGTACCAACATATTCAAGTTTGATATTCTTCTCAACGGATTGTTCTCTAACAAAATCATATTTGATTGGAATGTTTTTTGTTTTTGAATGCATGAAATGATTCTTCAAGATGTTGATGGCACTATTGTTATCAAAAAAGATGCGAATAGGCTCATTGAATTATACTTGATGATCTTGCATAGTTTGTTTCATCCAAAGGACTTAAGTACAACAAGCTGTCGCTGCAATGTATTATTCTTCTACTATAGGTAACAAGATTGAGGTTTTAGTTTTGCTCAACCATGATACGAGACAACCACCTAGATAGAATTATCCTCAACCAATAATCTTACGATCATCAACACTTCCTGCCCAATCAACATCTGTAAAATCTTGAATAATGAGATTGTTACCCTTGGGATACCACAAGCCATATTTTTTTGTGCCCTTTAGATATCGAAGAATTATTTTGACGGCAATAATATGTGATTCTTTCGGTGCTGCTTGGAATCTTGCTACTTGTCGAACTACTTGCATAAAATTTGGTCAGGAGGCTGTTACATATAGAATATTACCAATCATATACATGTACAACTTGTGATCCACATCCTTAGTTGAGTAGGCTATGCTCAATTTGCAGCTTGTTACCATCGGAGTAAGGGCGAGTTTGCAATCTTCCATTTTCAATTTCTTGAGCATTTCCTTGATGTACTTGTCGTGACATATAAATATTCCTTCCTCAAGGATTGTTAAATTGTATTTTTCCTTCCTTCCAGGTTGGTGATGAATTTTGGTTATATATCAGCAAATAAATACTTCAAGGAGAAGGTAAAAAAATTAAGCCAATCCATTATGGTCCTTTTAAAATTCTAGAAAATATTGGTAACAATGCATTTAAGCTATATTTTCCTCCTTATATGCAAATATATTTTGTCATTAATGTTGAGAATCTGAGATTGTTCGAGCCTTCGTTTATTGATGATCAAGGAGAGCATGCTCAACTGCCATCAATAGATGATTTCTCGTGAGAATATCTTGATTAACTTCAACAAGATCTCATACTTGACAGAATAAATATAACTTCAAGAAGAGGGAATGTTGAATACGTTAGAGTGGGACTCAAGGGAAAAAATCCTTCCAAGGTTAAATGGATGGATATTGAAAGGGTGAGGGATCAATTGTTCAATAGGTGAGGGAGATGTACCCTCACCTATTGAACAATTGATAGTACCTTTTGGGGTAAAAAATGCTTCTAGTGGGTAGGAATGATGAGAGGCTTAGTATTAATCTCAAAAATGAAAGTGCTCAGATATGCTCCAAAACTAGAACGACGGAGAAGAGCTTGTTGCGAGGAATCTGATGCAATTAGTTTCATAAAAAACCAACTCTAGATGAGGAAGTGATGAAATTTTGTTAATTTTTATAGACAACTAAAAAAATTGTAGAAGTGTGACATGTTGATGACATGGAAGCCTAGTCAACATACCAATTATATTCAAGGAATATTCTCTAGTTTTTTCTTAATGACACTTTGACATGTGTCAAAGCAAGATTAACTAGTGAACTTTGGAGGTGAATTTTTTCTTACAGTTTATCCTAAGGTTAAATGAGATTTTTTTTAGTTTGGAATGGTGCAACCAAAGTTGGACACATGGTGTAGCCAGGGGCTGCCACGTGCCCCCTCTAGTGGACCCCATCCAAACCTTGGAGTAACTGCAGATTGAAGAAGTTTCATATTACATGTAGTTCAAATTACATATTTTTATAAACCAAGGTTTATAACCATGGGAGGCACATATATGAATTGCGTGATGTATTTATTTATAACCAAATTCTTAACCTTGGGCATGGGCAATCAGATACATATTGATTTTAACCAAAGTTTCAAAGTTTCGGTTGGAAGAATGTTGTGTGGGGAAAAATTATTGTGCGGGGGTCGGAGTCGAATCCAGGACCTACCCAGCACCATCTGAGTGCCTTACCACCTTACCTATCTTTTGGGTCTTAACCATATAAGATCACAACTTATATTTTTTTACAGGACCAAAATACAAGGTGTTAAGTCCCTATATTAATAGTGTAGCCCCTTATTATGTTACTGTAGCCCCCCTTATTGTTATTATTGTACCCTTGTAACCCCCATATTTTTATTATTGTGCCCTTACATTATTATTGTTAGGTTGGCTAGGAATACATTGTGGCCCACTAGGATTACATTATGGCCCCATGGAATCCTATATATAGAAAGGAGGTTTTGTAGATTGAATCATCCAAGAATTGTTCATTTATGTAATGTATTGGAGGTTGCCCCCTCGAAGTGGCTTATTTCTAAGGCGTTGATATCTTTTTTCTTCCATACCCATTAATCCCTCAAAAATCTATACTATGACGCATGAAGAGGAAGAGTTGCAGTATGAGATATCAAAATTACGGTACCAAGTGCAACAAGTTTCGATCTTACGAAGAGCAATTGAAGATGAAATAGATGGTTTAAAAGAAGAAATGGAGGCTAAGTTGGATGGTTTGAACAATCAAATAATAGCAAATATGGATGATAAATTAGTGGAAGATCACATCGAGCATCAACAACAAGTTCTCCAACTCTCAAAGGATAACCCAACTTTGGTGCAGAATCTAATGAAACAACATGAAGATCAACATGACATCGAAAGAAGTTATGAAGCAGTCATACAAACAATAAATCGACAAGTACGATCAATTTCAGAGTATCTCAGCAAGTGGAAGAACTTTCCTGTAGAAGATTTCACATGGGAGGATGAGAATTTTATACAAAAGCATCAAGAAATAATCAAGCGTTGAGGACAACACTTGTTTGAAGGAGAGGGGCATGTTAAGTCCCTATATTAATGGTGTAGCCCCTTATTATGTTACTGTAGCCCCCCTTATTGTTATTATTGTACCCCTGTAACCCCCATATTTTTATTATTGTGCCCTTAAATTATTATTGTTAGGTTGGCTAGGATTACATTGTGGCCCACTAGGATTACATTATGGCCCCATGGACTCCTACATATAGAAAGGAGGTTTTGTAGATTGAATCATCCAAGAATTTTTCATTTATGTAATGTATTGGAGGTTGCCCCCTCGAAGTGGCTTATTTCTAAGGCGTTGATATCTTTTTTCTTCTATTTTTGGAGCTGGTTACACAACACAAGGAGTGAGGCCTCTCACTTAGCAGAATCACCGAGAGCTCATAAACCAATTGAAATATTGCAGAAGTCAAAAAGAGAGTCAACAATAGGACAGACCTTGGCCCAAGCCAAGGAAATCATCTGGACAGACATCATGACATCCATTGCTAAAATTTGGCCTTGCATCCATATTATAGTTGAGCACAAAGAGTTATTCAAAAAAGAAACAGATGCTATAAAAAATATCAAACAAGAGTTGGGATAAATTCCTACTACATCAACAAACATTATCAAGCTCCTAAACTCTAATAACATATATGAACTTGATGATTTGGGAGTAGATGACAGGACATAGACTATTCTAGAAGTGAAGAGAATTCTTACCAAGAAAAATATAGTTGTTTAGCTAGAAGAGAAATGTCACAATCTGGAGATAGAAGTTAATAGATTATTTTCCAGAACTTAGCCTTCAACACAGAAGGGTCTATATTCTTTATTTGTAATTAATGATAATTTAATTTCTTGTGAATATTATCTCAGAAAACTGAAAGATATTGCGAGGGACAACTTCAAATTTGCAAGCATCAAAGGCATCATGACAGGCAGAGAATTTTTAGAAACAATGGGTAGTGATTTCTTCATCTAACATGAAGTAAATCATGTTTTTTTTCTAAAACCCACTTTTCTATATACACAGAAGTTGATGAGATTTACCGCAAGGTAATTAAGTTTACCATCCTAGATGGAGATCAATGGGATAAACTTTGCGAGTTACAGGAGTAAGAAATTCAGAGGCAGTCAACATAGGCCAACACATCAACTAGCACATCAGCTGGTGCAACCTAGAAATAGGTCTATTCAACAATTGTTTCCTCCAAAACAGTGCCAACATTCTAGATCATTGTACACCTTTCCTATTATATTGTGACAATTCAATTTTATTGTTTGATATAATGCCAATAATACACTGTCAATTGAGACAATGATTTCAATAAATCCTTCTTGTAATTAGTATAAGTACTTCACTATTTAAAGTATTAGTGGTTGATTGGTGAGTATAATTTATGCTAAGCATTGTAATTTTGTGGTTTCTGGAAGCATCAATAATACAAGGACATTCTTCATAGGATTCATGTGGTGCATCTACTAGTGATGTTTTTCTTTTGTTAATGCATTATTCGTTGTTATTCCTTCCTCTATATTTCTAAAAATATTAATTAGATAACATAAATTGTGATGAATAGGACATGTTATTAAGAACACCCTATTCTAGCTATTTGTAATTTACATGTTTTCTGATGAGGTCAAATTGAGGAATACTTAACTGCTCCTTAATTTCTATTGAATTCTACATTTCTTCCATTTTCATAATTGATTTAAAATTCTTAAAGAACCATTTAGTGGAACCTAGCTTTCCCTATGAGACTCCTTCAGAAATTGATGCAGATCCAGTTAATTTTAAGACTCCAAAACCCAATGGAATTATAGCAATTTAATCAACCAAACAATCCAAAAAAACAAAAAATCAAAAACAGTAATAAATAGCCTAAAATTCACTCAAAACGTAGCTAAATTTTATTGAGAGATCCCTCTTTGAAGCTGAGAGGGCTGGATTCCAACTTCAAAAGTGGTTTTGATGTTGTCCTTTTTGTTTGTTCTCACAATCTCATAAATTTTAGCTCGATAACATAGTCGCGACCATACTGGGGAAGAATTAAAAATATTGTAATTTTCTTCGAATTCATAACCCTGGTTAAAAAAGTGTATGATAGGAATATTTCGAGAGATTGTTTGCTTTTCATTTTTGTAAATAATAATTGTGTGTGTGAAATATATTTTAATTATGGCTTCCAAAAGAGCTCACACTAGATCTCATCTTGATCCAAATCCTACAGTTATTGTTGATGATCCTGAAAAAATGCTAAGAAGAAAAAGTATAGCAGAAAGTTAAGGAAGTAGCATTCCTCCCTATAAAGCAAATTTTCTCCCAAAATATTTTTTTACCCTACAATACATTAAATTTGACTTACCTTTTGAACATAGGTTGTTTATAACTAAGTCAGCCAATTGGGTAGATCAAACAGTGGTAGACCAGGCTACATTAAGACGCCATTCCTTTCATGTACAATCTACCCAACCTGATATTGACCTTAAAATTATTCAATATTTTGATAAATTTCAAGGTTTAGTTTCACTTCTTTATCTTTTTGTTCATGACAAATATGTCCAACAATATTTTGAACTCTCTGCCTTGACTTCTTTTGCAGTTTCATCTACCTCATCACAAATTTTTCATCCCAAGTCATCTAGTCCTACCCCTTCTGTAGTTTCCACTAATACCCTTATAATTTCTCATTAAGAAACTCAAACCCCATCTTCTCCCTAATATTCACCCACAATCCAACCTTCGCCTTCACCAAAACCCCAAGATTCAGTTCAACATCCGCCTCTAATTCAACCTCCACCTTTCATCTAGCAACCATGTTTGATCAGTCCACATATTGTTCATCCTCATATACCTATAATGGAATCCGCATATGTTCCAGTTTTTCTTCAAGTTACTTTGGAAAACATTCCACAAAACTATCAAACAAGGATTCCATGGTTCGATGGAACTGGATCTATCATTGCCCAACAACATGTAGATAGGACAAATGATAATTTTGACCTTCAGGAAGTAGATGAGAAAATGTTAAAATGAGGTTGTTTGCACAAATTCTCATTGGAGAAGTTAGGAAATAGTTTAAATACTTGCCTCTTGCTAGCATAAGTTATATCCCTAAATTCCATCAGAAATTACTTAATATATGGGAAATTAAAAATAACCCTCTTCAGATTCAATCAGAATATGAGAGATTTAGGAGGGCACCTGGGAAAAGTGTTCAGGATTATTGCACTAGATTCAATAGTTTATACAATGCAATAATTTCCAATATTAAACCACCACAAGTTCTAGCCTTAATAAAATCCCCATATGTCTTTGAGGAAGACATGTCCTATCAACTGAGAGAGAGAAATTCCTCAACATTAGAATAAATGAAAAGGGGTGCAATGAGCATAGAAGGAAATTTGTTATTAAAGAGGGCTAGGATAAAAATTGAAAGAATACTTACCATGAGAGAAGAACCCTCAACTTCTTCTGATGATTCCAAATATATTCCTCAGTCAAAACAGTAGAAATAATGATGGAAAGGATTAATCTAAATGAAAGGGTTTCTCCTAGAGAAAACCAGCTTGCACCTCAAAATCGTAATAAAAATGTTAGAAGAAGTCCTACCCAAATCAAACAGAGTGAACAAAGAGGTCAAGAACAACAAATTAGAACTCCATTTTAGGAGAATTATGTTGATGACAATGGGGAAATTGTAGAAGAGGTAGAAGATAAATAAATAATTTTTATGGGTGTTAATGATGATGAAACAATTTTTTTCACTGAATAAGAACAAGAGCTTTTTCAACTTTCCTGAACTAAGCTTGATTCAGAAGAATCAGATGATTACAAAGAGGGATTTGAAAATTCTATTATAGAAGTCAAAAGGAAATATAATATTAGGTGTAAGAAAAATTCAAATACCCCCAACAAAAATAATTCTGAAAATCCTGCTAAGAAAACCTCGGATACTGTTGTTAAGAAAATCATAGACAGTTCTACCAAGAAAGCTATCGATATTTATGGCAAAAATACACCATAAAATCCTGCCAAAAAATATAGTTGAGAACACTTTCAAAAATACTAAAACTGAAATCCCAGCCACTAGCCACCAAACAAAACCTGTATAAAAAGAAAATGCTAATAAATATGATTTCCTGAACTTATGTAAGACTCAAACATCACTCAAAATTGAGAATGAATTAGAAAAACTAAAAATTCTCATTCCTCTAATAAAGCTAAAGAACAAAAATATATACATATCTCAAGTGATGAAGGCTCTAAACATAGGGGAAAACACTAACACTGTTAATTTGAATGATGATCATCCCGAGCTCTTATTTTGGGCAGAAGTTGATGGAAAACCACAGGAAATAGGTGTTCCTCCATTCTATGTTACCCTTAATGTCCATAATAATATTCTGCATAATGTTATGTTAGATTCAGGTGCTTCGCACAATTTAATGCCCAAAGTTGTTATGGAAAAACATGGTCTTCAAATTACTAGACCCTATAAAGATATCAGCAAAGTAAGATGCCTGGGTCTCATCAAAGGTTTATGTGTTACTTTAGCTCAAATCACAACCAAAAGTCTATTGATGGATATAGTGGTTGCAACTATACCCTCTAAGTATGGCATTTTGTTCTCATGTTCACGGGGAAAAAAATTACAAGGGACCCTACAAATGGACATGACCTTTGCTACTATACTAGTGTTTGGTTAGAAAAGGAGATTATATAGCAAAACTTTGATGAAATTTATGGTGAGTAGTTAGGATAAACCACATAACTATGCTCTTCACTCTTTCCACTCAGGTTTTGACTCTTTCATTCTTTATAATGATGGAGATATCAATAATCAAGTTGCCAATGTAGAAAATGATATTTGTGAAACGAATGAAAACAAAACAAAAATAGTGGAACAAAACACTGAGATAGAACCTCTTTGGAACATGAGTTTTGATGGATCATGCAGCAGAGAGGGTTCTGGAGTAGGAGTGTGGGTTTAAAATATAGGAAAAAATCATGTTGAAGTTCATTCAAATAAGCTCAATTTTCAATGTACCAATAATATAGCCGAGTATGAAGCACTTCTATTAGGATTTCAATTGTTGAAAAAATTGGGTGCCAAGATAATTTCCATTGATGGAGATTCTTAGTTAATAAAAAAAAAAAATTAAAGGATAATACTCTGCAAAATATCCTAGATTGATTGTGCTTGACTTTCTAGAAAGTTTTATGGAATATGATCTTGCTGCAATTCCTAGAAATTAGAACATACTTCCCAATGGTCTAGATTTTTTAGCCAGCACATATAAAATGCCTCACCCCAATAGAAAATATACAGTGGAAGTAAAACATTGACCAACTGTACCAGATAATATGAGGTATGGGCAAGTGTTTGGAAATGACAAACAAATTGAAAACTTTCTGCAGTCTAAGGATGAATATGAAGAAAATAGTATAGATTTAGAGTGTGAATTAGAAGATAAAATAACTATACATTATAATTTAGAAAATTATTTAGATAATTCATATGCAAATATTCATGTAGATAAAGTTGTAAATAAATTAGAAATGCTTGAAATACATCCAGAAAAAAAAGAGTTTCAAATACTTTAGTTAAAGGATAATGTTTTACCTAGCAATTTGGTGTCATTAGAAGAAATATTTGATTTCAATGATGTAGCTAAGAAGCCTAAGATTGAGCCCACATGGGCATATGTAGAAGAGTGGAATATAGACAGTAAAAAAGATCCTAAAATGATAAAAATGTCCAATGCACTACCAACTGCTGACAAACGAAAATACATTTCTTTCTTCAAAAAACTCATTGTTTTCTTTGTTTGGACCTATGAAGACCTCAAAGCATATGATACTAGTATTATACAACATAAAATCCCAATTAAATAAGATCAGAAACAATTTAAGTAGAAACTTCGAAGAATAAATCGAGTTATGATGCATTCGATTGAGAAAGAAATTAAAAAGATGTATTGTACTAAAACCATATTTCCTCTTAGGGACTCTAAATGGGTGTCTAACATAGTCCCAAATAGGAATAAAACGAGAGAAATTAGATTATGCATATATTTTAGAAATATTAATAAGTTCTCCCTAAAAGACAACTATCATTTTCCAAAAATGGATCACATGTTACAAAAGGTAGTTGGATCTAGTAGGATTTCTTTATTAGATGGTTTCTCAAGCTACAACCAAGTCTTAGTTCATCTTGATGATCAAGATAAAACAACTCTCACTACTCCATGGGGTGCCTTCATGTATGTGAAGATTCCCTTTGGATTAATGGATGTTGGAGCCACATTTCAAAGAGCAATGGATATTGTCTTTGTTGATGAAATTGGTAGGTTTATTGTGATATATCTAGATGATATTACTATCTATTCAAAAACTGATGATGAACAGTTTTTACATATGAGAGAAGTGTTTGGAAAATGTAGAAGGTTTGGAATTTCATTAAATCCTAAGAAAACAAATTTTAGCCTTGAAGAAGGAAAATTTCTAGCTGATATTATTTATAAATATGGTATTAGGATTTATCCAAGTAGAATTGAAGCCATATTGAAAATTATTCATCCTAGAAACATCAAGGAGCTCCAATCATTTATTGGTAAGATAAATTTCCTAAGAAGATTCACTCCCAACCTTGCAGAACTTCTCAGAAATATAAAAAAATATGCTAAAAATAAATAAGAAATAAGATGGAGCAGTGAATCTAAGCAATCATTTGATGAAGTTAAACAAGCACTAAAAAAACCATCAATCCTTATCAGTCCAAATTTCACTAAAGATTTTATAATATTTTCTTTTGCATCTGAACATGCTGTTGTAGATGTTTTATTACAGAAAAAAAAAAAAAAAACTGAAGGATTTCAACAACCCATTGCATTCTTTAGTAAGGCCTTAAGGGATGAATCATTGAAATAGAACATAATGGAAAAAAAAATCTTTACATTGATATAAGCAATCAAATATTTCAAATTGTATATCCTACTTTTCCATATAATTTCTTATGTAGAAAATTCAGTGGTAAATGATATTTTAACTTAGAATGGACCAGATGGTAAAATAGGTAAATGGGTTTCTATCATTCTTGAGTACGAATTAGAAATCAAACCCACTAAGCTTATCGAAGGACAAGGACTAGCCAAATTAATGGTTGAATCCAACTTTCATGCATTGGATATCAAATTTTTTGGTACATTAGATGATCAAGAGGAGCAGATGACTCCACAAATTGATGAGGCTTTTTTGACCTCACCTTGGTATGAAGACCTCATATTTGTTTTATTCTATTTAAATGCTCCTCTCGATTTAACAAAAATAAAGGCTATATTTCCAATGTTAAAAGAAATCAAGTTTTGCATCATAGATAAAATTTTGTATTAGAAAGATGTTGGTGCTACTTTACTAAAGTGTTTATTGAAATATGATGCAGAAATAACCATGCAGGAATTCCATGAAGGTGATTGTGGTGGACATATATACTAGGAAACCACTGCTAACAAGATCCTTAGAGCTAGTTTCTACTAGCCTACCCTTTTCCCTGGTATCCATATGAAAGTAAACTCCTACCACAAATGTCAAATATTTGAGGGAAAAATAAAACTATTGCCTCTGTCATTAAAACCCATATATGTTGAAAGTACTTTCCAAAAATGGGGATTGGATTTCATTGGTGAAATAGATCATCCATCCTCTACCCAACATAAGTGGATTCTCATAGCCACTAATTACTTTACTTAATGGATTGAAGCGTCACCTTCGAGATTAGCCACTGATGTTATTATCATTAAATTTCTGGAAACCAATATCCTCTCTAGATTTGGTTGTCCAAACAAACTCATTACATGTAATGCTGCAACCTTTAAATCTAAGAGAATGACATATTTCCGCAATAAATACCATATGTCCAAAAAAATACATAAAATAAAAATGAAAAGAGGGTATATCTAAAAAATGAATAAAGAGAAAAAGTAGAAAAAGAAAGAAAACATTGAAAAGAATAAAAATAAAATCAAAATCCCATAAAAGAAAATAACACTGAAAGTGCTACAAATTCAAATGCCATTTTTGATAGATAGTTTTCCTTATGTCAAATGAAATAAGATTGTGTGTAGTTTGTTTAAAATTCCACAATAACTAGTTTTTGTTGTTTACACCATACAACTTAATCATTGTTGAACAATTTTGAATTTTATGAATTAGGTTAGAGAAGAAATATTTTCCAAACAGTCTAATCCTTGTAAATCAATAGTTAGGTATAAAATGACATTGATTGAACTGTTTAATCTGAATTAATAGGAGAAATAAGGGATAGGATAGAATAGTCTTTTCATAAAAAAAGGGAAGTGGGGTTTCTAGTCTAAATTCATGCCTAGAAGAAATCAAAAATGTTAGTTTACCAAAAAATAATGTGAAATTGAAAGGGTAGGTAGAAGTGTTTTGGCTTTGAAAAATGATAAAAAATTCTATATCATAAGTTTTTATTTCATTATGCATTTGAAAAATTTTTTCTTTATTCTAAGTATTTGAGATTCATTATGTGTCGGGCACATAAAGTGATATATTTTATCCATTCATGTTTTATCATATTTTTTCGACCCAAAGTCAAAGGTCACTCTCCCAAAAAAAGTCTTATCATATCTGGTTGAAAAATCTACAGTTGTCAGCCCTCACGATCTACTCGCTCCACGATCAACGGTCCTCATTATATTTTGACCCCCCCTCTCCATCCTACCTTTACCACACGGGGGGGGGGAAGGGGGGGCGTGTCCGGAATAAGTAGTTTCTCTATCCGGAACCACTACCACGTGGCCTCCCCTCTTCTCTTCACACCCGTCGTGGCCAAAACCACAATCCGCCTACTACCCCTCCCCCGAAAACCACTTTCCCCTCATTCCAAATACCACGGTCCCTACCCATTACCCTGGCCATTACCGTTGTGCCATGTCATTAATCTGTTTCCAATAATATTATTTCTCATTTTCTTTATCCGTTAACCATTGAATTAAATCTCAATGATCCAATTTAACAGACCCGTGCCATTTACAATGGTAACAAACTTTTGTTATATAAACCTTGCAATTTCATCTGTTTAAACCTTTATTGTGCCATTATATCTGCAAAGACAATTTTTTTACAGGTTTATAGTGCGTTAGTCTTTATCAACTGATCTATCTGCAACCAAGAAAAATCTACTTACCTTTTCTTCTTTAACCAACCACATTGTTTTTGCACGATCCCGACAACCCTGTTCATCCTAATTCTAGTCAAAATTCTTCAAAATTAATCAATTATGAATCCTAAAAATAAGAACTAGGAGGAGCCTTTCAATCCATTGGTCCACCCTCCCATAGACTTAGATAATGTTCCTTTAGCAGATAGGGATTATAAATTTAATGAAACACAATGTGAATTTGAGTTATTTGAGATGTATTTTTTCTTGGAAAACAAATTCAATGACAACTCATATGATATTGGACTCTGGGAGTCCAATCCTCCACATTATATCTTCCATCAAACCTTCTATGCCTTTGAATTCATGAGAAAGTGCCAAGATTGTTACATTCCTAATCAAAGATCCATCATCCCCCCTACTGGTGAAATTATTTTCACCATCAATGCGCAATCAATTGGCCAAATGATGCAAGATCCCTCTGTGGAAAATAAAACTCCTTTCTCCTTAGAAGCCCTCAATGAACTGTACCAAAATCTTGATTTTGCTAAAAGAGCTAAAATCTTTGACATATTTCTACCTAAAAACACTCAATTTCCAAAGAAAAACCCTTCATACCCTTCCTCCATTTGCCTTGATTAAGCTAAACATATTATAACAATAATTTCATACCTCCTTGGCTATCATTCTGATCAGTGGGTAGATGAACCCATTTTAGACTTCCTTTCTATTTTTCTACGCACAACTAACCATCAATCATTTTCAATTTCAACCAATTCCTGCCAGACATTGTCCATGATCAATTTCTTAAGTTTTAGATTGAATAAGTGTTTAAATACTCTTATGTTTTATTATATATGTTTGTTTATTATCAGGCAGATAGATTCAAATTTTCCATGAAAAAGCTCAGTGAATAAGGCAACCATAAATCAATAATCTTCTTGACATATTTGATAATAAAAGAACAGAAGGAATACTCTTACAAACAGTTCATTGAACAGTTTGTTCATCTAGATATGAGTGTCCTAAGAAGTAGAACAAAAACCAAGATAAGTGAAGACATTAAGAGGATACTTCATTTGATAGATCAATACAAGATAGGATACTGGTATTTGTACCAAAATTACACTTATATTAGAGTGTATGGATGTGAGCTTGCATCCTATAAGCTCCCAAAATTCCTCCCCATGAGGAATTTTTCTCTTGATTATATCAAAAAATTGCTAAATGCAGATCAGATTCACTTTGTATCATCCAAGAATATGTCCAAATTCAGGATCAAGACACATATTTGATCTTTTATTTGCAATAGCAGATTGCCAGGGGAGGAGGCAGACAAGATTTTGAAAGAGATGAATTTCAGCTTGAGTTTCACTTAGTCTTATGAACCTCTAGGAATTATTTCAAAACCGAGATTAGAACAAAGCAATACTCCCTACATTCATACTTAGATGCCTGAGATAGAAATATACATGAAACAGTCAGTATGGGCTCAAAACACATTGAAAGAGGTTGTGATCTAGGTGGATATCGATGGCCACCCACCTATTCCATTTGGACATGCACCATCAATTCTTGCAACTTTTCACATTCAACACAAGTTACTATTTTTAGCATGTTTTCAGGTCCTGCACTCCCAGAGCCGTTTTGGGGCCTTAATGATCCAGGTGGATATTGGTGGTGACCCACCTACTCCATTTGAACCCCCACCATCAGTTCTTTTAGTTTTTAAGTTGCAGCACAACTTACTATTTTTAGCATTTTTTCGGGTCCTGAACTTCTAGAGCCTTTTGGATTCCTCAGATAGATCTTTCTAACGAACTATTGAGTGCGTCTAACTAAGATCGGATGCCAAAGTTACGTCCCCGGGAAGTTGAAACACCAATTTACCCAAACGGGACCAATATTTTTGGTGCTTTATCCCCTAGGGTTAGGTTTTTGAATGTTTCAGGTTTTCCATTGTTTCTCAATAATAAATAGGCCCTCGAGCCTCATTTTAACACAACTCAGAGGTATGTAGCCACCACATATCTTCTTAGAGATACGGTACCAACACCCTAGCTATTTTTATTTCCATTATGTCTGTAAGCATATTTCAGTCATTATTTTCTTAATAAAATGAAGTATTGTTTCCACTGCATCTCTGTGTTTATTTCTATTTATATATTTTATTTCATTCCTGCATAAATCCAGATCAGATTGAGGAGCAGTTGGTATCAACACTAACATCACAAGCTCTTGTCCCTCGAGAAAAAGTAGTGAAGAGGCAAAGAGAAGAAGAGTCACCTTCAATGACTGATAGTGCTAGTAAATAATTTAAGATAATGTACAGGAAGAGGAAAAATCTGAAACCTAAGGTTGACATTGATAAAACCTGAGAGAAAGAAGTTGCTATGGTCATTAAAGAAACACCTTCCTCCTCTCAAGTAGGTGAGAAATCCACTGCTTCTCCCAAAAATTCTTTAGTATCTCATGACGAATAGAAAGCTATTTAGACAACTAAAGTTGTCCAAGGTGAGAAGGAAAAGATAGATTCTGACAGATTCAGGGAGATAAAAATTCATAATGAAATTCTTAAGAACATCACTTATGCCCAATTCTGGAAGTAAACTTCCTGCTCTCATAGCAGGTTTCTGTTAGTATTTGATTCGGGGAAGGGTAGGATGCATATGTCCCTTCTTGAGTCCCAAATTCCACAGCCAAATTCAGCATCCGACTACAAGAATACAACATTTGAATTTGACATTAAATGTATTCATCCCATTGATAAAATGGAGATGCATACGTAGACAGGTGAAATTATTTCTTCAACTGTGACTAATACTACTATGAATCTTTCCAAATTGCAGGTTTACTTTTCCAATATCCAGTCACAGTTGAAAATGGAGAAGGTTACTTCTCTTTATAAAGATACAAGAATTAAATCCTTGGAAGAGTTAGTGGTCAAGATGGGATATGACCCTTCAAACATGAAGGCTGTAGAGGAGATAATCAAGAAGAATAATGTTGAGATAGCAGCATCGATAAAATATTTGAATTTTTTAGCCACTAAAGATCCTCTTACCAAAGATATTGAGGAGATAGAGACCTAGAAGACTGATATGATGAAGCTCATCATGGAGAAAAATTGATAAATTAGGAAAATTGAGACTAAGATGGAGAAGATGATGAAAAAACAAACAGTAAATTGTCTATGATTCCATTAGATGTTGTACCTCTTACAACCATTCCTACATCTACAACTTATACTCCATAGAATAAATAGATAGCAGATGGTGCTGAACAGTTGACTAAGGTAGTAGGAAATCTCTCCATTCAGAATTATGAAATTAAGAAATTACAGGACCAGAAGACAAGGTGTGAGGCTTCTCACTTATCAGAATCACAGAGAGCTCATAAACTAATTGAAATATTGCAGAAGTCAGAAAGAGTTTTAACAATAGGACAAAACTTCACCCAATCCAAGGAAATCATCTCGAAAGACATCATGAACTCCATTATTAAAATATGGCCTTGCATCTAGATTATCTTTGAGCAAAAAGAGTTAATAAAAAAAGCAACAGATGTTATAATAGAGATCAAACAAGAGTTGGGAGAAATTCCTACTACCTCAACAAATATTATCAAGTTCCTAAACTCTAAGAACATATATGAACTTGATGATTTGGGAGTATATGAAAGGACATAAAATATTCTAGAAGTGAAGAGGATTCTTACCAAGAAGAATCTAGTTGCTTAGCTAGAAGATAAATGTCACGATCTGGAGATAGCAGTTAACAGATTCTTTTCCAGAATTGAGCCTTTAATAGAGAAGGTCATGCCTTATTTATTTTTAATTAATGATAAGTTAATTGTTTATGAATATTATGTCAGAAAAATGAAAGAGATTTCTAAGGCCAGCTGCAAATTTTCAAGCATCAAAGGCCGCATGACAGACAAAGAATTTGTAGAAGCAATGTGTAATGATTTCTTCATCTAGCATGAACTAAATCATGTTTTTTTTTGTAAAACACACTTTTTCTAGATACACAGAAGTTGATGAGATTTACTGCAAGGGAATTAAGTTGACCATCCCAAATGAAGGTTGATGGGATAAACTCTGTGGGTTACCAGATTAAGAAGTAATTCAGAGGAAGTTAGCATAGGCCAACACATCAGCCATCACAACCCAGAAATAGCTCTATTCAACAACAGTTTCATCCAAAACAGTGTCAACATTCCAGATCATTGTACACCTTGCCTATTATTTTGTGACTGTTAGATTTTATTGTTTGCTATCATTCCAATAATACACTGTCGGTTGAAACAACAATTCTGTAAATAATTTTTGTAATTAGTATAAATACTTCACTATTTAAAGTATTAGTGGTTGATTGTTGAGTATAATTTTTGCTAACCATTGTAATTTTCTGCTTACTGGAAGCATCAATAATACAAGGACATTCTTCAAAAGCTTCATGTGGTGCATCTACTGGTGATGTTTTTATTTTGTTAATGTGCTACTCATTGTTTTTCCTTTCTCTGTATTTCTAAATCGCTTAATTAGATAAGATAAATTGTGATGAATAGGATATGTTATTAAGAGCACTATATTCAGGTTGTTTCTAATTTACATGCTTTTTGCTGAGGTCAAATTGAGGAATACTTAACTGCTCCTTAATTTCTACTAAATTCTACATTTCTTCCATTTTCATAATTCATTTAAAATCCTTAAAGATCTAGTTAATGCAACCTAGCTTGCCCTATGAGACTCCTTCAAAAATTGATGCATATCCAGTTAATTTTAAGACTCCATAACCCAATGGAATTATATCAATTTAATCAACCAAACGATCCAAACCAAACAAACAATCAAGAACAGTAATAACTAGCCTAAAATTTGCTCAAAACATAACGAAAAATTATAAAGACATCCCTCTCTGAAGCTGGTAGGGCTAGATTCTAAATTCCAAAATGGTTTTGATGTGGTCCTTTGTTTTTATTCTCACAATCTCGTAAATTACAGAACTATAACAATATTGATGGCTTTTCTCTCATAAACAAATTGTCACTTGGTAATTTTTTACCAAGGAAATGATAGCACACTATGAGGATACAAAGAGCAACACCTTCTTTAGCCAATTGATAAATCCCAAACAAAAGGGTTCAATGGTGGAGGACATTAAGGACATCAAAAAATTGAATATAAGGGTAAAGGATATTCCACAGGAGCACATTATTGATGTCTTCAAAGGGACTTTAAAGGATACCATCCAACATGAGGTTTTTCTTTGGGAACTTCATTCATTGGAGAAGGCACTCAAGTTGGAAAGAAAAATTATGGCGGCAAGGAAGCCTACCACTCACATCTATAAAGATGGAATCTTGCAACCCCTAGACTTCCAAAACGTATAATGTTAACACCACAACAATTGGTAGAAAAAGAGCAAAAGGTATTTCCTATAGTTGTGATATAAAATAAACTGAAGTTCATAAGTGTGCTGAGAAGATTTTTTTTTAATAGATTGTGAAGAGGAGGAAGAAAAGGAACAAGAAACTTCAAAAGAAGAGGATATACACGAGGAACCAACCCTAGTGGAAGAATAAATGAATCTAACCATATCATGTAATGCAATGGCAAGAATTACCACTCCTAAAACTCTCAATATAGAAGGACATATCAAGATGAAAAATGTAACAGTGCTGATTGATTTAGGTAATACCCATAATTTTATTTATTATAAGGTAATCAAGGAATTCAATAGCTTCATATACCCAGCACCATAGTGTCAAGTGATGGTTGCAAATGGAGTAATTATAAATTTATCTGGAAAGTACCATAATATCAAGATAACCATGGTGGAATATGTATTGAATAGTCCAATGCTCTCCATTCCAATGGGTGGTGCTGATGTTGTACTAGGAGTACAATGGTTACAATCTTTGGGGATGGTAGCTTTTAATTTTCAAGAAGTTTTCTTGAATTTTTTTTCCAAAGGAAAGGAAGTTGAATTATGGCTGATCACAGGGAATCTAGGAAAGATAATCAACTCTAATTTCATGAAAAATCTTTTGAACAAAGAAAAACAAGGTGTAATTGCACAAGTATGCTCATTAAAGGTTCAAACATAAAAACATCTATTTCTCCAGATATCCAAAAAGTATTGGGCAATCATTCCAAGGTGTTTGAGACTCCCTAAGGACTCCCACCTATTTGTGATCAGATCATGCTATTCATTTGATTCCAGGAAGTTTTCCTCCAAACGTTAGGAATTATAGGTGTCATTATGCTCAAAAGAGTGAGATTAGATGTATGGTTGCAGAAATGATAGAGGTTGGTATAATTCAACCTAGTCAAATTTCTTTCTCTACTCCAGTAGTATTGGTGCACAAGATGGATGGATCATGGAATATGTGTCTACATTATATGGATCTCAACAAGCTAACTATTAAAGATAAATTTCCCATCCATATCATTGATGAGTTATTGGATGAATTACATGGAGAAATTTACTTCACCAAGCTAGATCTTTGTTATGCATATCATCAAATTAGAATGAAGACTGAAGACATTTCGAAGACAACATTTATAACTCATGAGGGTCATTATGAATGTTTGGTCATGCCTTTTGGCCTTACTAATGCACCTTCCACATTTCAAGGTTTGATGAATTCCATTTTCAAACCCTTCGTTACGAAATTTGTGCTAGTATTTTATGATGATATACTAATCTACAACAAGTCTTTGAAAGATCATGTTCAACATGTTGACAGGGTGCTCAAAATATTGGAGGAGAAAACATTATATGCAAAATCCCACAAATTTTTCTTTGGAGTATAGGAGGTGGAATATTTGGGTCATATGTTATCTCATTTGTGTATGACCCTAAGAAAATTAAATCGATGAAGGAATGGAAAATCCCCACAACCATAAAACATCTTTGAGGATTTCTTGGGTTAATAGGGTATTATTGCAAATTTGTTAATAATTATGGGAGAATATCGACGCCCCTAACATCATTGCTGAAGAAAGATGCATTTTCTTGGACTCCATAAGAAACAAAGGCCTTTGGACATCTTAAAGAGGAAATGTGCCAAGCATCGGTCTTAGCTACGCTAGACTTCACAATTTTTTTTATTATGGAATGTGATGCCCTAGGAAATGGAATTGGTGCAGTTTTAATGCAAGAAGGAAGACCCATTTCTTTTGTAATTCATCCAATAAAAGGAAAGTATTTAAATAAACTTATTTACGACAAGGAAATGTTCGCAATACTACATGCACTAAAGCAATGACAACCTTACCTAATGGGAAGAAACTTCAAGGTAAAAACATATCATGATAGTCTTAATTACTTTTTGGAACAAATATTATCTTTAGAAAAGTAGAAAAATTGGGTCACAAATATGTTTGGTTGTGGGTTTGAAATCATCTACAAAAAAGGTAAGAAAAATGTTTTTTCATATATAATTTCATGAAAATATAATGATGTGGAAGAAATGCTTTCTCCCATTTATATATCCAACCTCAATGGATAACTGAAGCAAGGGATGAATGGAAGAATGATGAAGAGGTGTGGAAAGTCATTAAAAATTTGTAGAAAGATCATAATACATATGAAACATTTAGCTGGAAAAATGATTCATTATGGTACAAAGATCGCTTACATATTTGTAATAATTCCCAACCCAAACAAAATATTGTTTTGGAGTTACACACCTGTTGAGTCTCAAATCTACATCTTTTCCATACATCTTTCTATACCTTTTTCATCCACCCAAACCTTCCAAGTTGTCAATATCATTGTATATTAATTGCAAAAGAGCATCTAACATGGTTTTTAATTATATTTTTGTGTCTGCTGTTTGATTCAGATTTTTCTCATTTAGCTGCGGAATCTAGCCACTTTCCGCAGCTGCTCCAACTTTCCGCAGCCATTTTGTGAAACTCTATGTTACAGGTGTCTTCAGGAGAAACGAGCCATATGGGCAAGTCAGAAATGATGTGGACATGGATCGTGTCCTATTGGCTCGAGAAAATTCATCTAGGGAGGCTACAGTCAAAGGTGGCCAAATGGAAGTCAACCGTAGAGTTCCACAGTGACAAGACTCTGTTTCGTGTCACGTGGAGATCTATATGGCCGTTTCTGAATTGCGGAAGACAAATCAACATCTGTACATGGCCCCATAGCCGAATTCAAACATCCACTCCTCATAGATTTACTCTCCAACGCGGCCATGATCCTAGATCTTTGGACGTAATGGTTTACGTGTTCTCCATCAGCATAAACTTCAGGGAATTAGTTATATTTCCTTTGTTATACATAACGCGTTTGCATACGCATATTAGATTAGTCTCTATTAGTTTTTATTAGTCTGCTCTGTAATGTAATTACGTTGCCACTGTGCCGTAATATCACCTGTCTGTTATGACTGCATTTTAATATAAGAAGACTTTTTTTCCAAACGTAATTCGTACTTGAAGATTGTTGCCAAGGCTGGTGTAGAGGGCCCCTGCACTCGCCAAGGTTCTGTGCATTATTGTATAGTTCTTGTTTTATTTCTTTAAAGCTCATTGTGCCATAATCCATTCACATGTTTATACATTGCATCTTTCATGGTATATATGCTTCATTTCTGTTTATAATCTTTCATGCTTTCCATTTTACTTTTGTCTTTCATGTTTTATGTTATTGTTAACTGATCAGTGTTCTTGTTTCAGGTTATAAATAGGCAGCCTGGGCATTTGCATAACTTTTTGACTAATGACATGGAATTAATAATGTTCTGCTGCTAATTTTCTTTTCTTGGTTTCTGTTTAATTTCAGTACTGCTTTGTTTATTTCAGTTTTGCTCATTTGCTTCAGTAGTTAGATTTAGATATATTAAATTGCTCATAACATCTTCAGTTGCTTCCGAAAGCCACAGCTGGACTGATGGTGAGGGATTGAATTATGGATGTGTAGTTTGATATTAGTTTCCTTTCTGCAAGTTAGATATATTAAATTGCTCATAGCATCTTCAGTTGCCTCCGAAAGCCACAGCTGGACTGATGGTGAGGGATTGAATTATAAATGTGTAGTTTGATATTAGTTTACTTTCTGCAAGTTAGATATCAGGTTACTCAAGTTGTTTATGGTTACCTCCGAAAATCATAGCTGGACTAATGATGAGGGATCAGAAGATAGGTTGATGTAATTTGATTTAGATTTACTTTGTTGCAACTTTTGGATTTCTTTCAGCATAGTTTTCTTTTGTGTTTAGAATAGCAGCAAGGATAGTTTAATTTCCATGCTTAATAGTTCACTGTTTTGATTCATTAGACTAGCAACACATTTTCATTTCAGCAGCACATTTTCATTTCCTTTCAAGTTTTGTCATTGTATGTTTCAAATTCTTTTTTTTAAGTTTCAAGTTGGTAAATCATTATAGAGGATATCATTTCCTTGAAAAATCATAACCATACTTGTTTTTATTTCCATCTCACATTAGAAAACCAAAAACGACAAAAAGTTAAGAAATAGGTTATCTTGCACATATAGTGCGCCGCACTTCATCAGCTTACGAATCCCGGATTGATAAATTAATGTAGCAATTTAGGATACACTAAATTGAACAAACATTTTAGCGTCGTTGCTGGGGAAGTGTAAATAGGTAGCCAATTTCTTAAAAAATAATAATAATAATAAAAGAAGGGAAAACTTGATAACTTCTTGAAGTATGCTCTCCTCTTGCACCTAGTGTGATCTGGAGGATCAGAAAAGAGAGTTATTGGTTCAGTAATTTCTTAAGAATGCTCTCTTCTTGCACCTAGTGTGACCTGGAAGATCAAAAAGAGAATCATTAGCCCAACTTTAAAAATAAAAAATAAAAAAAATGACATGCATAGAGCAAGAGATTCTAGGGGAGGGTTTATAGCTAAAGCCAAGAGTTCGATTTTCACAACTCCATCTTCTTCAAGGCATAGACAAGAATCACCACCATCTACCCCTAGCCTTAAGATTTTTGGAATTCGAGGAGCAGCTGAATTAGAGGATTCTCCTATACCACCTACTAAATCTCATTTAGAAAAGGAAGAGACTCCCTCTCATCCTCCCTTGATAGAAGAAATAGAGGACTTTAAGGACTCTAAAGAAACTATCATGGCAGAGGAAGTAATAGATGGAGGTAGAGGTAGAGGTAGAAGAGGAGGAAACAATGGAGACAACAATGGTGAAGGAAATAATGGAAGAAATAGGGAAGGAGACAACTTGTTTCGATTCCCTATAGTTGATGAGGAAACTCATACAATGATGAAAAATATCTCACCATCTCTTCTCCCTAACTTTTATGGATTGCGAAGTGAGGATCCTGAAACATTTCTGTTTGAGTTTGAAGTCGTGTGCCGAACCTATGACTATATGGAAGACTCTCAAAAACTCAAATTGTTTCCTTCAACATTGAAGGGAGCTGCTTTGAAATGGTTCATGGGATTAGCCACTCAATCTATTGGGACTTGGAATGATATGAAACAAACATTTTTGGATAGATACTTGGACTATTGTATGCCCACCAATCACAAGGATGAGGTATTCAAAATGATGCAAAAAGAAGATGAAAATTTGAAAGACTTACTTGAAAGATTTCAATACAACTTGAAAAGAGCAAAGATGAGCAACTTAGATGATGAAACCTTGAAAGCCCTCATATTAAAAGCCATTAGAGATGAATAGATAGATATTTTAAACATGATGGGGAAAGGAGACATTTCTCAACTTCCACTTCGTGATATAACAAAACTATGTGTCCATCTCTCAAGAGGAAAATCTAAAACAGGAAAAGGGCCTAGGGATCCTTCTCTTATTAGGGCTAACAAATCTGCAACTAGATCAGTAAGTAGGGCAGAGATTGGTAATATGCTTGATGAGTTCAAAACTGATATTTTAGGGAGCCTTAGTGAACAACTAGACACCCTTAAAATCCAAAACAAGCAGAAAGCAGAAACAGATGCTCTAGCCATCTTTTGTCTGAAATGTAGGAAGAAACATGCTTTAATGGAATGTCCCTTGGATGCAAAAGTTGTAGAAACATGTATGATTTTCTCAGAGAATCATGAGATCAAGGATTTTCCTTCAATTCCTAGACTCAAAGCTGTTTTTCAAGAAGACCCAAATTCAGTAGAATCTCTCTGTTTTGTTGCAAGAAGACCTTGGCAGGGACAACAAACTCAAGGGTTTAACAACCCTATGAATCTTCAAACCCCACCAAATTGGAATCCTTGGCAACAACCTTGGCTCCAACATCAAAATCCATATCAGCCATGGGTACAAGGGATGCAAAATTATTATGGGAGATTTGCTCAATTTTATCAATATCCTCCATCTTTTCAAAATCAACAAGCTCCACAACTTCCAAACACAAATCCACAACTTTCATTGCCATTTCCACAACAACAACCTTCTCAACAAAATCCAAATCCTCAACTCATGCTCCCATACCAACAAAAGAAAAATCAACTTCCAGCTCAGCCATTGCCAAATCCTAACAATAAAAATCCTCAGAATACTTACATGGTAGAAGGACAACAATTTTCTACCTATATGATTGTTCCTCTCAACGATGTACAACTCAGATCTGGTAGAGTTTTAGAAAAACCTTCTATAGATATTCAAGAGCAAGATACCTCTGAGGAGGATTCTCTTCAAGTCAATAAGGGTTCTGAGGAAGCATCTCTTCAAAATTCAAACATTCAAAAAGAGAAAGAAAAGTTAATCCCCACAACTCCTATAGTTGAGCAACCTGCATCTTTATCTACACCTCCTTTTCCTGAAATACTACAAATTGACAAGGGGGTGGAAAAACAAATCTTGTTGCCTAACTATGAATTTCTAGATGAATTGAAGAATGTTTGTATCAAGATTCCCTTGCTACAAGCCATTCGAGAGATTACTATTCTAGCAAAAACCATAAAGGAGTTGAGTTTCAAAAGACCAGGAAGGAAACTAAAAGACACAAGAAGAATCCACCTGGTAGGAAAGATTGCAGATATTATGATGGGAAAAATTACCATGCAGAAATATGTAGATCCAGGAAGTCCAATTGTCAAGACACATATAAATGGGATAGAAATTCCAAACACATTGATTGACTTAGGGGCTGCTATCAACATTATGAGTAGACAGACTATGGACCAGCTAAAACTTCCTAACCTTTTTTTTACACCTACTCTATTGCAACTTGCAGATCGATCAATTATTAAACCAGATGGTGTATTAAAAGATATTTCAGTCTCCTTAGATTCTTGGGAATATCCAGTAGATTTTATGATTTTGATTCCCAAGAGTAATCTAGGAGGGCACCCACTTATCTTAGGAAGACCTTGGCTAGCCACAGCTGATGCTTTTATTAGTTGTAGATCTGGGGATATGTACATTTCTAATGGTAATTGGACAAAGAAATTCAATTTGTATCCTCCAACAAAATAAATTACAGAAGTAGGAGACAATGAATGGGTCGATGATGAGGACATTATACAACCTGTCTTTACCATTTCGGAAATTAGTGAGGATAGTCAAATTCTGAACACATTAGAAAATTTTGAGACATCTTTAGAATATGACCCCACACAATTTCAGTTGGAATCTGACATAGAATATTTATCATCAAGACAAATGTCTCTTTACTCTATGGAAGAGTGTGGTAGTTCTACTATTGAGATTTTTCCAGGAAAAACATTGAATATCAACAAACATTTGGAAAAGTCACAACAAGAAGAACTAACCAAAATCTTGCAAAAACATTCTACTGCATTTGCATGGGAGTATACTGACATGAAATGAACTGATCCTAAGACTTGCATCCATCATATCTATATTGAGGAAAACAATAGACCAATCAGACAACCTCAAAGAAGGATGAATCCAAATCTTAGGGAGATAGTGAAAGAAGAGCTCCAAAAACTACTTAATGTAAACTTCATTTATCCAATTTCAGATAGCCGATGGGTTTCTCCTTTGGTTATAATACCTAAAAAGAATGGTAAATGGAGGGTATGCATTGATTACAGGGAATTGAACAAAGAAAATTTGAAGGATCACTTTCCTTTGCCTTTTATCGATCAGGTATTAGATACATTAGCAGGTAAAAAGTACTTTTCATTTTTGGATAGTTTTAGTGGCTATAATCAAATTCAGGTAGCACCTGAAGATCAAGATAAGACCACATTTACTTGTCCATGGGGAACTTTTGCCTACCGAGTGCTTCCTTTTGGGTTATGTAATGCACCCACAACATTCCAAAGAGCAGTACTAGGAATTTTTTCTGATCTAATCCATGATTGTGTAGAGGTTTATATGGATGATTTTACAGTTTATGGTAATTCATTTGAAGAGGCATTAGAAAATTTGGAAAATTTCTTATAAGATGTAAAGAAACAAACCTTTCATTAAGCCATGAAAAATGCTTTATGATGTTTACTGAAGGGATTGTTTTAGGACATCATATTTCAGGAGATGGGATTAAGGTTGATAGATCAAAATTTGAAGTCATCTCCAAGTTGCTTATTCCAAATTGTCAAAGAGATGTTAGAAGTTTTCTAGGATTTACTGGTTACTATAGAAGATTTATAGAAAACTTCACTAAAATAGCATCTCCACTCTTCAAGTTGCTTACAAAAGACTGTGAATTTAAATGGGATCCCGATTGTCAATCAGCTTTTGAAACTTTGAAAACAAGAATATCTGAAGCACCTATCTTGAGAGGACCAAATTGGAAACTTCCTTTCCATATTTCTACAGATGCTTCAGATACAGCTCTTGGAGCTGTGTTGGGTCAAAAAGATTTAATTCCTTATGCCATTTATTACACCAGTAAAAATTTGACTCCCACAGAGTTGAATTATACTCTGACTGAAAAAGAATTCTTAGCTGTTGTTCATGCAATTAATAAGTTTAGACATTACATAACAGGCTATGAAACTTTTATTCATACTGACCATTCTGCAATTAGATATTTAATGAACAAACCTGTTACTAATGGCAGAGTGACAAGATGGATCTTACTTTTGCAAGAATTCAATATTACTGTGTTGGATAGACCAGGAAAACAAAATACAGTAGCTGATTTCTTGTCTAGGATTCAGAATACTAAAGAAGATTCTCCTGTAGAGGATAAGTTTCCCGATGAATACTTGTTTGCAGTAACTATTAAGACTCCTTGGTATGCAGATATTTCTAACTATTTGGTTACAGGGAAACTGCCTTCACATTTATTTCCAAGTGAAAAACGAAAAATTATTCAGGAGAGTTCAAAATATTCATGGATTTCTAACGAATTGTTTAAAACAAGGCCAGATCTTGTGATCAGAAGATGTGTCAGGGAAGATGAAATGCCTGATATTCTTAAGGCATGTCATGATGAACCATGCGGTGGACACTTTGAAGACAAAAGGACGGCCTATAAAATCCTCTCTTTAGGATATTATTGGCCTTCCCTCTTCAAAGATGCAAAAAAATATGTCAAAAGGTGTGACAGCTGCCAAAGAGTAGGGAAACCTACCCTTTCAAATGAAATGCCATTACAACCACAGGTACTCATTGAACCCTTTGAAAAATGGGCTTTAGATTTCATTAGACCTATTAATCCACCATCTAAGCAAAAGAAGTATATATTGGTTTGTACTGATTATGTTACTAAATGGGTAGAAGCTAAAGCATTAGTATCTGCTACTGAAAATTCAGTTTTCATTTTCTTTATGAGGATATTTTTACTCGCTTTAGTGTTCCAAGAGAAATTGTAACAGATCAAGGGAGTCAATTCACATCCAATTTGGTGGAGAAGTTGATGGAAGAATACAAAATCAAGCACATAAGATCTACTCCTTACCATCCGTAAGAAAATGGTAAAGTGGAGTCCACAAACAAAGTTCTTGAAAGTATCATCACCAAAACTATTCATCTACATAGAAGAGATTGGGCAGAAAGGCTTCTTGAAGCCTTGTGGGCCTACAGAACTACATGGAGAAATACAACAGGACATTCTCCCTATTAACTTGTTTATGGGAAAGAAGTCTTGCTCCCCATTGAGTTCCAAGTCAAGACCTTCAAGATAGCAGTTCAGTTGGGAATGGAGCAATTGAATGAGCTAGATGAGATCAGACAAGAGGCAATTCTAAGAACTGTTCTAGTTCAATATCAAAGAGCTAAATGGCATGACAAATATATCAAAGAGAAGAAGTTTCAAGAAGGAGATTGGGCATTGTTGTTTGACTCCAAGTTTAAAGACTTTCAAGGGAAATTTGAGACTCATTGGCTTGGGCCATATGAGATTGACAAGGTCTTTAACAATGGAGCTGTAAGAATCAAGACCATTGATGAGTTTCAAACTCCTCTTTTAGTGAATGGCCATAGATT
Organism: Pinus albicaulis; assembly: GCA_034641835.2. Lineage (NCBI taxonomy): Eukaryota > Viridiplantae > Streptophyta > Pinopsida > Pinales > Pinaceae > Pinus > Pinus albicaulis. The sequence continues at coordinate 71,488 of JAXQQM020085073.1, read as the reverse complement.
GAAAGTTTATCATAAGCCACTCTCAAAAGAGGATTTTTTCAAAGTGTTTCAAGAGAATTCTGCAATCAGGCTTGTACAGAAGAATTCTTCTTCTCCACCAGCCTAGCTTTTGTTCTTTTCAATTAAAAAAAAAAAAAAAAAAAAAAAAATTGTATAAGCCTGAAAACCAATCACGGATTGGCAGTCTTATACAAAAAATATAGGGTGAAAATCAGGAACACCTGACACTATATTTTCCAAAAAAAAAAAAAAAAACTCTCTTTCATTTTACAAGTTTTGTGACCATCCACTCCATTCCATTCCATTTCATCCCACTTCATTTTCACTCCACTTCCTTCCATTTCACTTCATTTTATTCCATTTCATCAATAAAATTATTTTTCATGACCATTTCCATCTGGTCATTTATCATCCATTCATGTTCATTCATCCAAATAATAGTTGTGTCAGTTTCCACAGCTAACATCTGTTTCCGCAGCTGACTCCAGTTTCCATAGCCAGAAGCAGATTCTGCAGCTACTACTCTGTTTTCAAAAGAATGTACAGTCAGATGTTATTTCCATAATCATGAAATAAAATGCAGGTGAGAGGATCAAAAATGAAGACATGGAGCATTCAAGACACCAATGAAGAGCAACCAGTTGAAGACCAAGGAAAAAGGCAAAAGATTCCAAGGTATGAGTAAAATTCATTTCAAATGGCATTGAAAAACACATTTTTATATAGTTCTAAACCATAAAGCTCCATCCATTATGTGCAATGATTATATTTACAACTTCCGTAACCCTTTCACGATCTCCATATGATCCTCCCGCATTCATTCTTAAACGGTTCCATAATCAAACCCCCGATTTTCACTCATATTCCGATATTCCACCGGTGACAATGAGACGTAATTGATTTGACCACGGACTCTTACAGCCGCATAAATCCATAATCGTTGTTTAAACGTGCTCACATTTATTTCGCAGCCACCAAATTTCAAAGCATTGCCGGATGTGTTATACTCTGTTAATCTCACAGCCGTATCTCTGTCGAGCTCACAAAAACCCCTCTCTATTCTGTCTCACTCCATTTCGTTCTCTATTACGCTATAGTTTGTATACCCACTCTCTGATATCTACCCACAGTCATTGTGCTCATCTCCGTGCATTCAGCCGTTCTATTTCCATTGAACCCTCACGCAGGTAAATTTGTGAAGAGCAGAAAGAAGAATGGGTAAATTGCTAAGAGTAGAACCGGAAGGACCTAAGTTCATGGAGGGATATCCGCAAGTAAGGGATATATTGAAGAAAGCAAAGTGGCTGCGGTTTATCCAAAAATTCAGAGGCTATCATAAAGAAGTGACAAAAGCATTTGCAAGGTCGTTCAATGGCCTGGAAGTAGAGATTGGAGACCTTAAGTTTGCGGTGAACGAGGCATATATAGCATCTGCCACGGAACTTCTTCGAGAGGGTGAGCGTTGGTTTAAGAATAAAAGCATTAGTGATGAAGCCTGGAGAATAATCTTACGAAACCAAGGTATGGACATAAATATTTTTAAAAGAGGAATTCATGTTCATGCATTGAAAGAGGAATGGGCTACTTTGCTGCTAGTTGTTAAAAAATTCATTACCTGTGAAGGCCGTTTTGGGTCCATGTATATGTACCACACAAGATTGCTGATGAATTTTCTAGATAATCAAACTCTCAATCTCCCATATTTTCTATTAAATAGTTTGAAGAAAATGTCTGTGCTATTCGGAAGCATTTAGGAGATGTAGAACCACATTTATGTCACACGGTCTTGTAAAAATTTTGATTGAAAAAAAGAGTTAAAGGAGAAAGAGAAAGACACATGGGAACAAAATTTTGATTAATTTCTTTGAGAACAGAAATTCATGAAGGTAGCACATGAGAAGTGTAGGAGAAAAAAGAATAAATAATGAAACCCAAGTAATCCTAGTCAAGGGTCACGAAGGTAACATATCAAGAAGGAGTAGGAGAAAAGAGAAAAATGATGAAGTCAAAATACTTCTACTACTACAATTAAGAAAAGAGCGATAAGGAAGAGAGACGAAAAAGGGAAGAAGAAGAAACTAAAGGTGAAGCCAGCCAACATAAAAGATAGAAAAAAGTATTGAGGCTATACATCAAACCCCTTCTTCCGAAGAAGAAGATCATCAAGTGTTATCTGAAAGATTGGTTCATCTTCAAGAACAGTTATCTATAGCCAAGAAGAAAGAGAAAGGAAAAAAAAATCAAAAGGACAGTGGTCCATAGCGTGTGAGAAGAAGTTCCAGACTTAAGGGGAAATTGAGGAAAACGCAAATGAAAGGACCCCATTTCATTTATTTGGGAGAAGAAACATCTGAACAATCCCCAGCTGACCATAGTCCATATCACTCTCAATCAGTTAGTGAACCTGGTTCATTTCATTCTCAATTATACATTGAACATAGTCCATCCCATTCTCAGCAAGATGTTGATGTGAGCCCTTCTCAGCCAGATTTTGAAGATAACTCTCATTCACGGCATTTTGGGGAAAACCCAATAAAAATGACACCTGATATAGACCCCAAACAACAAGAAGTATATGATTATATAGAATCTTTGGAAAAAGCAGCTACAGGTCCCAGTACTTCGTCCATCCAGCCTCATACAGTAAAAGATGATCTAGTCCAATCACTAAAACAAGAAGTCTTTGAGCTAGAGCTTTTAAATAAACACATTAAAAATGAAAATGAGGCACTGAAGGAACAAGGCAAATTAGACAAAATCATTCATGATAATACCATGCTACATCTGGGAATATGGCAGAAGAAGAACAAGAAATTGAAAATGAAATGCCAAGAAGTTAAGTAGAGCACTGATTAATATCAAATTCAGATGCTTGATGAAGAAGCCCAGGATGTTAGCAGCACCAAAGAAGAGGAGAAGAGGACTGGATGTACTGGAAGAGGTATCAAGGCATATGAATTGAAGAAGGATGATCAAAATTTTGGTTGCATGAGGACATGCAACACCTTCACAGTGGGGGTATGTTGAGTCTCAAATTTGCATCTTTTCCATACATCTTTCTATACCTTTTTCATCCACCCGAACCTTCCAATTTGTCAATATCATTGTATATTAATTGCAAAAGAGCATCTAACATGGTTTTTAATTATATTTTTGTGTCTGCTGTTTGATTTAGATTTTTCTCATTTAGCTGCGGAATCTTGCCACTTTCTGCAGCTGCTGCAACTTTCCGCAGCCATTTTGTGAAACTCTATGTTACAGGTGTCTTCAAGAGAAACGAGCCACATGGGCAAGTCAGAAATGATGTGGACATGGATCGTGTCCTATTGGCTCGAGAAAATTCATCTAGGGAGGCTGCAGTCAAAGGTGGCCAAATGGAAGTCAACCGTAGAGTTCCACGGTGACAGGACTCTGTTTCGTGTCACGTGGAGATCTATATGGCCGTTTCTGAATTGCGGAAGACAAATCAACATCTGTACATGGCCCCATAGCCAAATTCAAACATCCACTCCTCATAGATTTACTCTCCAACGCGGCCATGATCCTAGATCTTTGGACGTAATGGTTTACGTGTTCTCCATCAGCATAAACTTCAGGGAATTAGTTATGTTTTCTTTGTTATAAATAAAGCGTTTGCATACGCATATTAGATTAGTCTCTGTTATTTTTTATTAGTCTAATCTGTAATGTAATTATGTTGCCACTGTGCCGTACTATCACCTTTCTGTTATGACTGCATTTTAATATATAAGAAGACTCCGTTTCCAAACATAATTCGTACTTGAAGATTATTGCCAAGGCTGGTGTAGAGGGCCACTGCACTTTCCAAGGTTCTGTGCATTATTGTATAGTTCTTGTTTTATTTCTTTAAAGCTCATTGTGCCATAATCCATTCACATGTTTATACATTGCATCTTTCATGGTATATATGCTTCATTTATGTTTATAATCTTTCATGCTTTCCATTTTACTTCTATCTTTCATGTTTTATGTTATTGTTAACTGATCAGTGTTCTTGTTTTAGGTTATAAATAGGCAGCCCGGGCATTTGCATAACTTTTTGACTAATGACATGGAATTAATATTGTTCTGCTGCTAATTTGCTTTTCTTAGTTTCTGTTTAATTTCAGTACTTCTTTGTTCATTTCAGTTTTGCTCATTTGCTTCAGTAGTTAGATTTAGATATATTAAATTTCTCATAACATCTTCAGTTGCCTCCGAAAGCCACAGCTGGACTGATGGTGAGGGATTGAATTATGGATGTGTAGTTTGATATTAGTTTCCTTTCTGCAAGTTAGATATATTAAATTGCTCATAGCATCTTCATTTGCCTCCGAAAGCCACAGCTGGACTGATGGTGAGGGATTGAATTATGAATGTGTAGTTTGATATTAGTTTACTTTCTGCAAGTTAGATATCAGGTTACTCAAGTTGTTTATGGTTACCTCCGAAAATCATAGTTGGACTAATGATGAGGGATCAGAAGATAAGTTGATGTAATTTGATTTAGATTTACTTTGTTGTAACTTTTGGATTTCTTTAAGCATAGTTTTCTCTTTCTAGGCTTAGAATAGCGTTAGGCGATAGTTTAATTTCCATGCTCAATAGTTCATCAAGTTGACCATTAGACTAGCGTAAAGACATTTTCTATTTCAAGAAGACATTTTCATTTTTCAAGTTTTGTCATTGTATGTTTCTAAATTCTTTTTTTAAGTTTCAAGTTGGTAAATCATTATAGATGATATCATTTCCTTGAACAATCATAACCATACTTGTTTTTATTTTAGAATTTCCATCTCACATTAGAAAACCAAAAACGACAAAAAGTTAAGAAATAGGTTATCTTGCACATATAGTGCGCCGCACTTCATCAGCTTACGAATCCTGGATTGATAAATTGATGTATCAATTTAGGATACACTAAATTGACCAAACAACACCTCTCGCTTAGGAGGGAACTATGGATTTTTATAAACTTACCATGGGGTCAAGAAGGATATTTTTTGGGACAACCTTAAATATGATATTCAAAAGTTTGTGGCAGAATGTTTAGCTTGCCAACAAAATAAAGTTAATACAATGAAGACCCGAGGTCTGTTACAACCTTTATCCATTCCAAGTTAATGTTAGGAGGAGGTTTCAATGGATTTTATCATAGGTTTACCAAAGTCCGAAGGAAATATTGTCGTCATCGTGGTAGTTGACAGACTTACAAATTATGCACACCTTTGTGCATTATCTCATCCATTTAAATCCAGTAAAATTGCTACTACATTTCTAGGAAAAATTCAAAAGCTACATGGAAACCCAAAGATCATTGTAAGTGACATAGATCCCATTTTTACAAGAAATTTTTGGATGGAATTATTTTCTTGTTTGGGTACTCAATTAGCTCGTAGCTCATCATATCATCCTCAATCTAATGGAAAAACTGAGATAGTGAACAAATGTTTGGAAGGATATCTTTGTTGCTTTGTATTTGATAAACAGACACAATGGGTCAAGTGGTCACCTCTGGTTGAATAGTGGTATAACACTTCCCTCCATACTGTAGAAAACAATGACCCCATTTATGGAAATTTATGGATATCATCCACTGTCCATAAGATCATATTTAAGAGAAAATTATAATCTTCAGCAGTGGAATATCACATCCATCATTAACAACAATTTCTCCAACTCTTAAAGGATAACCTCACTTTGGCACATAATCGAATGAAACAACACGCAAATAAACATCACAACAAAAGAATATTTGATGTAGGTGTTTGGGTATTTTTATGGCTACAACCTTACAAACTATTGAGATTCAACAAGAAGATTCAACAACCATGCCTAGTGCATTAAGCACCCAGACTAGGGTGGGGCCTGCAGTGCTATTCTTAGGTGCATGCGTATTTTTATTATCCCTTAATTAAGATGGACATAAAACTGTAATCTCTTCTCAATGTGGAATTGAATGAGTTAACTGAAAGTGATAAATTCAGTTAGCTAGTGGATTTCAAGTTAGAGGTTGTTGGTGATGCATGCAGAGTTATTCTAGTTGTAACAGAGTTCGAAGTGCGGTGGTGCATGAGTTGGTGAAAGCTGTAAATCAATTTAACTCAGTTAAGTGAGTTAAAATCAATTGTGCTAGTTGTCACTAAAGATACACTAGTAAGAGATCTAGTGAATTAAATATTAATTAATTCACAATCAATGATCTCGCATGCAACTCATGATTTACTATTATTAACTGCATGCATGTTAGGTCCAGTGGAGACCCAGTTGAGTTCTAGCTGAAAGGGAAGTTGACTATTAATTGTGGGATTATTGGCTTGCACACATGCAGGAAAACACCCATTGGAATGCCCATGATACTTGCGCAGTCAAGGCAGGCAATAATTCCTATATTTTAGTGATATTTACCATTAGGTATTGCGCAAGAAAGCTAGGTTGTTTGGAGGCTGAAAATTGGCTGTGTTGGTCAGTTTTTCATATGACGCTGTGAGACAATTAGCCGAGTACTGGAGGGCTCTTGTGAGAAGATTTTTTTATGTAATTATTTCATGATCCATGCTTAATATAAAATAGAAGATAGTGGGGTTTCTAGCTGTAAGCTTTCCCCAGGAAATTATCTGTGTTGTTTGTGATTGATCTTTCTTCATCTTCATGTGATTAGTGATTGTGTTTTTTTTTTAATTTTGCAAAATATTTGTAGAATCGATTCATTATTTAACTTGGAATATATGTGGAACAACACAAACCACATAAAAAAACAGAATGTATCATTTAAAAAAATTATAAAAACACAAAGCATCTAAAGTAAAAGCACCTCGAATCGTCCAGGTTGGTCTATGTTTTAACTCCTCACCTTTCCAGAAATTCCACTGACATAAAAACTCTAAAAGCTATCAATGTATCAATTAAAGAAATTATAAAAACATAAACCATATAAAATAAAACCACCTCAAATAGTCCCTGTTGGTTTAAGTTTTAACTCCTCAGGTTTCCATAAATTCCACTCACATAAATACTCTCAATGTATCTTTTAAAGAAATTATAAAAACACAAACCATCTAAAATAAAAACTCCTGAAATATTGTATGTCCATGTTGGTCTAAGTTTTAACTCAGGTTTCCATAAATTCCACTCACATAAATACTCTCAATGTATCTTTTAAAGAAATTATAAAAACAAAACCCATCTAAAATAAAAACACCGGAAATCTTCTATGTTTGTCTAAGTTTTAACTACTCACATTTCCATAAATTCCACTCACATAAAACTATGAAAACTCTGAATGTATCACTTAAAAAAAATATAAAAACACAAACCATGTAGAGTAAAAGCACCTAAAATCTTCGTCCATGCTGGTCTAAGTTTTAACTCCTCACCTTTCCATAAATTCCACTCACATAAAAACTATGAATGTATCATTTAAAGATATTATAAAAACACAAACCATCTAAAGTAAAAGCACCTCAAATCATCCATTTAAAAAAATATAAAGACACAAACCATCAAAAGTAGAACCACCTAAAATTGTCCATGTGGTTTAAGTTTTAACTCCTCACCTTTCCATAAATTCCACTTACATAAAAACTCAGAATGTACCAGTTAAAAAAATTATAACACAAACAACATAAACTCTCAAGATGTATCATTTACAAAAGTTATAACAACACAAACCATCTAAATTAAAAACACTTGATATCATCCATGTTGGTCTAAGTTTTAACTCCTCACCTTTCCATAAATTTCAGTGACATAAAAACTTTAAACGTATCATTTAAAAAGAAATATAAAAACACAAAGAATCTAAAGTAAAAGCACCTCGAATCATCCAAGTTGGTATAATTTTTAGCTCCTCACCTTTCCATAAATTCCACTGACATAAAAACTCTAAAAACTCTCAATATATCAATTAAAGAAATTATAAAAACACAAACCATGTAAAATAAAACTGCCTCAAATAGTCCATGTTCGTCTAAGTTTTAACTCCTCACATTTCCATAAATTCCACTCACATGAATACTCTCAATATATCTTTTAAAGAAATTATAAAAACAAGAACCATCTAAAATAAAAACACCTGGGGAGGGAAAAATGGTTGCAATGGCTCCTAGGGTTTTTCTTGACCCAAGCTCCCATGTCGCCGTTGTGCCCTCATTTGGCCTTGCTTGCTCTTCCAGACGTGGATTTTTGGATGCCTCAGCCAGTGCTGATCTTCAGGTTTCCTATGCCCTTATAAACGCTAACTTTCCCCTGCATCGCTCATCTCAAGAAAATGACGAAGTCAGAGTCCGGCCCTCTGCAGCCGAGAGTTGGAAACGTTGCCCCCTTCTGGCAAAGATAGTTTGGGTTAGGAACAAAAATATAGCAAATACACTGTCCTCCCCTCAGGCTGCGGCTCTAGGGATGACCACCTGCACGCAGAAAGGCCGTTCAACTACTTGCGAACTGCCTCTGCTCTCCCAGATTCGTAGAACCTCTGCCTTTCAGATCCAAAATGCTTTGAGCTACATGGATCTGCCTGATGGGCATGCAAGGGAGTTCTTATGCGCGAGAAAAAATACCCTTCTCCATGGCTATTTGCATCACTCTTCTACTTCGCTCAATCCCCAGCAGCAAGTTTTGGAAAAGATGGATAACCAAAGTATCAGTTTGCTCTCTTCTCAGACATGCAGAGGCAAGCAGAAATCTGTTGATCACTCTGCTTCATATCAAATCTAGATTTTACTCCCTTCTAGCAAAACTATGCTGCAATGGGTGAGCTCCTCGATTCTGGTGCAAGACCTCAAGCAAGCCCTCGAATATAGGCTGGGGATTCCATATGCATCATAGAGACTCCTCCACGAAGGTAAACAACTTGAGGATCTTTTTCCCCTCTCTTTTTACAATATTAAAAGAAATGCATCTATTGTTTTCACCCTTCGTCTGAGAGGAGGCGCAGTGGGACAATCATTTACAGCTCCAGCTTTCTCCTACAAAGATGTTATCCATGCTCAGATGCCCAAGAAATCAGCTCCTCCAGCTCAGGCTCCCAAGCCTTTTTTGGTGGAAAAACAAGAGGAAATCCCCTCCATTGAAATATCACATCCATCGCTGGATGAGAAAACCGAAAAGTTTGCAGAGCATGCCATTATTTTCTGATTCAATGGACTATGGCCACGCACAGCAGATCTCTACCAATGGATTCATTCCAATTGGACCAACAATTGCAAAGTTTTATTTTTCTCAAAGGGCTTCTTCATTGTAGTGTTTGCTTTCAGTGAAGACTATCAAAAATCTCTTACAGAAGGTCCATGGTTTTGGGGCACAACAGGTTTATTCCTCACCCCCTCGTTCCCAGATTTCGATCCATCTACAACAGTGATCACCAAAATCCCCATTTGGGTCAGACTTCCTAATCTCCCGGCGCATCTATGGCACTTCGCTGTCTTCCAAGGGATTGGAAATACTCTAGGCCGTTTCCTTGCCACATACCCCTCGAGGGGGGAAAAGGGAATACACACCTTCGGTAGAATCTATGCAGAAATTGATATGAGCAAAGGTCTGCCCGATCAGATCAATCTCAAAATTGGGAACTTCCATTGGACTCAAACCCTAGACTACGAGAACACAGCCTTTTGCTACCGGCATTGCCATCTAACAGGGCACCTCCAGAGCTCTTGCCCCTCGATTCCTGCCCAAAAGAAGAAAGTCAATCATAAGCCGAAATCCAAGAGCTGGAAACCTCATGATCCTCCTCCGATGGATGATATGGACTTCAGCTTGGATGAAGAGGCAGGGGAAGCTGAAGGGGAGGACGCAAAGCAGCCACAGGATCTGCCTACGGCAAACCCCTAGGAATCAATTGTTCCACCAAACTCTCAGAAAATATCTCATGAATCTTCGGCCTCGGATTCAGACAAGGAGGCCTCTCCGACGGCCCAACTCAGTCTGCAAATCGTTCCTGCTCAGCCGCACCATCTTGGCTGGGTCAAAGTTGGTAAAAAGAAACGGAAAAAATGTCGAACGGTTGATTCTACCCAGGCTGGGTAGAATCCCATGTCCAGCTCTTGTTTCTTTGTTATCTCTTGTTCCTTTTTTCTCATTGCAATGCTCTCTTCTTGGTTTCTCTTAGGGGCCGAGGTGGATATTTTATCCTTTCTGGTTTCCTATTTTCTTGCTTCTCTTGATTGTAACTTCATATTGTACCATATTCTCTCTTAATACAATTAGTTTTACGGAGAAAAAAATAAAATAAAAACACCTGGAATCTTCTATGTTTGTCTATGTTTGTCTAAGTTTTAACTGCTCACCTTTCCATAAATTCCACTCACATAAAAGCTTTGAAAATTCTGAATGTATCATTTAAAGAAATTATAAAAATACAAACCATCTAAAATAAAATCACCTAAAAACGTCCATGTTGGTTTTAACTCCTCACATTTCCATAAATTCCATCATATAAAAACTTTAAAGGTATCATTTAAAAAAATTATAAAAACACAAACCACACCTAAAATCGTCCATGTTGGTCTAAGTTTTAACTCTTCACATTTCCATAAATTCCAACACATAAAAAAACTAAATATATAAAAAAAATTATAAAAACATAAACCACAACAGAAATCATCCATATTGATCTACCTTTTAACTCCTCACCTTTCCATAAATTCCACTCACATAAAAGATCTGAATATATCATTTTAAAAAATTTATAGAAACACAATCCATATCTAAAATAAAAACACCTAAAATATTCCATGTTGGTCTAGGTTTAAACTCACATCATTTTAACTCCCCACGTCTCCTGCATCCTAGTAGAATTCGTTGGACCAAGTGCCACAAAGTCCTTCCTTATTTCCTGTGAAAATATGGTGATTGCTTTCATCATATGCGATTGCCCCAACTGCATCGTTCAATACTGCCTCACTGATTTTAGAAAAATTTGGGTCCTCCGAACATATCTTTGCTAGTCATTTCCTTTTAACAATGCTACTAACATTCATAGTGTGTATCCATCCATTTCCGTCTGGTGCAAGCCAACGGAAAAGAGAAATGATAATATCCTGTGAATTAGAAATGTATTAATGACTGAAAATGTAGAAATGATAACTCAACACTGGCCATTCTGCAGGTGGGTGATCTTCAAGTGTCACTAAAATCTCACCTCGAATATTACAAACATGAAATTTTTCAAATTCGGTGCAGCAAATAAACTGCGACTTTTTATATAAATAGTAAGGTTCATGGACTACAATAATATTTGTATTTATGATGTTTATTAAAATAGGGTTTTCATCGCAGATCTCTACAACTTCCATATCCGATGAATGTGTTTGAATAAGTAGTGTATTGCTGCTACACAACACTACGAACAATAGGATCTCATCAATATTAGATCGAGGGAGAAATATTTCCTTTTATAGTATTCTGTTAAGTTTGGAAAAAAATAGAATTCAAATCCAACCCTTCCATTAGTTTTAGTGGAATAAATTTGATGGAATATCACAACGTCCATATTTCCTAGACCCGTATTTTTCAGATTTGAACAAATACTTATGTTATCTGGACTAACATCTGTGAACCCTAGATTTTTTATTGTAAACAATATTGTGTACTTTTTTAATTCACAACACTTGAATGTATGGTCGATGAAATCATGAATGATGGCCCTGCAATTTGGAATATCAAAACACCATTCTTTTATGCGGGAATCTCCAGGAAAAAGTCGTGTGGTCTTGAGAGTTTCTCCTTTTTTTATAGATACAATATCGAGGCTTATTATCTCAACTCTGTCATATTTCCAATTATTTCCATACACCATATGCGATATTAGAAATGAGTTATTATGTTTGTTGTAACAGACACTTTGTACAAACCCCTTCTCGCAGTTGGCACTGATGCTTCTGTCGGTGTTATAGTCAACATGTGAAATTTGATCTCCATCTCTTCTGAATAGCCCAAGTCTCGGACGTAGAGAGTGGAATATCATGATCATCAATGAATGTCCTCCTTGTTGAAGTTAATTTTCATTATAAACGCTTGTGAGTACCTCTAATGATTTCATAGCAATTTCTGTTAGTGGACTTGACATAAAATTTCCTTTGTATTCTTCTTCCATTGGACTCTTTTTATTTTGCAAGCGATCTTCCATGTCTAACTATCAAGTCTCGTAATGAAGAGCAACTTTCTTTCGATTTAGACCCGTGAAAGGAGATTTCTATGACTTCATAAAGGAATTGATATATTTCTTATAAATATTGAAGTATTAAACTCAACTGCAACTATGTAGGAGGACCGAATTCATCTCCGATGGGGATCGATGAAGGACAGGATCAGAGTTTTATTTTGGTTGTTTTTACTTGCACTCCACTGTGGATTTAAATTTTCTGCAATTTCAAGATTTTGATGAAGGTCGTAACCCTTTTCCATAGAGGAATATTGTGGTTTCAAACCACGTAACCCAAAATTTAAACACTGCCATCCGTGCCATTAATCACCATCAACCACCGTTGAAATTTACCACGCTCGTTCGATGTTTTGAACACTAGCATGTCACGAAGTTGCAGGCTCCACCAATAGCCAATCGCGAGGCTATCACATAGCCTTGTATTCCAGTAACCCAACCCCAATTCAAACCTGATAAGCATTCATACAATCCACTTAAATTTTGGTTGAAGTCTGTGCGGGCTCCATCTCCAGCCAATGAGGAAGAAATCGCATAGTTTGATTGTCCAGTCAGCAAGGGAAAATATGGATGCGATAAATTCATAAATCATTTTGGATAAAGGATTTTCATTTCCACGAAAAGGCTATATTAAATTTATTAACATTAGATTAATGTTTTATGTATTTTAGTTATGTGCGACAATAGATAGAGGTTTTAGAACCTTGGTTTTATTTTTTTACCGCAACATGTTTTATTACAAATTCTTTTTGACTTTAGGACATATATATAAGCTGTAATATCTATATATATATATATATATATATATATATATTATAAACTTATAAAGTTTCTAATATATATAAAGTTAATGTGTTTTAATATTTTTTTTTTGTTGACATATAAAAAAAAGAAAAAGCCCGAAGGTTGTGCTGGTGTGTTGATTAACTGTGTATTAAAAACACAGAAATAGAACCTGAAGATATATACAACAACAGAGAGTAATGTTGACTGTGTAATAGATTTTTGAAAGAGCGTGAAGGCAGAGAGCATTGTATGTGCATTGTGTAAACAATGTGAACCCAAAAGATAAAAAGAAGACAGTGAGATAGAGGTTGCATTTTTTTTTTGTAGTGTGTTTTTGTAGCAGTCAACAAAAACCTAATTTATTTCTAATCCAGAACAATGCAATTCTGAAGATTGTAATTTTTTTTAAGCTTAATGAAATGGAGTTTAAGCATCTTTGTCCAACAATTTTTTTTTTAATTGAATCTCTGTGTTGAAGTTGAGGAATTTTATTTTATCTGTTGTTTGGAATCATTCAGAGATTCCAACATGGTATCAGATCTAGTCCACACTCTTTGAAGTTTTTCAAAGAAGTTGAAGGAAGGAGTTGTTGAAGCAGTTCTCCAACAATGTGAAGGCTCAGCAAAGTCCATGTATTTACAAAAATAGAGTTTTGTTTTTTTGTAAAAGAAGTGCAGTCTAGAGAAGTCTCTTTAGAGATAGATTTGATCTCTCAAGCAGAGAGAAAGTTTGTTGAAGAACACATTCAAGTTTTTTTTTGGCATAGTTCTGAAAGCTAGCTATGGAAGGAGCGAGCACAAGCACGGGTATAAGAAATATTCAAATCCCAAATTTTAATGGGAAGAGCTATGACTATTGGGAAATCACAATGAGAGCCCTATTTTCCTCTCAAGATTTATGGGAGCTAGTTGAAGATGGTCTAGAAGAACCAACAGATGAAAATGCATTTAATGCCTTAACATAAGTAGAGAAGGATTTGTTGAAGAGAAATAGGAAGAAGGATTCAAAATCCCTCTTCTATCTCTATCAAGCAGTGCATGAAAGATTATTTTGAAGGATTTCAGCAGCAAAGAGGTCCAAGGATGCACGAGATACCCTCCAAATAGCCTACCAAGGAATGGAGAAGGCAATGATAACAAAGCTTCAATTAATAAGAAGAGATTTGAAGTTATTTGCATGAAAGAGTCTGATACAATAGACTCATTCTTTACTCTACTGATTGGGTTGGTTACCTAAATTAGATCTCATGGAGAGACAGTAGAATAAAGAAGAATACTGGAGAAAGTACTGAGGAGCTTACCCTCAAGGTCTGATGTGATAGTCACAAACATTGAAGAGATAAAGGATCTCTCAAAATTTACTGTTGATGAGCTTCATGCATCATTGATGACACATGAACAAAGATTGGGAAGAATAGCAAACTCATCTTTGGAGCATGACTTTGAGACCCAAATTTCCCTTGGCAGAGGAAGAGGAAGAGGTTAAAGTAGAGGAAACTACAGAGGAAAAGGAAGAGGAAGAAGCCAAAATAGAGGAGGAAGAAACAACCTTGCAAATACTAATGGAAGGGGAAGCAATTAAAATCAGAATCAAGGCCAAGGCAGCAGCCAACAAGGTGGACAAAATCAAGCACATGGACAAAGGTATGATAAATCCCAAGTCCAATTTCATTACGGTAATAAGTATGGCCATTATGCCAATGAATGTATAAAGAAACAGAGTGACATGGGTAATAGACCCATTGCTAATTTTACTAAGGAAAATATCAGTCAAGAGAAGTTTTTTTTAGCATGTAATATGGCTAAAAAGAAGAATGAAGATATATGGTTTCTAGTTTCAGGATGTAGCAACCATATGACTGGAAAAATTTCCATGTTTTCCATGCTAGATGAAAATGTAAATTCTCAAGTAACATTGGGGAAAGAAAGTAAGGTCTCTGTCATGGGAAAAGGTAGAGTAAGTTTTTTGACAAAGTAAGGTGAAGGAAGATCCATATCAGATGTATACTATGTGCCTGGTATGATGTGTAACCTTTTGAGAATTGGACAACTCATTCAGAAAGGCTACAATGTATTTTTTGAAGATGATGGATGCACCATCATGGATAAACCACCAAGCAATAAATGCAATGCACAAGTGAAGATTACAAGGAACATAATGTTCCCTCTCAAGATGAGAGAAGATTTGAAGAAAGGAGCTGAAATGGCATCAATGACACAAGAGACATTCCAAAGAGAAGAAAAGGATGAAAACTGGTTATGGCACTTGAGATTTTGAAATCTCAACTTTGGAGGTCTGAATTTGTTGCATAGGAAAGGAATGGTAAAGGGATTACCACTGATTGAGAAACTAGACAGCCTTTGTGAAGGCTGCATCTTAGGCAAACAACGCAGAGAAAGCTTTCCATCAGGAAAGATAATAAGGGCAAAGTCACCCTTATAAATTTTCCATTCAGATTTGTGTAGACCAATGCAAACACCATCATTAGCAGGCAACCACTATATGCTAACCTTCATTGATGATTTCAAAAGAAAAACATGGGTTTATTTCTTGAAATTTAAGAGTGAAGTGTTAGATAAATTCTGCCACTTTAAGGCTCCTTTAGAGAACCAAAGTGGGCAGCATATTAAGGTCTTAAGAACAGACGAAGGAGGAGAGTATATCTTAAAATAATTTTTGTGTTTTTGCAGAGAAAATGGGATACAAAAGCAATTTACAGTAGGGTACACACCGCAGCAAAATGGAGTTGCTGAACGGAAAAATAGAGCCATCATGGACATGGTAAGAAGCATGCTGAAGGAAAAACATTTGCCAAATGAATATTGGGCTGAAGCTATATATTGTGCAACATATGTTCTAAATATATGCCCAACCAAAGCTGCGATGAACAAAGTTCCAAAAGAAGCATGGAGTGGCATAAAATAGTTTGTCACCCACATGAGAGTTTTTGGTTGTGTGGATTATGCACACATTCCAGATCAACTAAGGAAGAAGTTGGACAGTAAGGGGGAGAAGTGCATATTTATTGGATACAGTGAAGAATCAAAGGCATACATACCATATAACCTATCCACCAAGAAGTTTATTATAAGCAGAGATGTACAATTTATTGAGGAAGAAGCTTGAGATGGAAGCATTGAGAAAACATTGAATGGTAAAGGTTGTTTGTCTCATGATGATAATGAGGAAGAGATGGATGAAATGCATCCCTCATTAGCAGCACCACCTCCACCAACACAAGGACATCAAGGGACACCACAAGTAGGAATGAGAACACCCTTGAGAAGTGAAAACAATTATTCTCCAAGCACATCACAAGGAGCAAATTTGAGTGCTTCTACAAGCACAAGTACACCAAGTGAAAGAGGAACAAGATTCAGAAGTCTGGATGATATTTATTAGAAAGAGGCAGCAAATGAATGTATGAACTCTTTATTTCCATTATATTTTCATGTAGATGATCCTATTCATTTTGAAGAAGCGATAAAAGATAATAAATGGATAGATGTTATGGATTAAGAAATGAATGCAATAGAGAAAAATAAAAAATGGGAATAGGTTGATCTCCCAAAAGGTAAGGAAGTTATTGGAGTGAAATGGGATTATAAAACCAAGAGCAATGCTAAAGGTGAGATTGAAAGGCACAAGGCCAGACTTGATGTCAAAGGCTACAAGAAACAACATGGAAGAGATTATGAGGAAACCTTTGCACCAGTTGAAAGAATGGAAATAGTAAGAGCAATGTTTTCCATAGCAGCACAACACAAGTGAAAATTTTACCAAATGGATGTGAAATCAACATTCCTAAATGGAGTATTGATAGAAGAGGTATATGTTGAACAACCTCTACGATATGAGAAAGCAGGCCAAGAGCACAAAGTTTGCATATTGAAGAAATCTCTTTATGGGATGAAACAAGCACCAAGAGCATGGTACAGTAGGATAGATGCCTATCTACTCGAAAAAGCGTTTGAGAAATGTGAAGGAGAACCCACATTATACATCAAGGAGAAATATGGTAAGATGCTCATTATTGTTTTGTATGTTGATGATGTAATCTTAACAGGTAATGATGTTTACCTTATTGAGAATTTTAAAACAGTCATGAAGGATGAATTTGAAATGACTGGTATGGGATTTCTGAAATACTTCTTAGGAATAGAAGTAGAGAAAAATGAAAATAAAATTTTTATTTCTCAAGCTAAATATGTGAAAGAAGTTTTGGAAAGATTTAATATGCAGGATTGCAAGGCAGCAATTACTCCTACAATGATGGGATTGAAACTAAGCAAAGAGGATAGAAGCAAGGATTTTGATCCAAGTTTGTACAAGATCATAGTTGGCAGCCTCGTGTATTTGACTGCAACTAGGCCAGATATTATGCATGCTATGATTTTAATTTCAAAATTTATGGAAAGGGCAAACGAGGCACATTGGCAAGCAGCAAAAATAATTTTGAGATATCTGAAAGGAAAGAAAAGGTATGGTATTTTATACACCACTTTAGAAAATTCTGACTTGATTGTATATACTGACAGTGATTGGACTGGAAGTATAGATGACAGGAAAAGCACCTCAGGATATTTTTTTCATATGGGTTCAGGAGCCATTTCATGGGCTTCTAAGAAACAACCAATTATGTCTTTATCGACAACATAGCCAGAGTATGTGGTAGCTACAGTAGCAACATGTCAAGAAATTTGGATGAGGAGAATGTTGAGGAGTTTGTGTCATGAACAGGTAAAAGGCACAACAATTTATTGTAATAATAGCTCAGCAATAACATTTTCAAAGAATTCAGTGTTTCATAAGAGAACGAAACACATTGATGCCAAGTATCACTACATCAGAGAGCTAGTGAACAATGGTGAAATTTTTTTGCAACATTATAGAACTAAAGAGCAATTTGGTGATATACTGACAAAACCATTGGGGTAGAAAAGTTTCAATTATTTTAGAATGTGTTTGTAATATTCCTTTTTCTGGAATATCACAATATATTCCAGAGATTGACTATAGGGGCATTCACTCGATATGTCACCTTATAGAAAGGATGACATCTATAGGCTACCTGGCCCTCTACAGACTCTGTCTATAGATCTTGTAACATTCCTCCTACAGGAATTGCCCAAATAATGGGGCTGCAACAATGTATGAGAATACAATGGATTCTCTGCGTTATTTGTCTAAGCTTACTTATGAAAAAGATGTAAATAGCCAACACATATGATTATAGCAGTAAAAGGAATGAAATGACTTGAGGAATCAGTCATTCAATCAATACAATACAAGTCCCTCTTTACATACATGATGAATATGAAGCACACTGCTATAGTTAAGGAACTGCAGGCTATGACTGTGCTGTCTATAAAAGGCATGGATGCATAAATGTTAGAAATACATGGATATGTAAATATGAAGCTCAAATCAGAAGGGGGAGTATGATCTCAACCTATGAAAATACAATACATCAATCCTCTAAAAGGATTGGCTGAAATACAAGAAAAATGGCACTTTTGCAGAAATGCCAGAGTTGTTGGGCAGCAGCAACTCAAGAACTGGAAATGGATGGAGAAGGCTGAAATGGCTGCAACAAGTGAAGAACCCTCCTCCAATGGAAATATGAAGTGAAAGGCTGATCCCTTCACCTAAGATTTCACCCTCCAACTATCTGCTAATCCCTCACAACAAATGCTCTCCAAGAATAACGCTATCTAGGAGAGGGACTGCATTTCATATGATGGAAAGTGGTTGGCCTGGTGCCAAAGATGGTTGAATAAGCTCATGGACCTCCTTTTCTGATCTCCCAAAGGGATGGAAGCTCCCTTCTCTGAAAAACAAGCTAAGGATGGTGTTGCAGAAAACCTCCCTAGCAACACCCAACAACACTACACAATCTCTAGATGAAACTGTGCTGATGATGAAGGATAATTATTAACCTCAATGTCTGAATATGGGGAATAGAGTGAAATCATCCAAGAGCTAATAAAGAAGGATAGGAAATCCCAAATAGAAATTCCCTCGACAATTCTTGCTAACCAGCAAGATGTTGCTGCAAGTCCACAGGACCAAAGATGAATAATACTCAAGATGATTTTCAATGGCTACCTTGCCCTCCTTTTAAACAATGTGAGCTCTCTATAAATGGACCCCACTAATTAGGGTTTATTTCCTCTAGAAGCTTCCCTTCTTATCCCATTGTGCTGGCCCACAATGTGCTCTCCACCTCATGCTACTGCGCAGTTTGACTTGGCCAAACTTGACCTAGCCTTCTTGCAAAAGCCCCTTTTCACACATGGAGGCGTGAAATCCAGCTCTATAAGTGATTCCCCTTCATGATAAGAGGATTTTTATTCTTTATTCATTAAATTAATGGGTCTCCTACCCATTTTATTTATCTCCTATGTGAAAATGGAAAAAATTAATATTCCACAAAATTTGGAATATTATAGTCCTCCCCTCTCAAAGATTGCTTGTCCTCAAGCAAGTACAAGGATAGACTGATTTCTTTCCCCTTACTTTCCCTGTAGTATCCATGCATGATAAACTTCTCCAAGAAAAGGATTCCATATCATCAATCAAGAGTCCAAGTTGTCCCTCCAACATATGCAATCTAGCTTTTGATGAACATTCCCAAATAGCTCTCATGTAGAAGAAAATATCCATGAAGGAAACAATGGGCTATATAAGGGCCTCCTTGAGGCATGAGATCTGATATAAAATGGGATTCATCATCCCCATATTAATCTCCCATCCCCAAGCAATCATACATACAACATATGTTGCCTCCCAACATGGAAACTCACAGAAATCTCCCTCCACCTTGAGCTCCGGAAATGAAGGTGGGCTGCAAATCTGAATATGGAAAGCCTCATAGCTTGCCTCATGTTGTCCTCCTCTCCAATTATGATAATTTTAGAGTGTGTGCTGATCATGGGCTGCAAAATTATTGCCCTCTAGGTGAAAAATGAAGAGCAATCCTCCAAGGATTTCTCCACCATCAATAATAATCCGGCTGGCCCAAGACATTCCATCCATGATGAGTAGGTCATGATCATCATATAATTCCCCAATGAAATGTTTGTTGTAGGTTATGCCATGTGTAGAAAGGTACAAAAAATGTCTCATAGGGTTACAACACAACCTCATCCACTACAGCTGCAGAAAATAACATGGCAAGAATTGTACAGAAAATATCACCTCTACTACTGAATAGTAAATAGATGAGTGAATCAGCAATAAAAAATCAAATACATGCCCGTATACATACAATGGATGGATATCATCATCGGACTCATGGTCCACCTCCAAAGAAAGAAAATAAGTGGTTGTGGTGACCATGTCTCTCCTCATGTTCCCATTAGAACATGCCATGCATAAACTGTGGGAATTATCTCCCCTCAAAGACACATTCAGCTCATGTGTCAATCTATCAATCATGCTCTCAATAATAATATGGACAATATCAGAAAATGGTAACATGCTCATCATGAAAATAGAGGAAGTACTGATGTTTTCATATGGTGCCACCGGAAAGTACCAACAGTCTCCCAAGAGTGCATAATGCAGTTTTGCAAACTGCTGCTCAAGAAATGTACAAGGAAATTTTTTTTGAAATATAATGCTAATCATATGAATTAGCTAAATATGAATATAATGGAAAAACATTTTCCCAAGGTCATGTAAAATATGTTTGTTTCCATCATATGGTTTGGCCCAACTTTGCTTGTGGAGCAACATGAAAAATCTGCCCCTCTGAGGAGCCATGCACTACAACATAATGGTAAGAGTATGTAAATCAGAGTATGTAAATACAAGGTTCTTACCATAGGATGGAAGTAATATGATATATGGATCCATGTATATGACCCTGCTCCCAAGTGACAGCGTTGTGAGCTCATGCAAAAATGCTCTTGCCCATGCCAATCTTTGTTCTTTGACATGCTCCTTGTCAAGAACACCTCGGGTGATGCTCCTGCAAATGTGAGGATTTTCCCAAGATATAAATGCCTCCCGATCAGTCCAAGCTAAGGATTAATTCATTTTCACTATGAGAGTGCTCTCCTCTACTCCTGTGTCACCATTCATCATATGAGAGCAAATCTTCTTGTGCTCTCTCCAAGGTAGTCCAAGCAACCCAAGTGCTTGCTGCCTCCTCATGCTCACATCATGTAACTCATGTGATGAAGGTCTCATGACTGATATATATGCCATATTAGCTCCATGTATCCCTACTCTCTGCTGCTCAAAGATGTAAACATCCTGCCACTTCTCCTCTTCTCCCATCCTCCTGGAAAAAGGGTACATCAAGTGATGGCCAAACTCCTTCAAGAGGACCCAATGCAACCAATATTCTTGCTGCCCAGTATCATATATTTTCAAGTGGAAAATAAGCCCCTTTCTTCTCATCCACACCCACTCAGCTCCTTGTGGATGTCTTCTCCTTCTTCGTCCTTTGGTACTCCTCCCATGAGGGCTACCATTTTCCCAAGCCATATCTTCCCCTTTTCATTTCATGGAAGGTTGAAATGAAACTCCTTGGAGACGTCCTAGAGAATATCGTTCACCCATGACTATATTGAATCCATGAGGATCCAAATATGATGAAGGTAGCATCTCCTCTCCATCATAGTTTGACAGCGTTGTTAATCCTTCCAAAGGTGTAGTAGTTGTTTCAACCTCCAGTTCAAAGTTTGTTTCCTTGTTTATCATGAAGGTGCCATGGTTTGTTTTATCCTCCAATATTTCACACTCCAACCTCAAGGGCTGAATGCAACTCAACCAAAATGTATGAGGATGAGGGCTCATATCCTCCTTGAACCCTTTGCACAGCGCAGTGCAATGATGGTGCTCTAAAATAGCCAAATGGGTAGATCCTTGGACCTTTACATGTGAATTCCCACATTCCTTCAAATTATTTGCTGAAATGAAAAGTGGAACTTCACTCATACCTTGGTGGATCCTGGGGACTTCTAGCAGTTGTCTCCTCTAATGCCATGGCTGCCTCCCCCATAGATGAAAAAGGCTGCTCTTCCTTTGTCCTCTCTCCATCAAAGGTTTGGATCAACCTTTGAGCAAAGTCTGCAAAAGAGCTCACCCTTGAATCGACCAAGGGTTTGAACCACAAAATAGAGGCTTCATCCTCCATGTGCAGCACTGCAATCTCCACTGCTTCTTTCTCTGCCACTAGATGTAGCAAGAAAAAGGCTTCTAGCTTTTTCACCCAAGATCTAGCTGAAGTGTCCCCATCAAATGTAGACAATAGGAACCTATTGCCTCTGATTCCTCTTTTACTACAGGGCCTTCTCTACTCCTTCTGCTGAATAAACCGGGGGAAAGTTGTAGCTCCCCTGAATGCTACAGAATGGGATTTATACTCATCCAAGTATTGATTTAGAACCTGATGATCCAAGCATCTCTCATGCTTGCTTTATTTTTGAGAATAGGAAGTGCATGGACCTTCCTCTTCTTCTCTCTACTGCTCCTCCTTGGGGAGGCTATCCTTTGTTCTAAAAATAGATTACATCAAGCTTATATTCTACAACATATTCTTCTTTCTTCTTTCTTGGGCTTGAAGGCCACAGGCTGAGCCAAGAAAGGTGCTTTGATACCACTGTAATATTCCCTTTTCTGAAATATCACAATCTATTCCAGAGATTGACTATAGGGGCATTCACTGGATATGTAACCTTATATAAAGGATGAGATACAGAGGCTACCTGGCCCTCTACAGACTCTATCTATATATCTTGTAACATTCCTCCTACAGGAATTGCCCAAAGAATGGGGCTCCAACAAGGTATGAGCATACAATGGATTCTCTATGTTATTTATCTGAGCTTTCTTATGAAAAATATGTAAATAGCCAATACATATGATTATAGTAGTAAAAGGAATGCAATGACTTGAGGAATCAGTCATTCAATCAATACAATACAAGCCCCTCATTATATACATGATGAATATGAAGCACATTTCTATAGTTAAGGAACTGCAGGCTATGACTGCGCTATCTATAAAAGGAATAGCTACATAAATGTAATAAATACATGGATATGGCAATATGAAGCTCAAATAAGAAGGGGGAGCATGATCTCAACCCCTGAAAATACAATACATCAATCCTCTAAAAGGATTGGCTGAAATACAAGAAAAATGGCACTTTTGCAGAAATGCTGGAGTTGCTGGGCAGCAGTAACTCAAGAACTGGAAATGGATGGAGAAGGATGAAATGGCTACAACAAGTGAAGAACCCTCCTCCAATGGAAATATGAAGTGAAAGGCTGATCCCTTCACCTAAGATTTCACCCTCCAACTATCTACTAATCCCTCACAACAAATGCTCTCTAAGCATAACATTGTCTAAGAGAGGGGTGCATTGCATGTGATGGAAAGTGGTTGGCTTGGTGCCAATTATGGTGGAGTAATCTCATGAACCTCCTTTTCTAATCTCCCAAAGGGATAGAAGCTCCCTCCTTTGAAAAACAAGCTAAGGATGGTGTTTCAAAAAACCTCCCGGGCAACACCCAGCAACACTGCACGATCTCCAGCTGAAACTACGTTTTTGATGAAGGATAATGCTTGAGCTCAATGTATGAATATGGGGAATATAGTTCAATCCTCAAAGAGCTACTCAAGAAGGAGAGAAAATCCTAAACAGGAATTCCCTCGGAAATTCTTGCTAACCAGCAAGATGTTGCTGCAATTCCACCGAATCAAAGATGAATAATACTCAAGATGATTTGCAATGGCTACCTTGCCCTCCTTTTAAAGAATGTGAACTCCCTATCAATGGACTCCACTCATTAGGGTTTCCTTCCTCTAGAATATTCCTTCTTATCCCACTGCGCTGGCCCACAATGTGCTCTCCACTTCATGCTACTGTGCAGTTTTACTTGGTCAAACTTGACCTAGCCTTCTTGAAAAAGACCCTTTTCACACATGGAGGTGTCAAATCCAGCTCTATAAGTGATTCCCCTTCATGCTAAGAGGAATTTTATTCTTTATTAATTAAATGAATGGGTCTCCTACCCATTTTATTTATCTCCTATGTGAAAATGGCAAAAATTAATATTCCACAAAATTTGGAATATTACAGTGTTTGGGTATGCAAGAGAATGCAACAGTTGTGTTTAAGGGGGAGTGTTGAAGTATTAAACTCAACCACAACTTTTTAGGAGGACCGAATTCATGTTTGATTGATATCAGTGAAGGACAGGATCAAAGTTTCTTTTTTGTTGTTTTTACTTGCACTCCAATGTGCATTTAAATTTCTACAATTTCAAGATTTTGATGAAGGTCGTAGCCCTTTGCCACAGGGAATGATTTTGGTTTCAAACCACATAACCCAGCATTTAAAAACTGCCATCCACACCATTAATAACCACCAACCACTGTTGAAGTTTACCGTGCTCGTTTGAAGTTTTGAACACTGCCATGTCACGAAGTCGTGGGCTCCACCAGTAGCCAATCGCGAGGCTATCGCATAGCCTTGGATTCCAGTCACCCAACCCCAATTCAGACCCGATAAGAGTTCATACAATCTCCTTAAATTTCTCTTGAAGTTTGTGCGGCCTCCACCTGCAGCAAATGAGGGAGCGATCACATAGTTTGATTGTCTAGTCAACAAGGGAAAATATGGATGCGATAAATCCATAAATCATTTTGGATAAAGGATTTTCATTTCTATGGAAAGGTTGTATTAAAGTTATAAAATTTAGATTAATTTTTTATTTATTTTAGTTATGTGCAGCAATAGATAAAGGTTTTAGAAGCTTGGTTTTATTTTTTTGCCTCAACATGTTTTATTACCAAGTCTTTTTGAGTTTATGACATATATATGAGTTGTAATATATATATATATATATATATATATATATATATATAAACTTATAAAGTTTATAATATATATAAAGTTAATTTTTTTAATATTATTTTTTGTTATGACATATAAAAAAAGGAAAATACCCGAAGGCTGTGTTGTTGTGTTGATCAACTGTGTGTATTAAAAACACAGAAATAGAACCTGAATATATATACAGCAACAAAGAGTAATGTTGATTGTGCAATAGATTTTGAAAGAGCCCAAAGGCAGAGAGCACTATATGTGCATTTTGTAAACTGTGCATGAACCCAAAAGATAAAAAGAAGGCAGTGAGACAGAGGTTGCATTTTTTTTTGCACTGTGTTTTTGTGGCAGTCAACAAAAACTTAAGTATCTTTAATCTAGAACAATATAGTTCTGAAGATTGTAATTTTTTTTAATCTTAATGAAATGGAGCTTTAAAGCATCTCTGACAAGAAATATTTTTTTAATTGAATCTTTGTGTTGAAGTTGAGGAATTTTATTTCCTCTGTTGTTTGGAATCATTCAGAAATTCCAACAATAAATAGATATCACTCTCATTCTCTTCAAGTGCTATGGGCAATGAATGTAATTTGTGGACACAAAATTTTGATTTTTTTAAAATAAAAATGGTTCTAGGGTGCTATAGAGCACCACTCATGATTTCTTTGGTTGCAGCCAAGTTTCGGTTCACCAAATCCAAGTAAATTGTTAAATTGATTTTTTTCACTGGTTGATATTTATTTTAGGTGGTTTTAAATTTCTTTGTTAAATATAAAAATTATATAAAAACATAAAAATATAATTGAATCATAATTTAGGGTTTGTTACAATATTATAGGTGAATATCATGGTATAAATATTTTATTTTATAATATTTTTAAACTTATTTATATTGTTTTTTATTTTGATAAAAAAGACTTTTCAATTAATTTTAAAAATTATATATATATATATATCAAAACTTATCGAAACCATAATTCATTTGAAAATAAAATATTTTATTTTATAACATTTCGATATACTAAATTATATTATTTTTTTCTTCAAAAAAATTCAATTTACCCACCCATTTCAATCCCAAGGCGAAGAAGAATGGCTCCAATGGCTCCAACCAAAGATGAGTAAACCTAGGTAAACAAGTTTGATTGGTAAGTAAGGTCCTACCACAAGTGGAGATACCTACTCATTGGTCAGCTGATGGGGCCAATCCCATATATGCCTACTACTTGGAACTAAACTCAACTAGGAAGGGTGGGTAACATTAGTAGTCTTTAGCACTCTCCCTCTTGGACCCCCCTGAAGCAACATTGACTTGAAACATTCCAATTTAATTCTGTATAGAAAACACATTTTTATACACTAAGTTATATTGTTTGTTTTTTTTAATTTCAATCTTTATTATTATTAGAAATTAAAAGCTACCATCCCCAAAGATTGTAACCATTATACTCCTAGTACAACATCAGCACCACCCATTGGAATGGAGAGCATTGGACTATTCAATACATATTCCCCCTTGGTTAGCTTGATATTATGGTACTTTCCAGAGAACTTTATAATTACTCCATTTGCAACCATCACTTGACACTATGGTGCTAGGTATATGTTAGGTCCCTATATTACTAGTATAGTCCCTTATTGTTGTTAGTGTAACCCCCTTATTGTTATTATTGTACCCTTGTAAGCCCCGTATTGTTATTATTGTGCCCTTAAATTATTATTGTTAGGTCGGCTAGGATTACATTGTTGCCCCACTAGGATTACATTATGGCCCCATGGACTCCTATATATAGAAAGGAGGTTTTGTAAATTGTATCATCCAAGAATTGTTCATTTATGTAATGTATTGGAGGTTTCCCCCTCGAAGTGGCTTATTTCTAAGGTGTTTATATCTCTTTTCTTCTATTTTTGGAGCTGGTTACACAATGTTTGGTATCAGAGCTTTGGATTCTAGGGTTTTGCTGCTCTAAACAGGTCATCGTGGAATTTTCGCTATAACATTGTTTATACGAAGGCTCAAAATCTGAAATTTTTAGGGTGCGAAACTGAAATCCTGAGGAAACTTGTCAAACAATTTCAGAGCTTGGTTCACAATATTTTCGAAGATATGATCTGTGGAAGGTAGTTATTTTTCAGGCTCCCGAATTTCATCTCAAATAGGTGATTGTGGGAAAAGATTCATAACTCTCTCTCTGAGCATCGGATTTGAGTGCCATAAAAATTGGTCCCAAGTACATGGACTGTAGTTTCATGGCTATCAATTTCAGGGCTGAAGGATGAAACAGTGACACGTGGAAATTCATACAAGTTCGCTCTACTGAACCAGTCCATAATTAGGTCATTGTGGGAGATTGGACACAACTTTGTCTTGGAGAATCCAAATCAGGTCAAACCTATGGCATTCGAAAGAGAATTTAGAGGGATACATCCAATTTCAATATCGAGCTCCTCAAAAGCAATAAAAAGGTGTGTATTTGTTTCCAAATTTCATAAGTCTTGTTTGAAGAATCAATTTGAATTGATTCCAAGGGCATATTGTAGAATAGATATCAGTATTCGGTTCTAAAATATGCCCCATAAAAATAATTCAACACCCATTAAGCCTTCAAAAGGCTCTACTATGACTCATGAAGATGAATAATTGCAACATTATCTATCAAAATTACAAGAGCAAGTTCACCAAATTTCGCTCTCGCAAAGAGCAACAAAAAAAGAAATGGAAGTTTTGAAGAAAGGCGTGGAAGCTAAGATGGATGGCATGGAAGCTAAGATGGATGACATGAAAGAAAACATGGAAAACATGAATAATGATCCAAAAGAAGACATGGAAGGTTTGACAAAGTTGATACAAGAAATGTTTCATAATGGTGAAAAGATAGTAGAAGAAACTCATGATGAGAACAAAATAAATGTTAATTGTGATTTCATAAACTCTAATGTTGGCGGGAAGAACCACCATATTCCAAAAATTGAGATGAGGAAGTTTGATTCAAAGGATCCTATAACATGGATACTACAGATGGAGCAATATTTTGATCTCCATATTGTGAAAAACACACAAAAGGTACACATTGCAACTTTACATTTAGAACAAAATACATTTGTATGGTATTGATGGTTTTTCTCCCGTAAAAAAATTGTCACTTGGTCAATTTTTACGGAGGAAATGATAGCACATTATGAGGATACAAAGAGCAACACCTTCTTTAGCCAATTGATAAATCTCAAACAAAAGGGTTTAATGAGGGAGCACATTGAGGACTTCCAAAAATTGAATATAAGGGTAACTGATATTCCAGAGGAACACAAGATTGATCTCTTCATAGGTACTTTAAAGGATAACATCCAACATGAATTTCATGTTTTGGAACCTGATTCATTGGAGAAGGCATTCAGGTTGGCAAGAAAATTTGAATGTAAAATTATGGCGACAAGGAAGCCTACCACTCAATTCTATAAAGAAGGAAGTGTTGCTATACCTAGATTTCCACAACCTACAAGGTTGACACCACAACAATTGGAAGAAAAAAGAGCAAAAGGGCTTTGCTACAGTTGTGATAGAAAATACACTAAAGGTCATAAGTGTGCTGAGAAGAAATTATTTTACATAGATTGTGAAGAGGAAGAAGAAGATGAACAAGAAGAGGATATACACCAGGAACCAGCCCCAGAAGAGGAAGAAATGAATCCAACCATATCGTGTAATGCACTGGCAGGAATTACCACTCCTCAAACTCTCAAGATAAAAGGACAAATCAAGAAGAGAAAGGTATTAGTGTTGATTGATTCAGGTAGCACCCATAATTTTATTCATTGTAAGGTAGCCAAGGAATTAAATTGTTTCCTATACCCAGCACCAGAATGTCAAGTGATGGTTGCAAATGGAGGAACTATAAATTTCTCTTGAAAATGCCATAATATCAAGCTAACCATGGGGGAATATGTATTGACTAGTCCAATGCTTTCCATTCCTATGGGAGGTGCTGATGTTGTACTAGGAGTACAATGGTTACAATCTTTGGGGACGGTAGCTTTTAATTTTCAAGAACTTTTCTTGAAATTTTTTTTAGAAGGAAAGGAAGTCGAATTACGGAGTATTGCGGGGAAGCCGGGAAAGATAATAAACTCTAATGTCATGAAAAATCTTCTAAAGAAATAACGGTGAGGCGTAATTGTACAATTATGCTCACTAGAAGTTCCAACATCAAAATCATCTATTTCTGCAGATCTCCAACAAGTCTTGGACAATCATTCCAAGGTGTTTGAAACTCCCAAAGGACTCCCACCTATTCGTGATCCTGATCATGCTATTCATTTGATTCCAGGAAGTGTTCCTCCAAACATCAGGCCTTATAGATATCCTTACTTCCAAAAGAGCGAAATTGAACGTATGATTGCGAAAATGTTAGAGGCGGGTATAATTCAACCTAGTCAAAGTTCTTTCTCTGCTCCTGTAGTATTGGTACACAAGAAGGATGGATCATGGCGAATGTGTCTGGATTATAGGGAGCTCAATAAGCTCACCATTAAAGACAAATTTCCCATTCCTGTGATTGATGAATTATTGGATGAATTACATGGAGCGATTTATTTTACCAAGTTGGATCTTCGTTCAGGATATCATCAAATTAGAATGAAGACTGAAGATATTCCAAAAACAGCATTTCGAACTCATGAGGGTCATTACGAATTTTTGGTCATGCCTTTTGGCCTTACCAATGCACCTTCTACATTTCAAGGGTTGATGAATTCCATTTTCAAACCCTTCCTTAGAAAATTTGTGCTAGTATTTTGATGATATACTAATCTACAACAAGTCTTGGAAGGATCATGTTGAACATGTTGACAGGGTGCTCAAACTATTGCAGGAGAAACAATTATATGCAAAAAAATCCAAATGTTTCTTTGGAGTACAAGAGGTGGAATATCTGGGTCATATTGTATCTCACGAAGGTGTTAAAGTAGACCCTAACAAAATTAAAGCCATTAAGGAATGGAAAGTCCCCACAACCATAAAGCAGTTGCGAGGATTTCTCGGGTTAACAGGGTATTATCCCAAGTTTGTTAAGAATTATGGGAGAATAGCAGCACCTCTAACAACATTATTGAAGAAAGATGCATTTTCATGGACTCCTGAAGCAACTAAGGCCTTTGAACATCTTAAAGAGGCAATGTGCCTAGCACCGGTCCTAGCTACGCCAGACTTCACAAAAACCTCTATTGTGGAATGTGATGCCTCAGGAAATGGAATTGGTGCAGTTTTAATGCAGGAAGGAAGACCCATTGCTTTTGAAAGTCGTCCAATCAAAGGAAATTATTTACATAAACCTATTTATGAGAAGGAAATGTTAGCAATACTGCATGCACTAAAGAAATGGCGAACTTACCTAATGGGAAGACACTTCAAGGTAAAAACTGATCATGATAGTCTTAAACACTTTTTGGAACAAAGAATATCTTCAGAAGATCAAAAAAAATTGGTCACAAAGATGTTGCGTTATGAATTTGAAATAATCTACAAAAAAGGAAATCTTAATGTTGTTGCAGATGCACTCTCAAGAAATAATGAAGAGGTGGAAGCATTGCTTTGTGCCATTTCTATTATCCAACCAGATTGGATAACCAAAGCAAGAGATGAATGGAAAAAGGACAAAGATGTATGAACACTCATTCAAAAGTTGCAGCAAGATCCTAATACATCTGATACATTTAGTTGGAAAAATGATTCCTTATGGTACAAAGATCGCTTATATCTTTGTAGGAATTCCCAAATAAAACAAAAGATTCTTTTGGAACTGCACACTTCTCCTTTAGGAAGACACTCAGGATTTTCAAAAACTTACCATAGGGTGAAGAGAGAATTTTTTTGGGATGGCCTTAAATATGATATTCAAAATTTTGTGGCAGAATGTTTGGTTCGCCAACAGAATAAAGTTGAGACAATTAAGACCCTGGGACTTCTACAACCTTTATCCATTGCAAGTCAACGTTGGGAGGAGATTTCAGTGGATTTTATCACAGTTTTACCTAATTCCAAAGGAAAGAGTGTCATCATGGTGGTAGTTGATAGACTTACCAAGTATGCACACTTTTGTGCATTATCTCATCCATTTAAAGCAATTATAGTTGCTCCTACATTTATGGACAGAATTCAAAAGCTACATGGAAGCCCAAGGGTTATTGTGAGTGACAGAGATCCCATTTTTACTGGAAATTTTTGGACAGAGTTATTTTCTTGTTTGGGTACTTAATTAGCTCATAGCTCATCTTATCATCCTCAATCTGATGGTCAAACTGAGATAGTAAATAAATGTTTGGAAGGATATCTTCGTTGTTTTGTATCTGATAAACAAACACAATGGGTCAAGTGGTTACCTCTTGCCGAATGGTGGTATAACACTTCCTTCCATACTGCAGCAAAAATGACCCCATTTATGGCACTTTATGGATATCATCCACCATCCATCACATCATATTTAAGGGAAAAATCGAAGGTTCAAGCAGTGGAAGATCACATCGAGCATCAGCAAGAATTTCTCCAACTCTTAAAGGATAACATGAATTTGGCACAAAACCAAATGAAACAACAGGAAGATCAACATCGCAGCAAGAGAATTTTTGATGTAGGAGATTGGGTATTTTTACGGCTACAACCATACAAACAATTGTCCCTCAAGCAAGCTAAGAAGGATAATAAATTATCGCCAAAGTACTATGGTCCTTACAAGGTGTTGCAAAAGATTGGT
Organism: Pinus albicaulis; assembly: GCA_034641835.2. Taxonomy (NCBI): domain Eukaryota; kingdom Viridiplantae; phylum Streptophyta; class Pinopsida; order Pinales; family Pinaceae; genus Pinus; species Pinus albicaulis. Next base: position 39,948 of record JAXQQM020085073.1, on the reverse strand, counting down.
ACTATGGCATACAAATTGGAGCTTCCTACTTCTTTGCGAGTGCATCCAATTTTCCATGTTTCATGCTTAAAGAAGGTTATAGGTGAAAATCTTCCAGTTCAAACAATATTGCCAGAACTTGATGAGGAAGGAAAAATCATATTGGAACCAGAAGCGGTCATGGAAACAAGAACTCGACAACTACGGAATCGATCGATTTCAGAGTATCTCATCAAGTGGAAGAACTTACCCACTGAAGATTCTACATGGGAGGATGAGAATTTTATACAGAAGCACCCAGAGCTACTCAAGCATTGAGGACAACACTTTTTTGAAGGAGAGGGGCATGTTAGGTCCCTGTATTACTAGTATAGTCCCTTATTGTTGTTAGTGTAACCCCCTTATTGTTATTATTGTACCCTTGTAACCCCCATTTTGTTATTATTGTGCCCTTAAATTATTATTGTTAGGTCGGCTAGGATTACATTGTGGCCCACTAGGATTACATTATGGCCCCATGGACTCCTATATAGAGAAAGGAGGTTTTGTAAATTGTATCATCCAAGAATTGTTCATTTATGTAATGTATTGGAGGTTTCCCCCTCGAAGTGGCTTATTTCTAAGGCGTTGATATCTCTTTTCTTCTATTTTTGGAGCTGGTTACACAACAGTATATGAAGCTATTGAATTCCTTGGCTACCTTATAATAAATAAAATTATGGGTATTACCTGAATCAATCAGGAGTATTACATTTTTCATCTTGATATGTCCTTCTATATTGAGATTTTGAGAAGTGATAATTCCTTCCATTTCATTACATGATATGGTTAGATTCATTTATTCTTCTGCTAGGGTTAGTTCCTCCTATATGTCCTCTTGTTTTGAAGTTTCTTGTTCCTTTTCTTCCTCCTCTTCACAATCTATAAAAAAAAAATCTTCTCATCACACTTATGAACTTTAGTTTATTTTCTATCACAACTATAGAAAATGCCTTTTTCTCTTTTTTCTACCAATTATTGTGGTGTCAACCTTATAGGTTGTGGAAGTCTAGGGGTCGCAAGATTCCATATTTATAGATGTGAGTGGTAGGCTTCCTTGTCGGGATAATTTTTCTTTCAATTTTTCTTTCCAGCCTGAATGCCTTCTCCAATGAATGAAGTTCCCAAAGACAAACCTCATGTTGGATGTTACCCTTTAAAGTCCCTATGAAGACATCAATAATGTGCTCGTGGGGAATATCCTTTACCCTTATATTCAATTTTTGGATGTCCTTAATGTGCTCCACCATTGAACCCTTTTGTTTGAGATTTATCAATTGGCTAAAGAAGGTGTTGCTATTTGTATCCTCATAATGTGCTATCATTTCCTCTGTAAAAAATTACTAAGTGACAATTTTTTTATGAGAGAAAATCCATCGTTATTGTTATAGTTCTGTAATTTACGAGATTGTGAGAATAAAAAAAGAGGAACACATCAAAACCATTTTGGAATTTGGAATCCATCCCTACTAGCTTCAGAGAGGGATCTCTTTATAAAATTTAGTTATGTTTTGAGTGAATTTTAGGCTAGTTATTACTGTTCTTAATTGTTTGTTTGATTTGGATTTTTTGGTTGATTAAATTGCTATAATTCCATTGGGCTATGGAGTCTTAAAATTAACTGGATTTGCATCAATTTTTGAAGGAGTCTCACAGGGCAAGCCAGGTTTCATTAACTGGATCTTTAAGGATTTTAAATGAATTATGAAAATTGAAGAAATGCATAATTCAATAGAAATTGAGGAGCAATTAAGTATTCCTCAATTTGACCTCAGCAGAAAGCATGTAAATTAGAAACAACCCAAATAGGGTGCTCTTAATAACATATCCTACTCATCACAATTTATCTTATGTAATTAAGAAATTTAGAAACACAGAGAAAGGAAAAACAATGAATAACACATTAACAAAAGAAAAACATCACCAGTAGATGCACCACGTGAATATTTTGAAGAATGTCCTTGTATTATTGATGCTTCTAGCAAGCAAAAAATTACAATGGTTAATAAAAATTATACTCAACAACTAGATTCTTCTTGGTAACAATCCTCTTCACTTCCAGAATATTATCTTTCCTTTCATATACTCCCAGATCATCAAGTTTATATATGTTCTTAGAGTTTAGGAACTTGATAATATTTGTTGCGGTAGTAGGCATTTCTCCAAACTCTTGTTTGATCTCTGTTATAGCATATGTTGCCTTTTTTATTAACTCTTTTGGCTCAAAGATAATATGGATGCAATGCCATATTTAAATAATGGAGTTCATGATGTATGTCCAGATGATTTCCTTGGATTGGGTGAAGGTTTCTGACTTCTGCAACATTTCAATTAGTTTATGAGCTCTCTGTGATTCTTCTAAGTGAGAAGCCTCACACCTTGTCTTCTGGTCCTGTAACACTTTAACCCGGTCCTGTAGTTTCTTAATTTCTTCTGTCTGAATGGAGAGATTTTCTACAACATTATTCAATTGTTCAGCACCATCTTCTATCTGTTTATTCTGTGGAGTAGAAGTTGTAGATGTAGGAATTGTTGTAAGAGGTACAACATCTAATGGAATCATAGACAATTTTATTGTTTGTTGCTTTTCTTTCATCATATTCTCCTTCTCAGTCCCAATTTTCCTAATTTATGATTTTTAGTCCATGATGAGCTTCATCATATCGGTCTTCTAGGTCTCTTTCTCCTCAGTATATTTGGTAAGAGGATCTTTAGTGGATGAAAACTTGAACTACTTTAGCAATGCTTCTATCTCAACATTCTTCTTCTTGATTATCTCCTCTACAACCTTCATGTTTGAAGGGTCATATCCCATCTTGACCACTAACTCTTCCAACGATTAATTCTTGTATCTTTATCAAGAGAAGTAATCTTCTCCATTTTCAACTGTGACTGGATATTTGTAAAGTAAGCTTGCAATTCGGAAAGATTCATAGTAGTATTAGTCACAGTTGAAGAAATAATTTCACATGTTGTTGTGAAACTAGCTCCAAAAAGAGAAGAAAAGAGATATCAACGCCTTAGAAATAAGCCACTTTCAGGGGGAAACCTCCAATATGTTACATGAATGAAAAATTCTTGGATGATTCAAACTAAAAAACCTCCTTTCTATATATAGGAGTCCATGGGGCCACAATGTAATCTTGGCCGACCTAACAATAATAATTTAAGGGCACAATAATAACAATATGGGGATTAAAAGGGTACAATAATAACAATAAGGGGGTTATACTAACAACAATAAGGGACTATACTAGTAATATAGGGACCTAACATGCCCCTCTCCTTTAAAAGAATTTTCTCCTCAACACTTGAGTAGCTCTAGGTGCTTCTGTAAAAAATTCTCATCCTCCCATGTAGAATCTTCAGTGGGTAAGTTCTTCCAGTTGATAAGATACTTTGAAATTGATTGATTCCACAACTGTCGAGTTCTTGTTTCCGTGACCGCTTCAAGTTCCAATATGATTTTTCCTTCCTCATTAAGTTCTAGCAATATTGTTTGAATAGGAAGATTTTCACCTATAACCTTCTTTAAGCATGAAACATGGAAAATTGGATGCACTCGTGAAGAAGTAGGAAGCTCCAATTTGTGTGCCCTAGTACCAATCTTTTGCAACACCTTGTAAGGACCATAGTACTTTGGCGATAATTTATTATCCTTCTTAGCTTGCTTGAGGGACATTTTTTTGTATGGTTGTAGCCATAAAAATACACATTCTCCTACAGCAAAACTTCTCTTGCTACAATGTTGATATTCCTATTGTTTCATTCGATTTTGTTCCAAATTCAGGTTGTCCTTTAAGAGTTGGAGAACTTCTTGTTGATGCTCAATGTGATATTCCACTACTTGAACCTTCGAATTTTCTCTTAAATATGATGTGATGGATGGTGGATGATATCCATAAAGTGCAAAAAGGCATGACCAAAAATTGATAATGACCCTCATGAGTTTGAAATGTTGTTTTCAGAATATCTTCAGTCTTCATTCTAATTTGATGATACCCTGAACGAAGATCGAATTTGGTAAAATAAATTGCTCCATGTAATTCATCCAATAATTCATCAATCACAGGAATGGGAAATTTATCTTTAATGGTGAGCTTATTGAGCTCCCTATAATCCATACACATTCGCCATGATCCATCCTTCTTGTGTACCAATACTACAGGAGCAGAGAAAGAACTTTGACTAGGTTGAATTATACATGCCTCTAACATTTCTGCAATCATACGTTCAATTTCGCTCTTTTGGACATAAGGATATCTATAAGGCCTGATGTTTGGAGGAACACTTCCTGGAATCAAATGAATAGCATGATCATGATCATGAATAGGTGGGAGTCCTTTTGGAGTTTCAAAAACCTTGGAATGATTGTCTAATACTTTTTGGAGATCTGTAGAAATAGATGATTTTGATGTTGGAACTTCTAGTGAGCATAATTGTGCATTTATGCCTCGTTGTTCTTTCTTTAGAAGATTTTTCATGACATTAGAGCTTATTATCATTCTTGGCTTCCCTGCAATACCCCGTAATTCAACTTCCTTTCATTCTGGAAAAAAAAATTCAAGAAAAGTTCTTGAAAATTAAAAGCTACCGTCCCCAAAGATTGTAACCATTGTACTCCTAGTTCAACATCAGCACCTCCCATGGGAATGGAAAGCATTGGAATATTCAATACATATTCCCCCATGGTTAGCTTGATATTATGGCATTTTCTAGAGCGATTTATAGTTCCTCCATTTGCAACCATCACTTGACATTTTGGTGCTGGCTATAGGAAACAATTCAATTCCTTGGCTACCTTACAATGAATAAAATTATGGGTACTACCTGAATCAATCAACACTATTACCTTTTTCTTCTTGATATGTCCTTCTATCTTGAGAGTTTGAGGAGTGGTAATTCCTGCCAATGCATTACATGATATCATCGGACTCATTTCTTCCTCTTCTTGGGTTGGTTCTTGGTGTATATCCTCTTCTTGTTCATTTTCTTCTTCCTCTTCACAATCTATGTAAAATAATTTCTTCTCAGCACACTTATGAACTTTAGTGTATTTGCTATCACAATTGTAGCAAAGCCCTTTTACTCTTTTTTCTTCTAGTTGTTGTGGTGTCAACCTTATAGGTTGTGGAAATCTAGGAGTAGCAACACTTCCCTCTTTATAGAAGTGAGTGGTAGGATTTCTTGTCGCCATAATTTTACATTCAATTTTTCTTGCCAACTTGAATGCCTTCTCCAATGAATCAGGTTCCAAAATAGGAACTTCATGTTGGATGTTATCCTTTAAAGTACCCATGAAGAAATCAATCCTGTGTTCCTCTGGAATATCAGTTACCCTTATATTCAATTTTTGGAAGTCCTCAATGGGCTCCCCCATTAAACCCTTTTGTTTGAGATTTATCAATTGGCTAAAGAAGGTGTTGCTCTTTGTATCCTCATAATTTGCTATCATTTCCTCCGTAAAAATTGACCAAGTGACAATCTTTTTACGGGAGCAAAGCCATCGATAGATTACAAATGTATTTTGTTCTAAATGTAAAGTTGCAATGCGTACCTTTTGTGTGTTTTTCACATTATGGAGATCAAAATATTGCTCCATCTATAGTATCCATGTTACAGGATCCTTTCCATCAAACTTCGTCATATCCATTTTTGGAATATGGTGGTTCTTCTCGCCAACATTACATTTTATGAAATCATGATTAACATTTGTTTTGTTCTCATCATGAGATTCCTCTACTATCTTTTCACCATTAGGAAACATTTATTGTATCAACTTTGTCAAACATTCCATGTCTGCTTTTAGATCATTCTTCATGTTTTCCATTTTCTCATCGATCTTAGCTTCCATGTCATCCATCTTAGATTCCATGCCATCCATCTTAGATTCCATGCCAGCTTCCATGCCATCTATCTTAGATTCCATGCCATCTATCTTAGATTCCATGCCATTCTTCAAACCATCCATCTTAGATTCAGTAGAGAAAAATGACCCAATTTTGGACTGGTTCAGTAGAGTAAAATTGTACGACTTGCCATGTGTCACTATTTCCTCCTTTGGCTCTAAAATTGATAGACTGAAAACTAAATTCCGTGTACTTGTGGTCAATTTTATAGCATTCCAATCCGATGCTCAGAGAGAGAGCTATGAATATTTTCCTACGATCACCTTTTTGAGATGAAATTCAGAAGCCTCAAAAAGCCCTAACTTCCACAGATCATCTCTCCGAGAATATTGAGAACCAATATCTAAAATTTTGCGACAGTGCTCCTCAGGATTGCTGCTTTTCCTTCTAAAAATTTCAGCTTCTGAACCTTCGTAGAAAAAATTTATTATGAAAATACCACGATGACCTGTTTAGGTTAAATTCAGGAGCCTGCAAAATGACCTAACTTGCACAAATCATATCTCTGAAAATGTTGTGAACCAAGCTCTCAAATTTTGCGATGATGTTCCTCATAATTTTTGCTTCGCACTATAAAAATTTTAGATTCTGAACCTTTGTATAAAAAACATTTATAGAAAAAATTCCACGATGACCTATTTGGAGCAGTGAAACCCTAGAATCTCAAATCTATGATACTAAATGTTGTGAAACCATCTCCAAAAAGAGAAGAAAAGAGATATCAATGCCTTAGAAATAAGCCATTTCGAGAGGGAAAACTCCAATACATTACATGAATGAAAAATTCTTGGATGATTCAAATTACAAAACCTCCTTTCTATATATAGGAGTCCATGGGGGCACAATGTAATCCTAGCCGACCTAGCAATAATAATTTAAGGGCACAATAATAACAATATGGGGGTTACAAGGGTACAATAATAAAAATAAGGGGGTTACACTAACAACAATAAGGGACTCTACTAGTAATATAGGGACTTAACACCTCTCTACGTATGCATCTCCATTTTATCAATGGGATGAATATATTTAACGCCAAATTCAAATGTTGTCTTCTTGTAGTCATATGCTGAATTTGGTTGTGGAATTTGGGACTCAAGCAGGGCCATATGCATCCTACCCTTCCTTGAATCAAACACTGACATAAACCTACTATGAGAGTTGGAATTTTGCTTTCATAATTGGGCATAGGTGATGTTCTTAATAATTTCATTCTGAATTTTTATCTCCCTGAACCTGTCCAAATTTTTCTTTTCCTTCTCACCTTGGACAACCTTAGCTGTCTGAATAGCTTGTTTCTCATCATGAGATACTGAAGAATTTGTGGGAGAAGCAATGGATTGGTCACCTACATGAGAGGAGGAAGGTGTTTCTTTAATTACCATAGCAACTTCTTTCTTTAAGTTTTTATCAATTTCAACCTTAGGATTCAGATTTGTCCTCTTCCTGTACATTATCTTAAATTACTTACTAGTACTATCAGTCACTGAAGGTGACTCTTCTTCTCTTTTCCTCTTCACTGATTTTTCCTAAGGGACAGGAGTATGTGATCTTAGTGTTGATACCAACTGCTCGTCAACCTAATCTAGATTTATGCAGGAATGCAATAAAATACAGAAATAGAAATAAACACTGAGATGCAGTGGAAACAATACTTCATTTTATTAATAAAAGAATAATTGAAATATGCTCACACACATAATGGAAATAAAAATATCTAAGGTGCTGGTAGCGTATCTATAAGAAGATATGTGGTGGCTATAGACCTCTGAACTATGTTAAAATGGGGCTCGAGGGCCTATTTATTATTGAGAAATAATGGAAAACCTAAAACGGTAAAACACCTAACCCTAGGAGATGAAGCGCCAAAACTGTGGGTCACGTTTGGGTAAATTGGTGTTTCAACTTCCTAGGGATGTAACTTTGGCATCCGATCTTCATTTGACATGCTCAATATCTCGTTTGAAATACCCATGTTGCTCCCGAGTTTTCCAAAAAGCATCATTAATGGCCTCAAAATGGCTCCGGAACTTCAGGACCTGAAAAACTACTAAAAATAGTAAGTTGTGCTGCAACCTAAAAACTAAAAGAATTGATGGTGGGGGTTAAAATGGAATAGGTGGGTGGCCACTAATATCCACCTGGATATTTAAGGCCCCAAAACGGATCCAGGAGTGCAGGACCCAAAAACCTACTAAAAATAGTAAGCTGTGCTGAATGCGAAAAGCTGTAAGAATTGATGGTGTGGGTCCAAATGGAATAGGTGGGTGGCCACTGATATCCACCTGGATCACAACCTATTTCAATGTGTTTTGAGCCCATATTGAATGTTTCATGTATATTTCTATCTCAGGCATATGGGTATGAATGTAGGGAGTATTCTTATCTTCTAATCTCAATTTTGAAATAATTCCTAGAGGTTCATAGGACCAAGTGAAACTAAAATTGAAGTTCATCTCTTTCAAAATCTTGTCTGCCTCCTCCCCTACCGATCAAATATTGTAGATAAAATATCAAATATGTGTCTTGATCCTGAATTTGGACTTATTCTTGGATGACACAAAGTGAATCTCATCTACATTTATCATTTTTCTGGTATACTCATGGGGAGTAATTTTGGGATCTTATAGGGTGTAAGCTCACATCCATAGACTCTAATCTCATTTTAATTCTGGTACAAGTACCAATATCCTGTCTTGTCTTCATCTATCAAATGAAGTATCCTCTTAATGTCTTCACTTATCCTGGTTTTTGTTGTAATTCTTAGGACACTCATATCTAGATGAAAAAATTGTTCAATGAACTGTTTGTAAGCGTATTCCTTCTATTATTTCGTTATCAAATATGTCAAGAAGATTACTGATTGTTGGTTTCCTTCTTCACCGAGATTTTTCATGGAAAATTTGAATCTATCTACCTGATAATAAACAAACATATATACTAAAACATAAGGGTATTTAAACAATTATTCAATCTGAAACTTAAGAAATTGATCATGGATGTTGTCTGCAAGGAATTGGTTGAAATTGAAAATGAATGATGTTCTCTTGTGTGTGGAAAAAATAGAAAGGAAGCCTAAAATGGGTTCATCTACCCACTGGTCAGAATGATAGCCAAGGAGGTATGAAATTATTTTTATAATATGTTTAGCTTTATCAGGGAAGATGGAGGAAGGGTATGAAGGGTTTTTCTTTGGAAAAAGAGTGTTTTCAGGTAGAAATATGTCAAAGATTTTAGCTCTTTTAGAAAAATCGAGATTTTCGTATAGTTCATTGAGGGCTTCTAGGGAGAAAGGAGTGTTATTTTCCAAAAAGGGAGCTTGCATCATTTGGTCAATTGATTGGGTAGTGATGGTGAAAAGAATTTCACCAGTAGGGGCAATGATGGATCTTTGATTAGGAATGTAACAATATTGTCACTTTCTGATGAACTCAAGGGCATATAAGGTTTGAGGGAAGATATAATGTGGAGGATTGGACTCCCAGAGTCCAATATCATATGAGTTATCAATGATTTTTTTTTTTCAAACAACAATACGTCTCAAATAACTCAAATTCACATTGTGTTTCATTAATTGTATAATCCCTATCTGCTAAAGGAAAATGATCTAAGTCTATGGGAGGGTGGACCAATGGATTGAAAGGCTCCTCCTAGTTCTTGTTTTTAGGAGGCATAATTGATTAATTCTGAAAAATTTCGATTGGAATTAGGATGAACAGGGTTATCGGGATTGCACAAAAACAATGTGGTTGGTTTTGTTATGAATATAATTCATAACAAATATAACAAATATAATTATTAAATAGTAAATTAAGGATTATGTAAGTAGTCATTAAGTTAGTGAAAGGGTGTGTCTAAGAGACATGCCTAGTCATGAAAGGTCACCTACATAGGTATATAAGCAAGGCCTCATTGTAACATTTTATCATCTATCTATCTATCTATCTCACATATTTTATAATATAATATTTGTATACTCATGGATATCTTCGTATTCCATGTTCTGGAGTATTTAAATTGAGAAGGAACATTTTTTTCTTCATTTGGTATCATAGCAATTTGAGCCTTCAGTCGCTTAAGCACTACACAGAGCCACGCTATCCGATCTAGGTCTTTGCCCATAAAAATTGTCAACCTTGTTGCCATCGTGACTAAAGCATTCACTATAAATTTTGGAGTTTCTCCACTGTTGAGTTTGTCAGAGGCCTTTGACCATAATAAAAAATTGAAAAAAAAGGGAGAAATATATATATAATATATATATTAATAAAAAAAATAAAAGAGAGAAGGAAAGTTAACATAAAGGGGGAAATAAATTAAAAGGAAAAAAAAAGATTTAAAAGAAAATAGTTCCAAAAGAAAAAAGAAAAGAAAAGAAAAAAAGAGATATATATAAATAAGTACATATACGTACATACCAAAACAAATTAAAATTAAAAAGGAAAAAGAAATAAGGAAGAGTAGGTAAGGTTATTTTGATTATTCTTTCAGTGGTTTAGAGGCTCGTGGTTTTGGAAGCCCATGGTAATTTCCCATGGTATTTGCAAGGTAAAATAAGAAGTAAAGGGATACAAAATCTCTTGTGAATGGTAAGTTTACTTTTACGTGGAGAAATACACATAAGTGGACATATATTTTATAGGTGAATATATGTGAATAGCCACATTTCACTAGGGTTGGAACCTTTCAACAAAAAAAAGTGTTAAAAAAAAATCAATTGTTAAAAGAATATATATATATATATATGAAATTATTAAAAGCAAAATTGAAGGAATAATAACCTCATTAAAAAGAAGAAGAGAAATTTACGAAGGGTTACCTTAAAAACCCTAAAAACTCAATTCAACAGACAAAATGAAATCAATAATTGATGAAAAGGAAATTAAATCCAATTCGAAAAGGAAAGAAGGAAGATTTCCTAAAAATTATAGTATTTTAACAAATACAAGATGAAGAAATTATTATGCATAAAAATTTGAGGACAAAGCTCTGAAGGAAGGGCCAATTCATAACAAATAAATAAATAAAAGTTGATATATTAAATTGTGACGAAAGAAAATGAAGAAAACGGTGTGTGATTGAACTGAAGAAAAGTGTCAACTATAAGCTTTGAGGACAAAGCTTTTGAAGGAAGGGGCAGTGTTATGAATATAATTCATAACGAATATAACAAATATAATTATTAAATAGTCAAATAAGTATTATGTAAGTAGTCATTAAGTTAGTGAAAGGGAATGTCTAAGAGACATGCCCAGTCATGAATGGTCACCTGTGTAGGTATATAAGCAAGGCCTCATTGTAACATTTTATCATCTATCTATCTCATATCTCATTCATCTTATTATCTAATATAATATTTGCGTCCTCATGGATATCTTTGTATTCCAAGTGTTTTGGAGCATTTTAACTTGAGAAGGAACTTTCCTCACTTCATTGAAGAAAATGGTGTGTGATTGAACTGAAGAAAAGTGTCAACTATAAGCTTTGAGGACAAAGCTTTTGAAGGAAAGGGCAATGTTATGAATATGATTCATAATTAATATAGCAAATATAATTATTAAATAGTCAAATAATGATTATGTAAGTAGTCATTAAGTTAGTGAAAGGGCATGTCTAAGAGACATGCTCAGTCATGAAAGGTCACCTGGGTAGGTATATAAGCAGGGCCTCATTGTAACATTTTATCATCTATATATATATATATATATATATATATCACATATTTTATAATATAATATTTGTATCCTCATGGATATATTTATATTCCAAGCGTTTTGGAGTATTTAACTTAAGAAGGAACTTTGATTGCTTCAAGTTGAAGAAAAAAAGGTAATTCGATGTTGCTTGGTTGCAAATAGATCAGCTGATAAAGACTAACACACTGTAAACCTGTAAAAAAATTAGATTTGCAGGTATAATGGCATGTTTAAAAGGATAAAATTGCAGGGTTTATATAAGAAAATTTTGTTTCCATTGTAAATGGCATGAGTCCGTTAAATTTGATCATTGAGATCTAATTAAATGGTTAACTGATAAAGACCACGTGAAATAATTTTTTTGGAAATGGATTAACGACGTGGCACAATGGTAATGGTGGGGGTAACAAGTATGGATTGTGGTATTTGGAATGAGGGGAAAGTGGTTTTCAGGAGAGGGGTAGTAGGCGGATAGTGGTTTAGGCCATGACGGGTGCGAAGAGCAGAGCGAAGGCCACGTGGTAGTCGTTCCTGACAAAGAAACTACTTATTTTGGAACAACCCCCCCCCCCCCCCCCCACCGCCCCGTGATAAAGCTAGGATGGAAAGGGGGGGTCTAAATATAATGAGTGTTGAATGGGGAGTGGGTAGATCATGAAGGCTAAAAACTGCAGATTTTTCAACCAGATGTGATAAGACTTTTTGTCGGCGAGTGACCTTTGACTTTGGGTCGAAAACATAGGATAAAACATGAATGGATAAAATATTTCACTTTATGTGCTTGACACATAATGAATCTAAAATACATAAGATAAAACAACTTTTTGTCACTTACCCTTTTATGTATCAAATGCATAATGAGATAAAAACTTATGATATAGAATTTTTTATCCTTTTTCAAAGCCAAAATGCTTCTACATACCCTTTCAATTTCACATTCGTTTTTGGTAAACTAACATTTTTTATTTCTTCTAAGCATGCATTTAGACTAGCATACCCATGTCCCCTTTTTTATGAAAAAAATATTCTATCCTATCCCTTATTTCTCCTATTGATTCAGATTAAATAGTTCAATCAATTTCATTTTCTACCTAACTATTGATTTACAAGGATTAGACTGTTTGGAAAATCTTTCTTCTCTAACCTAATTCATAAAAATTCAAAATTGTTCAACCATGATTAAGCTGTATGGTGTAAACAAAAAAAACTAGTTATTGTGGAATTTTAAACAAATACACACAATATTATTTCATTTGACATAAGGAAAACTATCTATCAAAAATGGCATTTGAATTTGCAGCACTTTCATGTTATTTTCTTTTGTGGGATTTTGATTTTATTTTTATTCTTTTCAATGTTTTATTTCTTTCTCTACTTTTTCTCTTTATTCATTTTTTTAGATATACCCTCTTTTCATTTTTCTTTTATGTATTTTTTTGGAAATATGGTATTTACTGCGGAAATATGTAATTTTCTTAGATTTAAAGGTTGTAGCATTACATGTAATGAGTTTGTTTGGACAACCAAATATAGAGAGGATATTGGTTTATAGAAATTTAATGATAACACCATCAGTGGTTAATCTGGAAGGTGTGGCTTCAATCCATTAAATAAAGTAATCAGTGGCTGTGAGAATCCACTTCTATTGGGCAAAGGATGGATGATGTATTTCACCAATGAAATCCACTCCCCATTATTGGAAAGGACTTTCAACATATATGGGTTTTAATGGCAGAGGCAATGGTTTTATTTTTCCCTCAAATATTTGGCATTTGTAGTAGGAGGTTACTTTCTTATGGATACCAAGGAAAAGGGCAGGCCAGTAGAAACTAGCTCTAAGGATCTTGGTCGTAGTGGTTTTCTAGTATATGTGTCCACCAAAATCACCGTCATGGAATTCCTACGTGGTTCTTTCTGCATCATCTTTCAATAAACACTTTAGTAAAGTAGCACCAACATCTTTCTAATATAAAATTTTATATATGATGCAAAACTTGACTTCTTTTAACATTTTTTTTTTCTAAGTAAAATTAATCTATTAACAGAAGATATAGTGTACAGCGGGCCAAGGCCTTATCATTGCTCAGTTTTGAGGCATTTTAGACATCCAAAAACAGAGTTTAAGACTGCCCTGCAGGAGGGAAACCAGTCTGAAGAAACCATTATGAAAATTCCCACGCAGGGGAGAGAGATACTTTAAGTGCTGGAGACTGTAACTAACAAAAACAAAAAAAAGATTTGAAACAGCAGGATAATAAAAAAAATTCCCATAGGAGAAGGAAAAAATGAAGCAAAGAAACCATAACAAAGAAGCGAAACTACTCATCAGGAGAAACTTGATCGACCCTGCACCAGTATTCATCCAGATCACCACATTTGTTGTACATGTCTTCGACAGAGTGGACCACCTTTCTGGAGGGATGAGGGATCACCTGCTCTACTTGGCCCTGCCCCGTGACGCCTTGCACAGTGTCATTCCTTCCGCTGGGTTGCTCCACAGAGTCCTGAAGCGCTTGATCCTGCCCAGCTTTTCCATTTATATCCTGCCCATCTGAAGGATTCTGGTGCTTCTCGTCCTGGGGCTCCTCAAGAAACATGACAGAGATAGCAGCAGTTACTCTCGGTCTATTGAGGGTGCAGTCGAAAGAAAAAAGCGCAGTGTGGGATTCAGCCGGGAGAGATGAAGATGAGGGAGAGTCCAGCCTGCGACCAGAATGGAGAAGACAACCCCGGAGAAGTCTAGGAAGGTTGTCCGAGGGGGAAGAAGACTCAGAAGGTGAGCTGGAGGTGGAAGGATAACGCCGCACTTGGCGCCTGGTGGAGCCTCTCCTACAGTGCATTTTGTGCCTGAGACGAGGCATGTTTGCAATGGAGACAAGGCTAGAAAGACAGGGAACTGGGGAAATGACTGATGACAAAGTCAAATGTGAGTTCAGAAAGACAGAGGCAAGCATACAGGAACCAGTAAGTGATAAATGGAGGTTTTCACCTAGCTCCAGGTAGCACTTGATGCAGTTCCTCTTACCAGTGACTGTGCGTGCATTTGCAATCCCAGCATCTGGGCTAAACCACCAATTCATCGGCGAAGGAGATGAGTTCGTAACAGAGGACGGGTCCATGGATTTGAATTGGTCGGCCTTGCAACTATAGACCATCTACAATGAATTTTCATTAATATGAACTGGAGGACGATCCATTTCACAGCAGGCGAAGATGCATCGAGGTGCGGCAACTTGGTTGTGAAGAGCACCCAAAGTAAATGCAATTAATCGCAGCATAAGCATATTTGAGGTTCGAATGACATCCTCCTTGCGGGTTGGTAGGTGGCCTCCCGTCCTGCTAGACCCCCGTCCCATCAACTCCAGTGCAATCGACATCACCCGCATCCGAGAGATCTGCCTCACCCTGAACCAATATTTGGCATTTCTGTCTTTTTGCATTATTCTAGATTATGTCAAGAGTCCCTGTAATAAGATTTTTCTCACTGTCGACTCCTAGGTTGGCAAGAAGATCCGCAACTTTGTTTCCATCCCTTCTGATGTGCTTGAAGAGGAGAGCACGGTTGTTGTGAAGCCATCGCTCAATTTCTTCCAAACGAGCCTCAAGGCGCCAACTGCTAGCAATGTTTTGCGCGTGAGCCCCATTAAGGAGCTGGGTGGCCATATTAATGAGGATTTGGGAATCTCCCTCTATCTCTAAAGGATGAAGCCCATTCTTTTGAGAGAGGAGAAGCCCCTGCCATAATCCTTCTAGCTCAGCCGAATTATTCGTATCCCATCCAAGACTTCCCAGGTAAACAATGATGGGTGTGCCTTTGTGATCCCTGATAACGCCCCCGAAGCCTCCTTTCCTGGATTTCCTTTTGAAGCACCATCAAAGTTGAGTTTGAATCTGTTCTTGGGAGGAGGATTCCAAGAGTTTGTGGAGTTGTTAGTTCTAGGGGCAGTGTGCACTTGCTTTCTGGGTTGAAGCTGAATACCCCAATTTTCCCATATGGATTTCTCTTTAGCCAGAGTAGGGTAATCATCGACGTCCCAGGACTGCAAAGCTAAGGTTTCAGTGAGATTGAGGCAGAAGTTCCTCCAGATTATATCTATTGGAGTTCTTTGATCCTTGAAAATGCGTTTGACTGCTTTTAACATTACAAATATAGTTTTTTTTTTATTAAACCAAGAGGAGCATTTAAGTTGAATAAAACAAATATGAGGTCTTCATACCAAGGTGAGGTCAGAAAAGCCTCATCAATTTGTGGAGTCACCTGCTCCTCTTGATCATCTAATGTAGAAACAAATTTGATATCCAATGCATGAAAGTTGGATTCAACCATTAATTTGGCTAGTCCTTGTCCTTTGATAAGCTTAGTGGGTTTGATTTCTAATTCGTACTCAAGAATGATAGCAATCCATTTACCTCTTTTACCATCTGGTCCATTCTAAGTTAAAATATTCTTTACCATTGAATTTGGTACATAAGCAATTATATGGAAATGTAGGATATACAATCTGAAATATTTGATTGCTTTTATCAATGCAAAGGCTTGTTTTTCCATTATGTTATATTTCAATGATGCATCTGTTAATGCCTTACTAAAGAATGCAATGGGTTGTTGAAATCCTTCACTTTTTTTTTGTAATAAAACATCTATAACAATATGTTCAGATGAAAAATAAAATATTATAGAATCTTTAGTGAAATTTGGACTGATAAGGACTAGTTCTTTTGTGAGTTCTTGTTTAACTTGATCAAATGATTGCCTAGATTCACTGCTCCATCTTATTTATTTTTTATTTTTAGCATATTTTTTATATTTCTGAGAATTTCTGCAAGGTTGGGAATGAATCTTCTTAGGAAATTTATCTTACTAATAAATTATTGAAGCTCCTTAATGTTTCTCGGATGACTAATTTTCAATATGGCTTCAATTCTACTCAGATCAATCCTAATACCATATTTATAAATAATATGACCTAGAAGTTTTCCTTCTTCAAGGCCAAAAAGACTTTTCTTAAGATTTAATGAAATTCCAAAACTTCTACATTTTTCAAACAGTTTTCTCATATGTAAAAACTGTTCATCACCAATTTTTGAATAGACACAATATCATCTAGATACATCACAATAAACCTACTAATTTCATCAACAAAGATAGTATCCATTGCTCTTTGAAATGTGGCTCCAACAGTCATTAATCTTTTTATCACTCAAAAAAATTCAAAACATCATTCTGACAAGATTACTTGGGTTCATGGGTCAAAATAGGGTCTTAGGAGTCATTTCTTGAGTTTGACCAAGGGAAGTATTAAATTTTTTATAAGTTTGAGCCTACCCTAGTGTTTAAATAAACTCATTTTTTAGGTCTTTCATGTCAAGTCTTTCATCATTTTAGGATTCATTTCATTTCCCGAAGTTTTTGTATCAAAACTGCCAAATTAGCCAAGAAACCACAGTTTCATAGTGCATCACGTTGAAAAAAGTCACTTTGCGCTATGAAAGCACTGATAGTTTTGTAGCACAAACAACAAAAAATACACTACAGGAGGCTACGAAAATGTGGTCTTGTAACTGTCTTGTCATTTGAGTTGTCAAATGTCAAAAACCATTGGGAAAGGGTAAGATAGAGGCTCGTTGAGTCATGTAATGATGAAATCGAAGTACACACTCACGTTTTCAGTCATCATGGTCAATATAGGTTAAGAGTGGGCCATCATTTTCAGTTATAAGAGGACACTTGAATTTCAAATTCTTTCTTAATTAGTCATTCTCGTTCCTTTTTCCTTCATTCATAATGTCTGAGCTCTGAGTATCAAGCCAAACTTGTGGCTTTTTATTACAAAGGTTTATTGCATCCATATTAAGGGAGGTTGATACGTTTATTCAAGCGAGATTGATACACACATATCAAGTGAGGCTGAAAGATTTATATCAAGCGAGGCTGAGAGGTTCTCTAAAGAACTATGGAAGAGGAAAGAAAAATACATAGAAAAGGACAGTGCTTAAGGCATGAACCTGAAGACATGAAGGCAATAATTGAAGACCCAATAGTGATGGAGGCATTCAGAAGAGCAGGTTTCTTACATTTTTGTGATAAATTGCAGGGTTGTCACACACAGGTATCCAAGGAATTCTTTATGAATTTAAATGGAACAACCACTAAAGTATGGATGCTAAGATTGTCTATCACACCAAAGGTCATTGCTACCATTACAGAGATACCAAGAGGTCAATAAACCTGGTTCAAAGGGTTCAAATTTAATATGGAGCAGTGTAAAGAGTTCATGAAGCCTGAGCACATTGAGATGGATATCAACAATGCTATCCCAAGAATATGCATCAAATATAATATTCAAAACTGTTTCTCAACATTTAGAAATATTTTACATATGAAGGAAGGTATCACAAGGTTTATTCATACCATTTCAAATTTATTCTACACTTCACTGGTAATATTTCACTTGAATTATCTTTTATCTGCATACAAGTCTTTCAAATATGGCTGATAAGGTGCAAGCAAAGTCTGAGGGGAGTGAGACATCATTATTTCATCATGGCTTAATTAAATTATTAATTTTAGATGAAATTCAAAAGATAGGTAGAGAGTGGTCCTCATTCTTGTTTGTTAATGGTTTTCAGTTGGAAACCCTAACTCATGCAAGAAACCCTAAAGCTAAAGGAGTTCCATCACCACCACTAGCAGAACTAAGCCAACCTCTAGTTGCAAAACCAAAAGAACCTGCAAGAGTAAAGCCAAGAAAGCAACATGAGAAAAGGCCAAAGCAAATGCAAATGCTTTATATACCAACTGTCCCACCTGTAAAATAGAAATCAAAGGTTGTCAAAGATGCAAAATAGGAATAAGCTGTCAGCAAACAAGGGACCAAAAGAATAACTAGAAGCCAAGAAGTGGTTTTGAAAGGAAGGAAAATTGCTATAGAAGACAGTTCAGTAACAAAGTGGAATCTAGAGGATATTTTCATGCCATTGACATAGAGAAAACACCTATTGTCAAAGCTAAATTTATTGGGAAATATCAGCAGAAGTTGAAAAAGGCTAAGTCTGCAAAGAGATTAGAGTTTGAGGGGGAAGATGCAGGTTTCATTTTTCAAGAAAGAAAGCCTATGACAAAGCATGCTGGGAAATTAATGGAAGGCAACAAAGAAGTTCAAAAACCCATTGAGACAGCTAAATCACCTAAAGATATTATTGATCTCTCATCACCCACGGTGTAGGATACAATCAACAAATTAAAAAGGGGAAAAGAGAAAGTGATAGAGAAAAAAGAGTTTCAACGCCTTGAGGAAAAGTTAAAGTTGGAAAATCAAGAAATTTCTGTCATGAAAAAGAGAGCTAGAAAACACAGTGTTGAGAAAGTACAGTTTAAAATGATGAAGGAAATGTGGGAAGGACAAGTTGTTTCTTTTTCCGAAATTTTAGACAATACAGAGCAACTTATCAAGTGGACAATTCCAATAATAAAAGAAGCTAAGTTTGTCAGAATAATAAACACCCATCTGAGAGCTACTAAAAAAAGACTTAAAGACTAGGTGAAGAATTTACAAGAGCAACTAGAGTTAATTCATGATGAGCTATAGAGAAAAGGCATTAAAATGATAGTCATAGAAGAACCAATAGGTCAACAAAGTGTAAATGAAGAAGGAATGCCTCAAGGAAGCTAAAATGAAGTTGGTTTATGGTTTTTATGGTTTGTAGATGATGAGGACAGGTTATATTTTGAGTTTTTGAGCAACCACAATTTTCATTTGACAAATTTATGAAAAAATATGCATACTCAGCAGTTTCGTGGTGCCTCCAGGCTTAAAAAGCAGAAGAGCGCTACGAAACTGTTGTAGCTAACTTTTTTACTTCTTTTGATCAGTATTTAAGGTGTTAAAGGTTGAGTTAAGAGAAAAAATTTCTACGAAAGATGTGTTGAAGGGTGATCAAAATAATGGAAGAGGAAAGAGTGAATTTTTTGGAGGACAAAAGCTTGTAATGGCAGAGCTACAGAAAGTGCTACGAAACTATTGTATTTTCGTAGTGTTATACATTACATCCTTTTGAGCAGTTTTTGAAGCAATTTTAGAAATTTGGAGGCTAGGAAAGAGTTATGGGACATGTTAAGCCAACTTTAAATAGCCAAGGACCAGGAAATGAAGATTAAATGATAGTCAGAATGTTCAAATAAGGAAAAATATCATATGCCTAAAAAATAGTGAACTGTTTCCTATTTTTGTGTAGGTCAGCTAAGTGGTTATGAAGAACTGAATTCCATTGTCCAAATTTGAGCATGTGATGATACACTTTTCAATGATGTAATTTCAAATAGATAAGGTTGTTAGAGATAGTAATAAGGATTTTGAGTCCTTTTTGAAATAGGACTATCAAATAGGATAGGTGCCATTTTGTAATAAATTTCATGTTTTATGGTTATGCAAGTTGTCAGTGGACATAAATTTGATGTATCTAGCCTAGAGGCAGATCATCTGATGATGTAAGAAGTGTATTAAAGGCCATTGGGTCGAATTTATCAAGGGTTGGACATTTTTGGCAAAACTGAGCTTGTTTTGAATTGACTTTTTTCAGCTAATACAGAGATCTTCTACTTGACCAACTTGAGATTCTTAAGGGATTTTTAGTGTTTTCCTATTCTATTTGTATTTCTTATATATCTCATTTGTAGTGGTGTTCATATATATTACTCAAAATTCATCTATAAGATGCTCTGACTTCCTTTACAAGTGAACTGACTATGTTTTTACATGTTTCATGTGTGTGTGCCTTATCACTAAAAACTCTGATATGCCTCAACTTCCATGTTAAGTAGACTCAATGAATTACTGAATTTATTTGACTCCATAAGCCCAATGTATACATGCTGATGTTATTTTCAACCTACATCTATCATTATCAGTTTATTTCCTAAATAGAATTAACCATCTATATCTTTATCCATATTATTAACCCTTGAGAGAGCCCTCTCAGGCTGAGGAGGCTATGCTTCAGTCACAAGATTAGGTTTGAAATAGTTACATGAGATTGTCTGATCAAGCGGCCAATTAGGTCCAATTTTATGATAACAAATTCAAAGGGAATATTCACATACATGAAGGTACCCCATGGAGTAGTGAAAGTTGTTTTATCCTGATCGTCAAGATGAACTAAGACTTGGTTGTAGCTTGAGAAACCATCTAATAAAGAAAGCCTACTAGATCCAGCTACCTTTTGTAATATGTGATCCATTTTTGGAAAATGATAGTTTTCTTTTAGGGTGACCTTATTAAGATTTATAAAATCTATGCATAATCTGATTTATCTTGTTTTCGTCCTAGTTGGGACTCATAGGGTTTCATGATTTGGCACATTGGCTAAACCAAATGACAGGATAAAATCAAACCAATCTTTGGAGTCCTAGGACCTAGCCTTCCTGGACTCAAAGAGGGCTCTCTTTATTGTGCAGAGCATGTGAAATTGTTTGCTTCGGATGATTGATTTTAGGCTAGTTGTTAAGTGTAATTTGTTTGTTTGTTTTGGGCTAGGGTAAGATGACAAAGTAGAATAGGTGGAATGAGAGGCTGTAAAATCAATAGGGGGGTCAGATGAATTTGAGGGTGTCGAAATGATGAATTAGAGTGTATTGAAGGGTTGATTTAGCAAGATTAATGGATCCTTAGGTGATGATGAGGTGTAATGAACATTAAGTTTCGGAAAAACTAAGAGATCTTAAATATATATAGTCTGAAATAAATAACTCATGGGGTAGGGAAAACCATTAATCTTTATGAACAATACTCAAACTGATAAACATGTAAGATGAACATTTCGGTGAGACATAGAAGCATTAGAACTCCTAACTTTAGAAATTCACCTTCAGTTTTTGAGAAAACACATAAGATAAACAAAAAACTCAATATATGGAGAGGGAGCTCCTAAAAAACATATATCAAACTATCAAGAACTCTGAAACAAGTTGGTAAGCATGGGAAAAGGGCAAGATCGAAACAAGGCCTCTTTGTCTTAACCTAATCAATCAATATTTCATAGAAAAGCTTCACAATAGGGTTTTGAAAACTTTAAATAAGCAGGGAATATCATGAAACATATTTATAAGCTAACATAATAACCATTCATGAGACAAAAAAAAATTTTAGTGGGCCTTAGGAGTAATCAAGAATTCCTAAATATGACTAAAAGAAGAAAACATTAAGACTATAGCAAACATGAGGTTTTAGGTGCTTCCATGAGCATATCTCAACCTATAATTTTCTGATCTATAGCAACCAAGCAGACTGAAACAAAGTCAGAACAAGAAAACATTAACAAGTTAAGAAAAAATCCCCATTCACTAAGCTATGTAATTGTACAAACAAGCTTCTCCAACATTGAGCCACACAAGCCATTCATTCACTTCATAAAACCAATATCTTGTCTGAGCTCATAAAAACATGTATTTCTCTTAAACACATCAAGTCCCAACCGTTTACAATGAATCCTCATGCCTTATATAACAGATAAGGAGAGGAGAGCCTACTAGAGCACCTAGAAGCCTATTGGCCAAGGAGAAATATCCTAACTTGTCCTCAAGTCTTTGCAAAACCCAAGGCACAAAATTATCTAACAAAATATCTTTTCCGACTATAAATGGAAATAACATTGAATTTTAGGCCTGACATGCCTAAGAAAAATTGGCAAGTGCACATTCTTCCCAGTCAGTTACAGGAGCACAGTACACTGTGTGGAACTCTGAAATTCTTCCAGGAGCACCGCACATTGTGTGGAACTCTGAATTTTTTCCAAGAGTGCAACACCAAAATAGGCCTTTTTACAACGGTGCTTTGGAGGCCTTCCTGATGTTAGAAAAGGCTCTGTGATGGCCCGTTGGAAATATATGGAATTCTGATTTCTAGATATATATTTAATTATTCAATCTGACCTCTACAAGTTTCCCAAAAAGTGGCAAAATTCAACACTGCCAGGAGCACAACACATGCTCAGGAAAGTGGGTAGAAAGGTGAAAAAAATGAGTGTTTTTTAGACTTTTGGGGGGTCAAAAAAACTCCAATTGAGCTGAAATTTGGTGAGCATACTTCTCTATTGATGGGGAATCCAAAAATTCAAACCTCGCCTCATGAAGATGCCCAGAGAGAAAGCGCAGCACAGGGGATACTGCGCTGCTAGGGGTCAAAATTTGGAAAAAACAAAAACTTGTCCAAATTGCCTCAAATTTGGTAGGTAGGTGCCTCATGGGTCATTTGAGACTTGTAGAGAAACTTGGGCCAAAATACCAAGCCTAGCTTGGTCCCTTTCATATTTTGGTGTCGGGCCCTCATTTTGGGTAGTTTTGAGCTTTCTCCTTGCAAAGTGATTTCTCCATTTATAATGCTCAGTCATTCTCCTTTGCAACATGAAGTATTTGTTGGCCTTCTACAGTTTGGCCTCTAGATGTAGGTTGGCTCTCTCAAGCCATGCTTCTATGTTCTGCTCAATTTCCATGGCAACGAGTTTGGTGAGGGAAATTTTTGTGCTTGGGTTGATTCTTCCTCTCTTTAATTGGCCAATGATTTTCTTAGACCCATGGTCCCAGGTCTCATTCTAGTTCAACCCTCTTCATCCTCACTTTCTTCATAGGCGCCCATGTATTCCTTCAACTGAACTTGTGACCTTTGAGCCTCTTTGTGATACTTGAGTGCCCTTGCTTCATAGATGGCCAGTTGGCCACTCATTTTATTGTTCTGCATCTGCAAAAAGTGAATGATATCCTTAGACCTCTCTAACTAAAATTCCAAGTCTTTGATCTCTCTATTTCGGTCTTGTAGAAGAGAGTTTACTATTCTTGTCTCATTTTAATCTTCACTGTCTATGTGAATGAGCTCAAATTCTTTTTCTTCTTCATGATTGTCCTCTTCCTCTTCCACTTGTTGTTTGCCTTTGTCTTTCATTAGATTTGAGGAGGAGTGTATGGCCCCTTGCTCTTTTGACACAGAAAACACATGTCTCTCTCCTCTTTGATAGGTAATGGTGAAAGGGGAAACAATTTTTACTTGAAAATCTTGATCACTAGTGAGCTTAGGACTGTTTTTCTCCTCATGGGTGATCTCTGTGTGTGCATCTCCCTTACCTTGTTTTTGGCTTCCCCTTTGACAAACACCCTCACTATCCTTTTTGCTACCATCACTATCAACGTCTTTAGGACTGTCCCTCTCTATTTTTGAAATGTTAGAGGCGCTCTGATTCTTGTTGGGCACATCTTCATTTCCATGAATATCTTTAGTTAGTTGATTTTTTTCCCCTTGAGAGGCTGCCTCTCCTTGGTCATCATAATTTTTCTTTTCTTCTTCTTTAAACGTTGTTTTTGCCCCATAATCTTCATCATTTTCAACACCTTCATCATATTTTTCAAGCTCTACATTTGTAACACTATTTTCTGTTCGTTCTCTTCGCCTCCTTCCATGCTATCATCACCCTCTTGGTCTTCCTTACTCTTGTTTTTTTGTTCTTCATGGTTAGTGCCTTAGGTACCTTCATTGGTTGGCCGTTTGTCATCATTTTATTTCCTATGGAAAACAACTTTAAAATCTGTTTCTTGATTGTCTTTTCCATTCTTGTCACTATCATTTTTTTTTTCCTCATTTCTTTCATATGACTCCTCTCCACTATCTTCATATGCATTCTCAGTGTCATTTTTGTTTTCCTCATGAGACCCATTGTTTTGGCTCTTTTTCTCATTATGGGGATCACTGGTTTCAACTCTATTTTCACATTTATCAACACATTCATCCTTGTCATTTCCTTTATTAATTTATTCTTGGCTATCTCCCTCACTGCTACCTTCTTCTTCTTCACTTTTCCCTTTACTCTCATTATCCTTTCCCTCACTGTTTTTTTTTTCTTGGCTATCTTCCTTTTTGTGACTATCTTCCTCTCCTTGAATTTTTTCTTCATTTTGATCATCCTCTTCCTTACTTCTTTCTTCATGGCCATCACTTCCTTCTTCATTTTTTGATTTCTTAGGGGAAGGTAAATGAGGAAGGTCTATTTGAGGAAATGACTCATGTGAAAGAGATGAACCAAGGTCAGTGGAGGGTTTTGGAGGTGTGTGAGGAGGATTTTGAGATGATGATTGTAGATTTTGCAGAGCAGTGGGTTGTGGAGTTGTGAAATCATCGCGGTTGATGAAAACCTCCCAGGGGATTCCTTGTTGTTCTAGTTGGTGTGAGACAATCACTTTGATGAGGGAAGCTGCCTGAACGTGTTGTCGTTCAGTGTTTAGAGCAGTGGCAGGAGTGCAGTGCTACTGGGTGGCTAAACAGAGTGCCATGCAGAAGGCTGGAGTAGTCGCAGGAGCGCACCAATGTGGGCAGCTTCCTGAATGCACCTTCATACAGAGGCTGGAGCAATGGCAGGAGCATAGCTCTGCCGAGCGGGTGACTCATTCAATGGAAGGAGCGCAATGCTGTTGGGTGATTGAACAGAGTGTCATGCCCTTCTCCTGCATGGTGGGAAAATCTGCCAGGAGCGCAACACCACTCTATAGGCACGCAACACTCAATGGAAAAATACACAGGTGAAGGCTACAGGTGCGCAACGCGACCCTACAGGTGTGCAACGCCTGAAATTTTTTGCGGAGGACTCTGTTTGAAAATTCTGAAAACCCTCACTATGTTTATAAAACTCCAAATGATAAAGGGAGGATGCCTTGTTGAGTTTTTTTTATACCCTTTGATAAAAATTAAAGTGGAAACCCACTTTAATAAGGTTTGTTTCCCTTTCTAATTCTCTCACTGTCTTTTTTACTTTGTGGTCTTGCAGGTGGCATATTTAAAACATTGCTCCTCTTTCTAACTGCCAGAGGCCTCTTAAGGCTCTTTTAAATTTGACAACCTCCTTGAAAAAACCAAGCCTATGCCTCTCAAACATTTTTGGAGAAAGAACTTGTTTTAGAATTTTATCACCTATACACAGCAAATTTGTCATTTTTCCAATTTTTCGTAGCTTGTTTCATCTTGGTTTGATGAGAAATGAGAAAAACCTCACCCTCACTACAGAGCCTATTAATTTTAGATGATTTTCATCTGGTTGTTCAATATCTATTTCCCCTTCGTCAACATAGTTATCTTGGAAGGGTGGCATGATTTGTTGATCATTTTCCCTTGGTCTGTTTTGGGGTGGGTCTCTTCTAAATTTCTAATTCCGATTTCTGTTTTGGGGATTTGGTTGGTTGTCCCTAGGGGGTGCTCTTTAATTTACGCTTATTTTCTCCATAATTCTCTCCATGGTCTTAATAAGGTTATCCATCTTGGAATCAGATGAGGAGGTGGAGGGCATGATGTCATATTTGTAAGTTACCTTGTTTTCTGATCTTAGCCTAGCTCTTTTTCCAATTAAGTTGGCCTCTACACTTATAGCTCCTTTTTGCATGTATTCTAAGGTTAGGGGCTCTCTTTCTCTCAGTTGATAGGCCATGTCAGAGTCAAAACCTTTTGGGAATTTAGCTAAGGCCAGGCCTATTGAGGGTTTCATGTTTGGCGGTAGTGCGTTGTAAACACTATTGAACGTATTGCAGTAGTCTTGGACACTTTCCCCTGTGTTTCTTTTAAGATTGCTATATTCCGAGAGGGTCCGAAGAGGGTTTTTGTTGATTTCCCATTTGTTTATGAAATTTTGGTAAGGGGAAGGGAGGTCATGCGTGATGTGGGGAGTTAAGCTTTTGAACCATTTCTTAGCCTCTCCTCCTAAGCTTTGGGAAAAAATCCTCATCTTCATGGTTTGCAATTCTAATTCCATGTAGTCAAAAGCTACATTCATTCTATCTACATGCTGTTAGGAAGTAGTGGATTCAGCCCTGGTCAAGTGTGGGATTCTCGATTGGTAATCATTTCGCAAAGGTACCAATGGTTGTGGTAACACAAGGGGCGCATACCATGCTGTCATGATATGAGCTAATGGTGGATTTACAAGTGGAGGATTTGTGATATGAGATGGAGTGGTTTGCATAGTGGAGGTGTGAATGGGTGCGGTGGAAGTACTCGGATTGGTAAACTGATTCTAAGCAGACTTGGGGTGAAAGGAGCCAAAGTGATAGAGAAGCTAGAAATCAGGTGGTGTGGAAGGAGAAGCTTCTCCGCTAGGACTCTACTACAAGTATATGGGCTCAAGATCGGTATGGTCGATTCTACTTTGTGAATTGGTTCTAAACAGGTTTCTAGTATGACACAAGTCAAACTGGGAGTCTTGCAATGCTGTAAGATGCTTAGGTACAGAGCTTGCTTTTTGAATGGTCCTATTAGTAGCTAAGTTTCCAGTTTTAGAAGTTTTCTACAAAATACTTTCTGGGTCATCAACTATATTAGGAGAGTTTGGGTCCGGATGAGATCTGGTATTGATTCTTCGCGAAGCTAGATTTCAAATTAAAAATTTAGAGAGGTTGAAATTTTATTACTATGTTTGGAAGGATGACCTATATATATGATCCGAATGGAAAATGGAATCAACCCAAGGTATTCATCTACCCATGTTATCCATCCACCCATGGAATTTACCCATGGTATTGTAAATGTCATCAACCCATGGTATTCATCCACCCATTGTATTTATTTGCCCATGGTATTGTAACTGACATCTATCCATGATAGTCATCCACCCATGGTATGTATCCACCCATGGTATTCATCCACACATGGAATTTACCCATGATATTGTAAGTGGTATCTACCCATGGTATTGTAAGTGGTATCTACCCATGGTATCGACCCATGGTTTTGACCCATGGTATCCACCTATGGTATCTACACATGGTATTGTAACTCAAAAAAGGTTATAAATAACAAGCCTCAATTTGTAAAAGGACAGATTGTCCACCACAATGTAGCTTCTACAATTATTTCTCTGTTCTAATAAAACAAGTTTCTTTGTGGTTTTATTTGTTGTGAGTTCTCTCTTTTTTCTAGCATTCTAATTTTGCAAATCTTTTCAAATCTAGTTCAGAGGCCTGTAGCCACCACATCTCTTCTCAGAGATAGCTTCCAGTGCGCTAGCTAGTTTTATTTCCATTCTGTTTGTACGCAAATTTCAGTTCTTTGATATTAATGAAATGAAGTGTTATTGCCGCTGCATCTCTGTATTTATGGTTATATGTTTATTCTGTTGTGTTACTAAATAAATTCAAATCTTGGGGGAAGGTCCTCAAGATCTAAAAATTTGAAATGGATTTGACAAGATTTGCAAAATTAGAATGCCAGAAAAAAAGAGAGAACACAAAGCAAATAAAACCACAAAGAAACTTTTCTAGTAAAACAGAGAATAACTGTAGAAGCTACATTGTGGTGGACAATATGTCCTTTTAAAAATTGAGGCTTGTTATTTATAGCCTTTTTTGATTTACAATACCATGTGTAGATACCATAGGTGGACACCATGGGTCAAAACCATGGGTCGATACCATGGGTAGATACCACTTACAATACCCTAGGTAAATTCCATGTGTGGATGAATACCATGGCTGGATACATACCATGGGTGGATGAATATCATGGATAGATGTCACTTACAATACCATAGGCAAATAAATAAAATGGGTGGATGAATACCATGGGTCAATGACATTTACCATACCATGGGTAAATTCCATGGGTGGATGGATAAAATGGGTAGATGAATACCATGGGTTGATGCCATTTTCCATTCGGATCAATATGTGCTATCAAACTCGCATAGTGTGTGAATAGGTTTCTAGACTTCTCAGGGATGGTTTTATGCAGTACTACAAGAGTTTAAGGGCACTAGTAAAATTTAGAAAGCCTGTTGGAGGCTTGTGGAGTCGCTAGGTGGATACTTTTAGTTTTTTTGAAGGTATGTTATCTATGGTCCACCACCAATAATGAAAAAAAGCCAATCTAGAAATTTTTTGGGGTTTTTCTAAGTTTCTATATGTAGCCTGAAGGTTTTTAAGAGTGTCCTATAGGTAAGTCATCATTTTGCTAGGATCGTGAAAAATCTAGATTCTACTCTTAGGCTATCAGCTAAGTTCTTTATGATTTGACGAAGGTTTCTGAAGTCCTAAGGGATACTTAGTTTGTTACTGACATCAGAGGTTGCATCATAATCACCATTGTGTTAGTGATAGTGATGAGGTAGATATAAATCATAGGATAGTGTTGATGAATGGATTCTGGATTCCTAAGGGGTATTTAGATTGTT
This sequence comes from Pinus albicaulis, assembly GCA_034641835.2. Lineage (NCBI taxonomy): Eukaryota > Viridiplantae > Streptophyta > Pinopsida > Pinales > Pinaceae > Pinus > Pinus albicaulis. The sequence goes on along the minus strand of JAXQQM020085073.1, from coordinate 11,135 downwards.
TTGAACTCAGAAGGTCCCACCGTGATCGCCATTATATTAGGGTCCCATGGTTTGGCAGATTGGCTAAACCAAATGATAGGGTAACATCAGACCAGTATTTGGAGTCCGAGGAGCTAGCCTTCCTGGACTTAGAGAGGGCTCTCTCTATTGTGCGAAGGATACGAACTTGTTCTCTTCGAATGATTCATTTTAGGCTAGTTGTTAAGTGTAATTTTTTTGTTTTTTTGGGGTTGGGGTAAGATGACTAAGTAGAATAGGTGGAATGAGAGGCTGTTAAATAAATAGGGCTATGGGGTCAAATGAAGTCAAGGGTGTCAAAATGATGAATCAGAGTGTATTTCAGGGCCGATTTAGCAAGGTTAATGGATCCTTAGGTGATGATGAGGTGTAATGAACATTAAGTTTGGGAAAACCTAAGAGATCTTAAATATATATAGTCTAAAAGTAATAACTCATGAGGTAGGGAAATCCATTAATATTTATGAACAATACTCAAACTGATAGACATGTAATATGAACATTCCGGTGAGACATAGAAACATTAGAACTCCTAACTCTAGAAATTCACCTTCAGCTTTTTGAGAAAACACATAAGATAAACAAACAAATAAATATATGGAGAGGGAACTCCTAAACAACATATATCAAGCTATCAGGAACTTTGAAACAAATTTTTAAGCATGGGAAAAGGGAAAGATCAAAACAAGGCCTCTTTGTCTTAACCTGATCAATCAGTATTTCATAGAAAAGCTTCACAATAGGGTTTTGAAAAATTTAAATAAGTAGGGCATACCATGAATCATATTTATAAGCTAACATACTAACCATTCATGAGACAGAAACAAATTTTAGTAGGTATAAGGAGCAATCAATAATTCCTTAAGATGACTAAAAGAAGAAAACATCAAGACTATAGCAAATAGGAGGTTCGAGGTGCTTCCATGAGCATATCTCAACCTATTCTTTTCTGATCTATAGCAGCCAAGAATAATGAAACAAAATGAGGACAAGAAAACATTAAAAAATTAGGAAAACATCACCATTCACCAAGCTATGGAATCCTGCAAGTAAGCTTCTCCAACATCAAGCCACACAAGCCATTCATTCACTTCATAAAACCAATATCTTGTCCAAAATCATAAAACCATGTATTTCTTTTAAACACATCAAGTCCCAAATTTTTACAATGAATCCTATTTCCTTATATAAAAAATAAGGAGAGGAGAGCCTAGTAGAGCACCTACAAGCCTATTGGCCAAAGAAATATCCTAACTTGTCCTTGAGGCTTTGCAAAGCCCAAGGCACAAAAATATCTAACAAAATATCTTTTCCGACTATAAATGAAAATAACATTAAAATTTAGGCCTGAAATTCCTAAGAAAACTTGCCAAATGAAAATTCTTCCCAGTCAGTTATAGGATCACAACACACTGTGTGGAACTCTGAAATTCTGCTAGGAGCGCAGCACCAAAATAGGCCTTTTTGTAGCGGTGTTTTGGAGGCCTTCTCGATGTCAGAAAAGGCTCCATGATGGCTCGTTGGAAAGCTATGGAAGTATTAATTCCAAATAAAGCTTTAATTCTTCAATCTAACCTCTGAAATTTTCTCAAAAAGTTGAAAAATCCAAGTCTTCCAAGAGCGTAGCACATGCTCAGAAAAGTGGGCAGAAAGGTGAAAAAATGAGTCTTTTTTACCCTTTTTTGGGGTCAAAACAACTCAAATTGAGGTGAAATGTGGTGCGAATACTCCTCTAGTGATGGGGAATCCAAAAATGTAAACCTCTCCTCATGAAGATTCCGTAAGAAAAAGCACAGCACAAGGGGTGCTGCGCTATTAGGGGTCAAAATTTGGAAAAAAACAAAACGTTGTCAAAATTGCCTCAGATTTGGTAGATAGGTGCCTCATGGGTCATTGGAGACTTTCAAAGAAAATTGGGCCAAAATACCAAGCCTAGCTTGATCCTTTTCATCTTTTGGTGTCAGGCCCTCATTTTGGGCAGTGTTGAGCTTTTTCCTTGCAAAGTGATTTCTCCGTTTATAATGCTGAGTCATTCTCCATTGCAAGCTCAAGTCTTTGTTGGCCTTCTCCAGTTTGGCCTCTAGATGTAGGTTGGATCTCTCAATCCATGCTTCTATGTTATGCTCAATTTCCATGGTAAGGATTTCAGTGAGGGGAAAATGTTGTGCTTGGGCTGATTCTTCCTCTCATTGCTTGGCCAATGCTTTTCTTAGACCCATGGTCCTAGGTCTCCTTCTAGTTTGACCCTCTTCATCCTCACTTTATTCATAGGTGCCCATGTATTCCTTCAACTGAACTTGTGACATTTGAGCCTCTTTTTGATACTTGAGCGCCCTTGCTTCATAGATGGACAGTTGGCCACTCATTTTCTTGTTCTGCACCTGAAAAAAATTAATGAGATCCTTAGACCTCTCTAACTCAAATTCCAAGTCTTTGATCTGTGCGTTCCAGTCTTGTAGAAGAGATTTTACTATTCTTCTCCCATTTTCATCCTCACTGTCTATGTGTATGAGCTCAAATTCGATTTCTTCTTCATGATTTTCCTCTTCCTCTTCCACTTGTTGTTTGCCTTTGTCTTTCATTGGAGTTGAGGAGGAGTGCATGGCCCCTTTCTATTTGGAGGTAGCAAATACATGCCTCTCTCCTCTTTGATAGGTAAAGGTGAAAGGGGCAACAAGTTTTACTTGCAAAGCTTGATCACTAGTGAGCTTAGGACTTTTTTTCCCTCATGGATGATCTCTGTGTGTGCATCTCCCTTAACTTTTTTTTGGCTGCCCCTTTGACAAGCACCCTCACTATCCTTCATTCCACCATCACTATCAACATCTTAGGACTGTCCCTCTCTATTTTTGCAATGTTGGAGGTTCTCTGATCCTTGTTGACACATCTTCATTTACATGACTGTCTTTGGTTAGTTGATTGTTTTTCCCTTGAGTAATGGCCGAAGTGTCCTTAGACACATAATTTTATTAATCAGAAAAACAATTACATTGGAATTATGCAAGAGTTTACACCCGGAAAAAAAAAACACTCTTGCAATGAGCTATTTGTAAGCTCAATGTCCTAACTTCCACTAATTATGGATCACTTATTAAATAACAAGTCTCCACTTACATTAAATGACCTTCTAACTATTCTACTAACTTTACTCCTAACTTAGAGCCTAGGAAACGACTCTATTCTAGAGTCCTATTTTTAAAAACAAAATTCTATTTCTAAGTATCTCAAATATTTATTAAATATTCTAGAATAATAATTATTAATTTAATATCTTAAATTAATAATTATTTTATTCAAACTTTATAACCTATGATAATATTTATTTTTGGAACATTTAACATTACCCCCTATGATCCAAATATACAGATACCATGTTCATCCCTGAACTCAGTAAATTTTATTCTGCCAAGAGGTTTCGTGAAAATGTCATAGGTCTGATCTTCTGAAGGACGATACACTGGCTTGATGGCGTCCTTTGCAATGAGAGATCTGATATGATGATACTTGGTGTCCACATGCTTTGTCTTTGAATGGAAAATTGGATTCTTGGCAAGCTTTATTACTCACTGATTGACGATGAATAATGAAGTAGCTTCTGCTAGAGGAATTTCCAAGTCTAGTAAAACTCGACATAACCAAACAATCTCACATGCTGCTTCCCATGCTGAAATGTACTCTGCTTTTGCTGAAGAAGTGGCCACTGTAGTTTGCTTCTTGCAACTCCAGGAAACTGCAGCTGACCACATGTTCATTAAGTAACCTGAGGTTGATTCCCTGTCATCAATACTGCTAGCAGAGTCGGCATCTGAAAATCCACCAAGTACAAAAATTTTATTCTTTTTGTAAAGAAGACCAAAATATTTTGTTCCTTGGATATATCGAAGAACTCTTTTGGCTACATTCTAGTGGTTGTCTAGTGGTTCCCGCATAAAATGTGAAAGAATACTAACTGCATAAGATAGATCAGGACGAGTGGTTGTCAAATAAATCAAGCTGCCAATCAACTGTCTGTAAGTAGTGTTGTCCACCTTTTCCCCCCCTTCAAATTTTGAAAGTTTTAAGTTTTGTTCCATAGGGGTAAGGACAGGCTTACAATCCTACATTCCAAATCGCTGAAGAATTTCTGTTGCATATTTACTCTGGGAAATGAAGATCTGATGTGGACGTTGGAATACTTCAACTCCAAGATAGTAGTGAAGTAGTCCCAAATCTGTCATCTTAAAACCTGCATGTAACTCCTTTTTCACCTATTCAATGTGATCATCATTGTTGCCTGTAATGATCAAATCATCAACATACATAATCAAAATCACCAGATTTTTACCTTTTTGGCGTACATGCAAGGTATAATCAGATTCACTGCGATGAAAACCAACTTTGCGAAGGTATTCATCCATTTTGGCATACCAAGCCCGGGGATTTTGTTTTAACCCATATAAAGCTTTTATCAGTTTGCAGACTTTATGTTCTTATCCTTCAACTTCAAAACCTGGTGGTTGTGTCATGTACACTTCTTCCTGTAAATCTCCGTTGAGAAAAGCACTTTTTACATCCATTTGATGAACTTTCCACCCTTGTTGAGATGCTAAGGAAAGTGTGAGGTGGATGGTGTTCCATTTATCTGTAGGAGAAAACATTTCCCCATAATATATCCCTTCCTACTGTGCAAAACCTAGCAACAAGTCTTGCTTTATACTTGTCAATATCACCATTTTTCTTGTACTTAATTCGATAAACCCAGTTGCATCCAATAGGTTTAACATGCTGAGGACAATCAACAAGTTGCCAAGTGTTGTTGTCTTGAACTACCTGATATTCATCAACCATTACTTGTTGCCATGCTTTATGTTTTACTGCCTATTGAAAAGAAGAAGGTTCAGTAAAATCATTTGATATCAAAGCAAAATTGCCTTCATTTTGTTTTGATCCCCTTGTTCCTGTTTTATTTTGTTCATTAGGCATTACATCTTTCAAGAGTTGAATTTCCCATTTCGGAAATTAATGTTGACTGGTTTGGGCTTGAGCAACCGCAGGTTATGGGGGAGGAGAAGCATTTCCAGAAGAACTGTTGCTGCTAGGAGAGTTGGATAAACTGCTAGAAGACCTGGATGGCACTGATGAATCATCATCAGATGAAAGAAATTCAAGTTCATACCAACTTGATGAATTTGGTTAACTTTGTAAATTTCCATGTCTTTTATCATTTTTTTTTTCTAACTTTTGAATAAGACTTTCAACTTCTTCAGCACTCTTGCTCTCATTTTCATCAAAGATCACATCCCTGCTTACAATAAATTTCCCATTCGACAAAAGTTGGTACCCTTTCTTCTCATCAGAATACCCGATCATTGTGCACTTTAAGCTTCGTGCATCAAGCTTAGTTCATTTTTCCTTATGAAATAATGCATAAAAAATAGATCAGAAAACTCTGAGATGCTTAACCCATGGTTTGAATCCAAACCATGCTTCATAGGGTGTGATTCTGTTTAAAGAAGCTATGTGAGATATGTTTCTCAAATAGATAGCGGTATGAACTGCTTCAGCCCAATATGAAGGACTTAAATTTTCGAAATTTAACATAGATCGTGCCATTCCTAACAATGTTCGATTCACTCGTTCTACTACCCCATTTTGCTATGGAGTGTAGACATTGATAAGATGTTGTTTGATTCCATTTTCCATGCAATAATTTTTGAATTCATTTGAAGTGAATTCTCTGCCATTGTCAGTTCAAAGAGTGTCAATCTTCTCCTTTACTTCATTTTCAATAAGCTTATGAAAATTTCTGAACTTTTCAAATTCTTTTGACTTTTGCTTCAAGAAATAAACCCATGTCATCCTGCTAAAATCGTCAATAAAAATTAAAATATATTTGCGACTTCCAAGTGAATTTGGGAAGGGTCCACAAATATCACTGTGAACCAACTACAAATTTCTGTCTGCTCGCCAGAAATTGGTGGGAAAAGTCTCTCGATGTTGTTTTCCAAAAATGCAAGATTCACACTTTGAATTTTCCTTTTTGAAGGTTGGAAGCCCTTTAACCATGCTCTGTTTTTGTAACTGAGAGAGACTTTCAAAGTTGATATGGCCATATCTGACATGCCATAATCTGTGGTGAAATATCTGTACTTGTTGTGCTTGCAAAGTCAGAATGTCTTGGAATAGCTGTCCCTTTCATCCTTAATAGTTTTCCATCTTCATAACCTGTCATTACTATTTGCATGTTTTGTTTGACTAAGTTGATTTTAACTGAGCCATCTTCCATAATCATTGTATGCCCTGCTTGTCAAATTATGACTAAGGACAACAAATTTTTCTTGAATGTTGGGACATACCGTACATTAGAAATCATTCTTTCTCCGATGCCTGGTAAAAAAACTTTAACTACACCTTTTCCTGAAGGAGCATGTTTGGTTTTGTCAGCAAGATAGATTGAATTCAGATGAAATTATTTGAAACTCCAAAATAAGTCTCGTCAAAATGTCATATGTCGAGTTGTGCATGTATCAAGAATCCATGCATCTTCATAATCACTGCGGAGAAAGCTTGAAACCTGTAAAGTTGTTGCTTCTGTATTTATGAAAACATATTCAAAACTATCAGGTTCATCTTCATCATTTGCAAACTGTGCTGAGTTTGAATGAAACTTAGAAATTTTATCAACAGAAGTTCTACAATCTGCTGCATAATGACCAACTCTGTTACATCGCCTACAAACAATTTGACTCAAATCAGTGCCTCTTCCTTGAGACTGTCCTCGACCTCTGCTTTGTCCTCTATTTTGTCATGCTGTGCTAACATGACACTCATTTCATCAAATTTGATCTTCTCTAACTTCCCAGTGACTTGCAAAGTTTCCAAAAAATGAGTATATGATGATGGCAATCTAGCAATTAAAATTGTAGTTAAGAAACTATCATCAACAGCTTGAAAATCAGCATTGATGATTTCTTACTTAATGTTTTTAAGTCATGAAATGTACTCAAGGACATCACCACCTTCAGTTAATTTCTGTTGAAGCAAATTTAATTGAATATCATCCTTCTTTGATTCAAGTTGTGTATCAAAGAGATCTTTGAATGTATGTAAAGTAGCCCATGCATCTGAATAATTCTCAATGTGTATGTACATTTCATTAGTAACTGAAGCTTTTATAAGAGCTAATGCCTTGGCATCTTTTATTTCGCATTTTGCAAGTGAATCTGGATCTGTTGGTTTATTTGGTTTAATTTTTCCATAAAAAATGCCATGCCATAATTCATTAAAAATAAGAGTGCTTTCAATTAGACGTCGCCATGTCTTATAGGATTTCACTCCTTCTAGCTTATCAGTTTAAGAGAAGAGATTAATTAATTTCGACATTGGAGTGTTGAAGCAGTGCACCAAGAGAATCAAGCACAAACAATTGAGAAACTCATCACATCACGACACACGTGACACAAAAAACAACACACGACGCAAACAAATGATCTATCGGGGCTTGGCCTTGACCCTCGAATAGTCGTTGAAACAGGAGAAAAATGATTGAGCTTTGCACTTGGCTCTAGTCAATTTCTCAAATATTTACAAGGTAACTTTCAAAATTTGACTTTTACAATGATGCTCTTGCACAATATGGTAAAAAAAAGTTACCTCCCCCCCTCAAAGCAAAATTAGTTTGAGTTACAATATCACTCTAGAAACAAATTACAAAGTAAAAATCTCCTTATTACTCCAAAAACTTTACAAATAACCTTATTACTCCATAAATATTACATTACCATTATTACTCCAATAAATATTACAATACCCTTATTACTCCAATAAAAAAAAAACATTACATAAAAAATATGCCTTATCACTCTTGTACAAGAGCCTTTTAAATGTCCACTTTTAATTTATTTTAGATTTCAAATAAAGGCATTCTTCAAAACTGGCATTCTTTAAAATAATTGTAATATGAAAATAATCTCCCACGGGCATTTGCAGTTCAATTAATGGCATTCTTTCAAATAATTGGAAATCGCATTTCCCAATGATGGCATTCAAGTAAAAATATACCGTGATCGGTCGAACAATTCAACGTTGCTTATGCTGCTTATGCTGGCTGGTAGAAATGTTGTTCCAATTGTCAAACACTGTCAAAACTCTTATTCAATTCATTTAAAACACTGCTTCTTCAATTCATTTAAAAACGCTTCTTCAATTCATTTAACGCTCCTTTCATCTATGACTTCTCTTAAAAAAATGTTGCAGAGTGATCCATAGGTATCGTCAAACAATGCTAAACAACAACGTGACGTTCTCTGCATTAAGCTTGAATGACGAGAAACCTCTAACAAACAATTAGCCCATCATATTCCATACCTATGACCTATATGGGTTGCGTTGAGAGAAAGACGGGGCAACCAATTATTTCTAGAATTCCGTCCACTACGTTTTCCTATTTGCAAATTCGTTGTTGTGAGAAGCCACCCTTTTAATGATGAAGTTGGTGCTGAAAGATTCTGCTGGCACTTGAGGCAATCTAATAATCTGGAGGCACTAGATAATATGGAGGCTCTTGAAACCGTGATCTCAAGTGATAATCTGGAGGCACTTGAGCAGAGCAGATGGTAGTATGCTGCAATGGTTAACTAATCACAAAGAGTACAAATAGGAATGGAACAGTTAGGCCTGTCGTGCTACTTCTCTGGAATTTTGAGAGGCTGCCTCTCCTTGGTAATCATCATTCTTCTTTTCTTCTTCTTTAAACTCTATTTTTGTCCCATAATCTTCATCATTTTCAACACCTTCATCATCTTTTTCAAGCTCTGCATTTGTAACATTGTTTTCTGCTTCATTCTCTTCACCTCCTTCCATGCTATCATCACCCTCTTGGTCTTCCTTACTATTGTTTGTTTGTTCTTCATGGTCACTACCTTGGGTACCTTCATTGGTTGGCCCTTTGTCATCATTTTATTGCCTATGGAAAACAATTTTAAACTCTATTTATTGATTGTATTTTCCATTCTTGTCGTTGTCATTTTTGTTTTCCTCATTGCTTTCATATGCCTCCTCTCCACTGCCTTCATATGCATTCTCAGTGTCATTTTGTTTTTCCTCATGAGACCCATTGTTTTGGCTCTTATGCTCATTATGGGGCTCACTAATTTCAACTCTATTTTCACCTTTATCAACACATTCATCCTTGTCATTACCTTTATTAATTTCCTCTTGGCTATCTCCCTCACTGCTACCTTCTTCTTCTTCACTTTTCCCTTTACTCTCGTTATCCTTTCCCTCATTTTTTTTTTCTTGGCTATCTTCCTTTTTGTGACTATCTTCCTCTCCTTGAATTTTTTCTTCATTTTGATCATCCTATTCCTTATTGCTTTCTTCATGGCCATCACTGCTTTCTTCATGGCCATCACTGCCTTCTTCATTTTTTGATTTCTTAAGGTAAGGTAAATGAGGAAGGTCTATTTGAGGAAATGACTCATGTGAAGGAGATCAACCAAGGTGAGTGGAGGGTGATGGAGGTGTGTGAGGAGGATTTTGAGATGATGATGGTAGATTTTGCAGAGTAATTGGTTGTGGAGTTGTGAAATCGTCGCGGTTGATGAAAACCTCCCAGGGGATTCCTTGTTGTTCTAGTTGGCGTGAGACAATCACTTTGATGAGGGAATGATGAAAAAGGCTTGACATTTTCTAGGAGGGAGGCCTTTTATGCATGATGGAGGCCATTTTCTCAATACTTTTGCACAGATAGTAGGGCATGTGTAGAAGCTTGGTTTTGGTGAAGTGCATGAGGAGCCTTATGTGGTATGAATAGACTCTAGAGAACCTACCCTCACATGTGAAGTAATTCATGATGATCCTCATTAGGAGAGCATATCTGTCTAATAGATGAGAGAAGGGGAACATGGTTTTACAGTCAGTTTGACAACTTGGTTTCAAGAATGGGCGATAGTGACTTAGGTATAGATACTTTTGTTTGAACCACCTTTCTCCTATGCAAGGCATTCCAATGGCCCTAGAGATAGCATACGGAGTCAACTATAATTTTACCCCAGCTAGGCATACTTGATGTTTATGAAGGTTTAGGGAAAAGATCTTGGTCAACTGAGGGTGACTCTGGAGCTTTTGTACTTTTTTACAGAAATCATAGTAGCCCATTTCTTGAAAACATGTCAAAATAGTAGGAGAGGTTATTAGCTCTTCGTTGTTTATAGGCTCAAACCTATTTGGCATCCCTCCATTCTTTGGCTTCTTTTTATGCCTTTGGCTTGACTCATCAATGTTAACATTATCCTCTTCAGACATTTTTTTTTTACCACTGCCTCACAATATTTAAAAGGGATGAATCTACTAGTGAAATGATGTGGAAAAGAATCTAAAGAAGATGATGAATTTTCCTAGCTAGGTTAAGGCATCAACGGTGTGTAGGCCAAGGGTTTCTTTAAGGTTTCACTACTATTTCCTAAACCAACTTTCAAATTTCTGAGTTGCCTTATCTATAAGAAGACATGCATATGGAGGAAATGGTTGAAAATACCTCTTGAAGTGCAACACAACAGAGAAAATGGATCAAGAAGCTTGTGGGAAAGCTCGGGTCAGTTTGAATTTTAATTCGAGCAAAAACTACAAAATAGTGCTAGGAGCGCAGCACCATGGCCAGAGCACAGTGTTGTGGCAGAAGCGCAGCACCGTGGCAAGAGTGTAGCACCGAGGGAATCAGGTTCCTAAACACGCTTTTGTTCAGTGTTTGGAGCAGTGCCAAGAGCACAACACCATGGGTAGCTGCCTGAACACATTGTCACTCAGTGTTTGGAGCAGTGGCAGGAGAATAACACTGCTAGGTGGCTGAATGGAGTTTCGTGTAGCGCAATGGGAAGCTGCCTGAACTCGCCTTCATGCAGAGGTTGGAGCAATGGCAGGAGCGCAGCACTACCAGGCGAGCGACTCGGGCAATGGCAGGAGCACAATGCCACTGGCTGGCTAAATGGAGTGTCACGCCCTTCTCCTACACGACAAGAAAATCTTCCAGGAGCGCAGCACCGCTCTATAGGCATGCAACACTCAATGGAAAAATACACAGGTAGAGGCTACAGGAGCGAAACGCGACCCTACAGGAGCGCGGCGCTTGAAAAATTTTC
>JAXQQM020073949.1:0-119921 GCA_034641835.2 Pinus albicaulis | reverse complement strand
ATCACTCCACCGGATCTCTAAGGCTGAGAAAGAGTCAAAACAGAGGTAACCATAGACCAATATTTTAGCTTGGTAGCTAGCCCTACCAAACCGGAGAGGGCTCTCTCCACAAAGTCACAACCAAGAGGGTCGGATGAATTAGGGTTTTAGGCTAGGTATGAGTACATGGGTTTGTTTGTTTGAATTGATTTGCTGGATGGGTGAATTAGGTTAAAGAGGCTAGCTCAGGGCAAATAAGATTAGGGTTGCAGTCCATTCAATAAGGAAAGGTAGGTCAGAAGGCTAACACTTTAGGGTTTCAGGGTGAGATGGATCAGACCGATGAGGAGCTAGAAAGAGCAAGACAATGCATGTATTCTTTCTAAAATGAATAAATGAGACAAACTATGAAGATTATCCCAAAACAGAGCATAGAAGATGTATTCTTCTTATCAACTTGAAAATCAACATATAATAGAAATGAAATGGATCATGGAGAGTAAAAAAAATTCATACATATGCAACAGAAGAAGAAACAATGTTAAATTTCCATACCATAAGTATCCAAAAGAAATAGCTGCAACTCTTTCATTAATTTCCTGCCAAATAAGGATTACACTAGAGTCTCTGATCAATGCAACAACATCCAACCTCTAAAATCAGGCAAAAAATGAAACATATAGACATGAAACAACCTCTCCCAACCTCAGGGATTGAATCCCTAAGTTCAGGAGTTGTTCCACCAAAAACTAAACTTCATACCTAGAGTATAGGGAGGTCAAACTCACTCATCCCTCACTTTTTGGAAACTAATTCATTACATCTCATCAAGAGTTTTTACCTATGTATTTACCCCTAGGTAACTTAAAAACATGATTATTACATTTAAATCGTTGAATTACATTGGTAAAAACATAATTTTCCAAGGTGAAACTAAGAAAACTGTGAAAATTTACAAATTTCAGGAAACTCAGAAAATTGGTAAAATGCGCAGGGCCAGTTTAAAAAGCACAATGCCAATTTGAGCTCCACTTTTGAAGGGGTTACCTGTGTCCAAATTGAGCTCAGGATAGCTCATTGGAAAGCCTGTCCTGTCTAGTTTTCAGATATGTTCTTAGTTTCCAAAATGGTGTTTATTTGCTTTCCTAAAAATTCATTCTCCCAGTACTGGTCAAAAGCGCAGTGCCAACCTCAAAAACAGGGCAGAAACATGTTTTTTGAGATGTTTTTAGACTTTTTGGCTGACTAGTTGGCCCGAAAAGGCTTAGAAAAGTTGCTAGGGTGACTGTATTTGACCTTATGAATCCAATGGTGCCTTCATTTTTGTCATTGGAGGTCCCTAGAAAAAGAGCAGTGCCTAGGAAGCTGCGCTTTTGACGGTGCAACAATGCAAAACCTGTCAAAATGTGCAAAAACTAATTTTTTTCCAAAACTTACCCCAAATTTCCTGAAAATTGTGCTATGGAGGCCTTATGAATTGTGCTAGGTAATTATGGATTCTTCTGTAAGGATTTCAATCTTGTCTCCCTCATTTTGCTTGGCTAGGGTTTTCTTGTGTTTTTCCCACAATTGCTTAAGTTTAATGCTATAAACCTTGTTCCTTGTGATGTACCTGTTTGAAAATATTCTGAGCATCTTGCTATCCTTGTCCTCCTTTTGGAGGATCTTATCAAGATGTATGTTGACCCTTTCAAGCCATGTCTCTCTATCATCCTCAACCTCCTTGGAATTCCTTTCCTCAAAAGTCAGTTTTTCATCTTCAATTCCCTATTGCTGTAAATCCCTCTTAAGACCTCAATTTTTTGGTGTTTTTCTACTAATTTTGATGTCATGCTGGTCAGGGTCACTAGGTGGCATCATAGATTTACCTTTATTTGTTTTAAGTAGCTCTAGCTCCATGAGAATTTGCTTATCCTTCAGCTGCTTATTCTCCTCCTCAAGAAAAGAAATGACAAGCTTATATCTCTCTAAGTTAGTTTGAATCTCTCTAATTTGGGCATCCTTATCTTTGACAATCAAATTGGAGGTCTCATGATCATCCTGATCATCCAAGTCAACAAGGTCAAAGTCTGTCTCTATCTCATGGAGGTCTTCCTCCTCATGGCTGACTTTCTCATGAACATTTTCCTCTGGCATATTTTACTTTCCCTTCTGTACCTGCTTTGCTGATGAAGAGGGCAAGGTCCCTTTCAATTTTTGTGGAGAAAACACTTGCCTATACCCTCTCTGATTAATTCTAGCCAATGTGCCCATTCCAACCCTTTTAGGATTGCTAACCATAGCTCTGCTAGGTGACCCAATCTGACCCTGAAATGGTGATGATGGTGGTGAAATGGGTGTAGTAGGCTGAGCTGATGAAGGAGTAGGTGCTGTGGGCTGAGATGGAGGAAGCCTATATTCAACATGTTGATTAGTAAAATGAGATGAAAAAGGAATATCTTCAGCATGCTGATCTTGTGGAGTTGTGAAGATATCATTGAAAATGAAGGTGCCCCATAAAATATGCAATTGGTTAAGGTGATGGAGGACAATGATCTTGATGAGAGAGTGGTGAAAAAGGCTGTTCATCTGCAGGTCATAATCTCTCCTTTGTACAATGTATGCCATTTTGTCTATGCTCCTGAATGGATAGTATGGAATATTAAGAAATTTGACTCTTGCGAAGTGCATAAGCAGTCTAATATGATATGTATAGAGTCCGGAGAACCTTCCTTCACAAGAGAAGTACTTCATGATGATCTTCATCATGGGGGTATACCTATCAAGAAGGTGGCTAAAAGAAAAAAATCTCCTTCTCTCATTTTTGTACCTTGGCTTGATTTGGATTTAAACCACCTTTCACCCATGTTTGGAATCCCTGTGGCAACAAAAATGATAGATGTAGATATGGTGAAGGTTACACCTGCAAGGGTCACTTGATTGTCTTTGATGTTTGAAATGAAAAGTCTTCTCAAAATAGGATGGTGTTGAACTCTTTCAATCATATTGCAGAAATCAAGGCAACCAACATATTGAAAGCAAGAGACTATCATTGGTGAAGCCATTAGTTCCCTGGTGTTGGTGGGCTCAAGCCTTATGATTCTTCCTCCCTTTTGTGGCCTTCTCTCTTGTCTATCCTCCGCTTCCAATCTATCTTCCTCTTCTTGTCTATCCTCCTCTTCCTCCATGTAATCTCTGTCTTCTTCCATGGTGTTTTTGATCTAGAAACCCTAGGAATGAAGAATGGGAGCGGGGATAGGTCTAGGAAAAATTAGGGAGATGGGGGAAGGTGTTATTGAACTTTGGGAGGTGATAGGGGATTAAAATTCTTAGGTAATTAGAAATGATAATTTTATTACAGGTTTTGGGTATGGGTTCCTAGGAAATTTGAAATACCTAAGACTTAGGGTTTAGGGGAAAAGGGATTTAGGGAAAGGGATATAGTGTTGTTGGGGTAGGGATAGGGTTAATAGTGATGTAGGAAGGGAATGTAGGGTTTATGTCCATTAAATTGGGAATTTATGGTTTATGGCCATTAAATTGGGAATGAGGAGGTGGGATTAGGGTTTTCAACTAGACAAACTGTGAATTTTTCATGATGACAAAAACACCATGAAATTTCTTTTGAAGAATGCAAGGAGGAGGCAAATATGTCTTACTTACTTGATAAGAGGTGATAAGAATATTTTTTGGAGGTTAGAAGAAATTTGGGTGAGTTTTGATGCTTGTTGGCCACACTGGGAAAAAGTGCATTGCCTTACCCAGAAGCGCAATGCCCTTCAGCAAAAAATGCAACAAACTTGTCCAAAAGTGCAATGCCACCCTCCAGAAATGCAGCGCCACCCAAAAATTCAAACTTTGACCCTGCAAATTGGTTTTTTGAGTTGAGGGAGTGCGAGCTCGATGGTTGCAATGGAAAATGGGCTTCTTCTTTGTCTTATGGTGGTCTTTATACTTGATGAATTTGATGTTTGGGCCTTGGGACCCACTTTCTCTTTTCTTCTCTTTCACTTTACACTTTGAAACTTTACCCTTTTCTCTTTTTGACTTCATTATTTACACATTGATCATTTGATGATTGAGAACTCTTTACATTTTGACTTTTGATGCTTTATTGGCATGTGGAACTCTAAGTTGGCAGTTTGGGAACCATGAACTTATTACAAATTGAGTGACATGAAATTACATAATGGAAAATAAAAATTACATATTGGAATAATAAATTCACCTTACAGGTCATCTTTACATGGTAAAGAGAGATTATTCGATCACTTTCTTACTTGTTTCTCCTATGCAATGGAACTGGTTTACTATTGGACCTTGAAAAACCCTAGAAACCTAATGAAAGAATTGACTGAATGAAATTCATGGTGACATGAATAAACAAGTGATAAAAACTCATGAATGATGGTCATTCAACAAATTATGAAAACGAGTCAGCAAGTAATGGAAATTTAGGAAAAAATGAATTTTTTAATTTATTTTAGGGCTACCATCAGTGAGTAAATTTTGGAATGATGACATAGTGAAATGACAAAATTTATGAATGAGACCCTAATATGATATGAAAAGAGGATTTTTGATCACTGATGGCAGGATGAAAATACTGACATTAACAACTGCCACTATTGGATTACGCAATTTCTGAAGGAGACTGCACTGCTAAGAGGGGCAGTAGTATGGCCTGATGCTGGATGATGATATACTACTCTGGAATATTGAAATACACTCAAAAGGGTGAAGGGTTGATCCCCTCATAGGATTCCAAGCTGGAATGCTTGGAACTTCCTTCCACCTCTCAAGTTTCCACTGTTGGACTGCCAAATGCTGAAGATGACTGCGTTGCCAAAGAGGGGACAAATATTGACCTGATTTCGGATAATACAATACTACTCTCAAGATGATGAAATATACTCACAAGTGAAGGGATGGTCCCAACACAGGATTCCAAGATGAGATTCTTGGAACTTCATTCATCCTCTCAAACCCTACTGCTGGAATGTGTAATTCCTGCAGGTGACTGTTGCTACATGGAGGGACAGAATGATGGCCTAATGCTGTATGTTGAACTACTGCTTAGAATTTACCTTTCCTAAGTGGACACTCGAAGTACCCCAAGGATAAGGGTGGGACTTCCGCTCGGAAACACCCTTCCGCTAAACAACACATTAGACTTAGCTAAACAACTGAAGCGTGTAGAAAGTCGTAAATGAAAATACAATATCAATATTCAGAATGCCTTCTATGGTTGCCATCCCTTTCCTTTTATGCTTGTGAGCCCTCACAACCTTGGCCCCACAGAATAATGATACTTCACACTTGGCCACTAACCTCCATAATGACTGCGATATCCTCCACTATCTCCACTACCTCCATGACTGCGCTATTTATTTGATCATCTTGACCCCATCCACATGCACTGACCCACATTCACACTAAGAAGTGGTTTATTCATCTTGACCCGATCCATATGCATTGATCCACATTCACACTAAGAAGTGGTTTATTCCTACTAAAGGGATTTATGGGTCCCATTACCCTCTTATTCATGTATATTATTACCAATAACAAAAATTAATATTCCAATTAGCTAAAAGCTAATTAGGAATATTATAGGATTGCAGACAAATCCAGGTGAAGGAGGTTCTTCCAGAAATATCTCCCTCACTAAGAGGGAGTGTTGATTTTTGTAGCTTGGGAAGGTACCTTTACACAGGCCTTGTGTCTAGGCATGTAGAAGTTACCCATGACTCATTAGAACAATTTCTCTAGGTTGAGCAAGTTGTTGATGTAACTTAGCCTAAGTCTAACTTAGGAAAAATCATATATTGATATCTTGGCTTATTGAGCTAACAAAACTTAAGAAAAGTAAAGTAATTTATTTTAGTGAATAAGTTTAATCTTAGCCATTGATCTCAAGTGAGGTGGGATCTAATCTTGGCGGGTTAGGGTTAGTGTTAGTGTTTTGGCTCAATGAAAAACTATAAAAGTAAGGATAGAGAGAAGGAGAATCCACACAATAAAAGGAGAGATGTATCTCAATGAGTGTGTGTTGGGTCCAAGGAGGTGTAGAGAGGCTCGAGATCTAGATATGCGGGGACATCGGGCATCGATTTAGGACAAATATGCTAGATCAAATCCATGATAATTTTTGTATTTGTATTTTCTCAATTGGGCCATTATCCCGAGACAAGAGCCCAAATAAGTTCCGAGTTTTATAAATGATGAATTTATTTTTTGGGTAGAAATCTATTTGTGATTCATATATTTAATTGCTTTTGCTAAATATTTTGTTAGGAATATACATGTGTGTTTATTTAGTAATTTATTGCTTGGAATTAAATACTGGATGTTAGGTTTTGGAAAAGCTAACACCTCTTAGCAGTTCATTCCTCATCAACTCCAACACATTCTATGAGGGGTGATCCCACAACTAGAGAACTCTGACAGTCACTAGCCTTAGTGGCATTTTTCTTGAATTCAACAAGACTAATCACCATTGGGCCTTTATTGGATGTGTTTTCTCAATGTCCAACTTAATATCATATTCACACTAACATGTAGTTCTCCTACCTTATGATCCATTAGCCTCATTAGTTGGTTCCTTCGTGTCTTGCATGTGTTTTCCTTATTGACATCTAACCAAGTGAATTTTTCCCATATGTCTATTTTAGCTCATATTCTAGTGGAAGGAACATAAAAGTTAGATAGGTTGCAGTTAGCAGTTCCATATGGGTAAGTCTTCCTTACATCCAGTTAGCTGAGGCATCCTCCAGTTGAATCCATTAGCTAGTGGATAGGTACAATGGTATATAGGTTAGATTTTTTAGAGATTAGTTGTTTATAAGTGCAAAGTACAAATATTTTAAGATTCTCAACATCCACAAGGGGATATCATCCCTTGAATTGCTATTATTAATCCCTAGATTTGTTTGTGAAACTAGAGGTTACGAGCCAACTAAATTTCATCATATTTGTAGTCAGATATAGCTTTCACAAAGATCAGAGATATATTTTTCAATGTTTTGAGTTCATTTATGAGGAAGGGGCATTTTCATCAATTTTGGAGGAAATTGGCATTTTAGCAATTTCCTTTTTTTTTTTTTTTGTGGCTTGCATTTGAACATCCACGAGTCATAGGTGATTACATATTTGAGACACTTGCAAGCTCATAATGTCAATGAATTTTTTCTATAAAACATTTGAGACATTACTATTTTTAGCAATTAATGATTCATGGCTCTTATATGTTGAGAAATATAACTAGTTTTGGTCTTCATAATTGTTGTACTCATTTCAATATGTATCCTATGTAACAAACAAGAAAATAAAAGAAAAAGTAATTATTATTAAAGCATGTGTTTCATGGTCATTATGGATGGTATTTCAGGTAAATCAGGTTCTTCGTGCTTCTAGGATTTGTTGGGTCTTATGATTTATTGTCATGAGTCAAAGAAGTCAACATCATGTTTATAAGACCCTTCTAGGACAAATGTAATTGCAAAGATAATTATTTTTGAGTCTAGAAAGTCTTGGAAACTCCAAAAAGTACAAGTCAGCCTTAACATCAAGTCAGCCTAAAGAAGGGAATTCAACCCCTTGAGAAGGCTATCTAAGCAAGTAGTTTGACCACATTTGGAGTCACTCACTCACACAAGTTCGATCTATCAACAAAGGGTTCAATTTGAAGCAGGGAGAAGCACAAAAGAAGAGAGAAGGTCTTAGAGAAGGAAGAAGGACACAATTTCTTGTTTCTGGGCTCTATCTTTCTCACACGTGCGAGAATTAGGGTTTTTGGTGTTGCAGAGAAAGACCGAAGGTCCGAGTTGCAGGAGGACAAAGTGTAGTAACTTGCAGGTGGAAGAGAGAATACTCTGTCAAGAACTCTTTGACCTTGGGAAGAGTTGTCTTTTTCTAGGAAGGTCTCGGGAGGAGGTTGTATTAGGGTTTTTCAGGAAGCTGCAAGGCTGGAATTGCAGGGTCGAAGTTATAGGACGACTTGCAATATTGAAGTGGTGGGACGAAGTTGCAATATTGAAGCTAGCTGGTGCATAATCAAAGGAATTGTAAGAGTGTTGACTTGGTACTTGGAGGAGGACTTAGTCAAGGGTTTGAGTCTGTGTATCTCATTTGAGGGTGATTCTAAGAAGAAAATAATTTCTGAGTTTTCCCCTTGGAGGGGTTTTGCCTTGGATGAGAACCTAATATCTGTGTCCTCTATTGTTGTTGTTATTGTTTGATGAAAAGATCTAATTAAAGAAGATAACTAAGATTCACAAGAAAATATCAAGGTTAAAGGAAAATAATATTAATAGTTGCCACTTTCCAGTTTCCAACAATACGATGAATTTGACCATATAGTTTGATTCTTTGAAGAAAATCAAATACAATGAACCTGATTTCATTCACATGTGAGATGCCACTACTTTTAGCAGTGATATCCTAGTATTTCCCTTCACTTTTCATCTTTCTAATTTTTTAGAAATCCTCCACCAAGTTTCTATGATAGGGGAGTGTGGGAATAGGGAAATGCACATGGGGGACATGTGGAAGCATCTCCAAAATTTGGGAAATTTGGGGGGATTGTGATGCAGGAGCATTAGACTCGAGACAACTTTTGTACATAAATAAATGTAAAAAGGGGGTCTTATGTTTTGTTTCCCCATGTAAATATCAATTGTTGGGTTATTTTAGTTAATTAGAAAGGAAAATGTAACTGCCCGTATGATTGAGGGGCACCTGAAGAGATAGTCAGTTTTGGAAGTTAGTTTAAGTTTGTATCTGTAGGAAGTTGAAGAGTCTGTGAGTCATCAAGGAATTGAATCGATTCCTTGTAGTTGTATAAGTATAAACCTCTGTGATAGAGTCGAAGGACGGACAGGGTTGCACAGACCTGCACATAGACCTGCCTATATCGGCAGAGAGCTGTATGGGGGAAGAAGGCCATCAGATTGAAGATCTGGCCAGTCAGTAATTGTATGTCAATTCATTGTGTAATTAAGAAATGTTCAGTATATTTGTGTCTCGTAGAATTGATTCATGTGGGAATGTATATCCGCTTTGTTGGAGAAGTTCTGTGTGAAATTATGTATGCGTCCTGATGAAGAGTAACGGATTCTGTGTAATTGGAGTTCGAATCCCATAGCCAAAGATATGACTGGAATGATAGAAATATGTATAATTTATAGTAGGAATTCCGGTGTGGAAGACGGAGCGAATTCCTGTGTCTGATCGAATTCTAGTGATGCTCTGTACCTGTGCATGCACGAGAGCTCTTTGACTCTGAAATTAATGTATTCCATCCCTGTATGATTTCATAACTTCGAATGCTGGTTGAGAGTCATGTATTGAGATCCACCGAACTTAACAGTGGCGTGGTATTGTAACTCTGCGTGAGGGCCGGAGGGACGAGCACTGTATAATGTGGAACGAAGTCGAAATGTGAAGAAATACAGCGAGGAGGAGCGAAAGATGAAGAACAGAACCTGGAGCGTAGGGATAGTTGGAACCGTGACACAGGAACAAAAACCACGGTGGAATTACAAAGGTGGATTGCCCCAATTCGCATCGCTTTTGGTACGGAGGCGGTATTTCTGGGTCGAGGAGCGATTCCATAGAGGAATCGACACGTGGCGGAGTGGACCGTTCAAAAAAACCGCTTTCCCGTACATTTCGCGCGTTAACGTCAGTACGAGGTCGCCGAGCGAAATGCGTACAGGCCATTGGTTTGAGAGAAGGCCATCGGACGGTCTTCGCGTGACGGAGATACACGATGTTTAAACAAAGTACGATGTGTTCGGTTGATTGGTCTTTTCATTGTATTGTGGGGCCCGACGGAAATATACGTAATGAGATTGGTTTGTTAACGCTATTCGACGTATTGTAATATAAGGCCCGATGGAATAATATAAAAGAATTAACCAAGGTTAATTGTATAATATTGGCAGTCAATCCTTAAGGATGTCGGGTCATTCATGTGAACGAATTACATATATATATTATATATGTTGAGATATTATGGTGTACGTATAATGTTGAATATGCGACGTGGGTGTCATGTGAATGGTTAAGTGCGTTGGTTTTATTTTGACCAAAGGACTTGTTATATTGGGAGAAATAAGATTGTAAAGGTATTCATTAATCAAATTCTAGGAATTTGATAAATGAATGGAATAAAGGATTAAGAAGACCCTTATTGAATAAAAAGATGAGAATTGGATATTGAGTTGATTGGGCATGCATTGACACACAGTTTAAATGAAATTTGAAAAGTACTGGGAATGTGGGAGAAGCGGGGTTACCCCTGCACCAGATTGGGAGATGTTGAGGTCCCTAGCATGGTATCCATTCCATCATAAACCTCTCCTAAGAAAGGTTTGTCGATGTTTGCATCTCGAAGAAGATCAAATGTAGGTGATGTGAACTAGAGAAAGAAATTGATCTTTTTTCATCAATCTTCATCAATCGACACCCTCCACACCATACTTCCCATCTCTAAATTTTTCTATCTCCACTTAGCCCAAATTGCTCCCACCACCATAATCATTAATGTAGGTTTGACTTCAACAAGGTGGTGCAACATGATGAAGGTTAAGGCATATATTTTCATAGAAAATTTGAGCAACTCCAATTTGGAGAATTCTTGATATATTGCTTGGGACTTGTGTTGGTTGGTAATGAATTTTATAATCTTCGTACCTTGCCTTGTGACCTCAATCCATTTTTTTAGCATCATTCTCTTTAAAATTAGATTTAGATATGGAAAAGCACAGATTCCAAAATATATGATTATATATACTCTCAACAATCAATCATGCAACATTCCAAATAGGTGCATTATTTGTTATAACTTGCGCCAGATTTTATGACCCTACTTGTTCAATAGAAGCAATTAAAATTTCAGCAATGAAATTACTATCCTTTACCTCACCTGAAAAATCTTATACTTTTATGAACATGGGTCCACAATTGCTCAAGATATTAGCCTAGTTAAATGCTTCAAGCAAACTTTCAGGGATTTTTCACTTTAAATTAAGGAAAAATGACATAATTTCCCTCATATAAATAGAGGAAGTCATTTTAATTGGCACATACAATACGTCCAATGGCTTCTCGGGGGTTTTCATAACCTTGCTATGCAAAAATGGGATATGCATTCGAAATGGATGTCCGAGTTATGATATGTATCATGACCAAAATGGAAATTAACCAAGTCAGCTTTATATCATGATCACACACACTCATCTCTCTTCTCTTGAATGAGTGTGCACTAGTATTTTCTCTTGTTCTCTTAGATGCAATGGCTAAGTAAAGTGTGAATTGTCTTGGAGAGCATATGTTTTGCATGGAGAGCCTTTCTTGTGGATTGAAAGAGTGATTCTTGCTTGAATGGTGTAGGTTTAATGCTAATTTTTCTTCGATTTTGGATGAAATTTCTGAAATTAGGGTTTCTCATATGCCATATTAAAAAGAGTAATATCTTTTATGAACTCTTGTTTCTACGTATTTACGCAAAATTTGTCATAATGATTCATCAAAGGAACTAGTTTTCTTGCATCCTTTGACCTTAAATATCCTAATAAGAAAGTCACTAGGGTTTCTAAAGTGCTTCATCTAAGGTCCTTCCATCTTGAGCTCGCCTTAATTGGCTCCATTTCCCAATTGAACAAAGGCACTACTCTTGTCCTGTAGATCACTCCAAATTTATCTATGTTTTCTATTTCATAATATCTATGGCCAGGGCTTGGTGTAAATCAACATTTAATATCAATTTCACACCTATACATTGTTTCCCTTTAGGCAAGAATTGCGATTGTTAATGTTTAAAAGGAAAAATCTATCATTTACTACATATTTCACCATTAAAAATAGGGCTGACGTCTAGGCATTTGTTGCTACTTACACAAATTTCAGCTACCAAAAACACTTTGTTGACCTATGCCTTTCTTTCCCTCTAGATAGCCTTCAAAAATTTATTGATCTTACCCATTACATGCTATTTCTTGGTTGCTATATGCTATTAATTAATAAAAACATAACATATAAAAACCTTTCTTTACTTTATTAGGATTGATGGAAAGTGTATCTGAACATTTTTAACTCTTATCCTAGCTTGCAAGGCTTTGTTGATACCTTCTCCCATAATCATTAGACCTTTATCACCTCTGAACCATACTTTATTAAAGACCTTTCTAGGTGATTTATTTGTAAGCTCTTTAGCTATATTCAATGGATTGGATATCTCTTCTTCTACTACTATCAACCTCTTCTTTCTTTCTTCTTGAACAATCCTTCCTAGCACCCAAGCGAGCTAGTGCCACCCATATTGAATATGCTTCTTTGATCCTTCAACCTTTGAGCATCATCCTGCACTCTTTTAAATGTAGCTCTCACCCTCTAGATTTTTGGTATGTGAACAAACTTCAATACATTTTACCTCTTCATGAAAAATGTGAGTCTTGACACTTGTGTCAGATCCCTTAAATTTCCTATCTATTTTACATAAATTGAACCTCCATTCCCATGAACCCCCAAAACCCATTAGCTTTGTTGAAAAATCTAGGGCATTAGCATTAGGTGATTTCTCTTCATTAGTGACTGTTTGTGAATGATTTTTAACTTCTTTAGATTAGGATCTTCTTCTTGTTAGATTATTAGTGTTCTTCTTCATCAAACAGTAACCAATGCATAGACAAGAGACACAACATGTAGGCTATGAGCCAAGGCCAAAACCTCTCACTCTTTGACAAGAAATCTGACACAAATTTTTCTTATAGAGATATCAATTGAAGAATACCAAGACCAAGACCCTTGACCTAGTAGCATCTCTAAGACCAAGACACACGTCCCTTTTATTTATTCTTGTCTTCTCTTCCATTTCGATCTTCTTCATAGCATAAACTGAGATCATCTCTTCACATGAAAACGAATTGTCATGTCATCAACATACCTTATTGTACTTGATATAACACCGAGACTCCGATCCAAATTCACCTTCTGTGATTGCACCAAGAGTCCTTCTGAAGTCATCCTTTTGCAGTGGCAACACCTAGATCTCCATGACATTGATATCTCCTTGCTTGCATTGAGACTCCATTTCTTGATTGAGTTAGAGATAGCAACATAACACTGAATTCCGTGTCAAGATCATGGCACTGAACTTCGTGTTGACACTGAGACACTGCACTGCTATAAAATTATAGCACAAAGATAACACAAGTTCTGCACTAGATTCGAGACCTTATCCTCCTGTAACACCAAACCTGTGACATGATCTGAACTATATATGTGACCCAAAAAATTCAGAGATGATCGAACTCTTTTACTATGATAGTCATCCGAAAGAAAAACTCAGAGAATGATTTTCGAAATTTTGTGTTTGTGGATTGAGCCGAGGTTGATATTTATAGTGGTTTGACTACCATACTAAGATGACATGAACTTGTGAATACGAGTGTCTTTATAATAGGATTTGACATGAGATGGTCACCCTTTCTTGAAGCCGACATGAAGAGAGGACTGTTTGCTTGTCGTTGGAGGGCTATATAGATTTTTACACATGCTCAAGAAGAGCTCTTCATACATGGAATTGACTCTTTGACTTTAATGACAAAACCTAAGGTTCTTAATGGGAGCCATCTAAAAATAAAATCACTTGCTAAGGAAACCCATGAAGCAAGGTTTACAATAATAATTTTGTTTTCTTCATTACATCATTTACAAGAGTCACAGTTACATGTTATTATGAAGACTGAACCTAGTTACATTTTACAACACTCCCTCTTAACTAGGGATGTATTCATAATGGTACTTGGTCATTCTCAATCTGAATAATTTCTCATAAGAAGAATTAGATTGGTAACCCATCTGTATAGAATCATATCAACCAACATTGTCACATAGATAGGCTTTGACTAACAACTCTATCTCTCCACAAGATCTGAGCTCAATGCTGGCGAGACCAATGATTTATAGACACCCTAATCATTGTCTCTCCTGGAACATACCCTTCCCAGGTTCTCAGGGTGTGTTCCACTAGGACTATTCTTATCTTGGATTCCCAGTCCTCAAATAATATTGGTCCTCTACGACTACTCTTATCTTGGATGCCCTATCTCATCCTCAAAGAGTATCAGATATAAGATGATTACCCAATCCTCCATTCTGTCTTCCCAAGTGACGACAAGGATGATGTGTCTATCTCTCCCTCTTAATTAGGGAGGAAATATTCCAATAAAGGAATGTAATCTTTCCTACACAAGGAGTGTACCTAAGCTCCCTCTTGGCTTAGGAATTCCAAGTTTCTTTCGAGTAAGAAACTTGTTTCGAGGCTCCCTCTTAATCAAGGACCTACAACAACTCCTTAGGTGGAGATAATGGGACAACCAACTTCTTTGAAGAACTCCTTCCTTCTATGTCATGAATTTCTTATTTATTATGGAGTCTACATCTTGTGGGACTTCTTCATAGGGCACAAACAATCCATCACTTTCATCCATGATTTAGTCGTGTAAGTATTCATTTCAACAGAAAGTGATCCATTATTCTACATCTAGCCTTTCTTCAAGCCATGCTGCTTTCTTCATGCCATATTTTTGGAAGGATCTTACATCCTTCTATATGGTCTTCTAGGAAGTCATCCAAAGTTCTTCCCTTTGGCAGTCCTGCATAAGCCCATCTAGATATTTATTAAAAAATAAGAACACTTAAATCAAAATAATTTGTGATGGTATTTAATCATGACATATTCTTGTAGGTATCAACGTCCTGCATACATGTTGACACATCTCCCAAAGATATCCATTGTCAAGGGTCTGCATCTTTTTCAGACTTCTATCAGAGTCTTCATTTTTTTTGGGGAGATTTTCTAGTCAAATATTCTTGGCCGTCTTTTGGATGTTGATTTCCTTTACCATGGTTGCATATATCATGATCTCTTCCTTACTTTCTTCACACATTTCATTCCAAGTAGCTTCCAACCAAATTTTCTCAGTTGTAGTCAATTACCTCATACTTCATATGAGGACATCTAGTGTGAACCATGCCTTCCGACAACCTTTCATAGGAGGAGATTCCTTTTCCCTTTGAACATGATTCTCAAGAGAGAAGTAGTGATCCATGTTACCTACAAACATACGACATGACATTATAATATTAAATACAAGCATACATACCTCATTTACCTTTAGGTCATCTAGGCTTCTTTCAACAACTTTCTTGATTGAAAATAACTTCAACCCTTTGATCTGCTTCATATCTTATGTCATCATACCATCATTCCATGAACTTCACAAGTTGGAGTTCCTGATGAAACACTTGCTTCCTTTTTTGATCGGTGAACCCTTCGATGAGGATTCCATCAGAAAATCTTAAGGATATTGCATATCCCTATCCGAAAAATGTTTCCTTTTTGAATTGATGTATGATGAGCCTTTTCTTGGATGACTCCTTCCTTCCAATGAGATTCCCAATGGCTATATCCTTCATATTTGACTACCATAGATTTTGTTCTATCTATCCTTCATGATTTCATATGGTGATGCCATGAGCTCTTGTTTCTAATGCTTTCATGATGCCACAATGCATCCTATAACAAAATATTTAGGAGCTATGACAAGACCTTTTGTGAGGGAGACTATCTCAATCATATTAGATATATCTTACTTCCTATTTCTTGGACTTCTTCTCTCCATATTCCTCCATATTTTTGGTGATATTAGTTTATTTTGTTCGTCTTTTGATATTATCCCTTTAGGACAATCTTTCATGTAATTTCCATATATTTTCCATAGCATTGAATCTTAGCTATGCTCTTATTTATTTTCTTAGGACCAAATTTTTAAGAATTCCATTTTCCTTTCCTGCAAATGTTTGAGTCCTTTAACCTTCAACACTTTTGCATTCAACTTGTCTTCTTCTATCTAGCATAGAAACCACAAGTTGTTGAATGAGGTAACTTTCTTATCCACATGGACATTTTTTACCTTTTCCATTAGTTAGTGCATTTAAGACAATGATGATTATCTTCTTATCATCTCTCCCAGATCTCACAGTTGAGATCTTATGAAGATATCCCTTCGTTCTTGATACCTTCAATTTTGCATAGATCAGGTCTAAGTGATATGACCTGCTTCATCGCATCTTCAAAGAATAGCCTTATGAGCTTATCATATACATCCCTTTGATGTGTCCAATATTGAGAGGACATTTCATAAGAATCCCTTTCCATGTATTCAGAGGATACCTTTTTCATTGATGTGTTCAATGACTTCAATTTCTTTGAGGATTATGTTTATCCTCCTTTTTCCATGCAAGCAATTTCGATGACCCAACCAACTTATATTTCTCCTTGCAAACACGAAGTCATTTTACCAAATTTGGTTATAAAATAAAAGATACTTAACAAGTGAAGATGAAATCTTCAGCTTGATCACATTGATGGTGGTTGAAGAAGATGTATTAATGCTCCCTTTTGGATGATCTTCTTCCAAATGAAATAACCTTTCTTCAATAAAGGATATTTCTCCTTTTATGACGACAACAACTTTTGATGGTGATTAATGGGGGTGTTTTACTACTTCCTTGGGTGATTTTCTTCAAGGATAAGGAGAGGATCCTTTCTTCAGTGAGAGGTAACTTGCCTTATAGATTTGAAGATGATGATAATTCCTTTTCGCTTTCAACATACTTCAACTAATTTGGTAGTGAGTGAGTGTAGATAGGAATTTATTTGAGAGTTTCGACTTTCTCAAAGATGATGTGGTATTCATATTTAAAGTCCTTCGAGCTACCTTGCTTTGTAGATAAATTGATGAGGGTCTTTGTGGTCTTTTGATGATGAATAGAGGATCCAAAACTTTTTTTGTTGTACGCTGATTCTTAGATCTAGTGTTCATGTAGATCTTGATCTTTTGCCTTGATAACCTTCGACTTGCTTAGATTTCTTTCTTGAAACTCGATCCTTGAGCGTCTCTTTGATTAGATGCCCTTCCTTTGAATTTAGCACCTTAGCCTTGATTCCATGTTTAGAATTCTAGGACATTAGCATTAGGTGATTTCTCTTCATTAGTGACTGTTCTTGAATGCCTTTTAACTTCTTTAGATTAGGATATTCTCCTTGTTAGATTATTAGTGTTCTTCTTCATCAAATAGTAACCAATGCATATACAAGAGACACAACATGTAGGCTATGAGCCAGTGCTAAAACCTCTCTCTCTTTGAGAGGAAAAACCCACACAAATTCTTCTTATAGAGATTCTAATTGATGAATACCAATACCAAGACACTTGACCTAGTAGCCTTTCCAAGACCAAGACACACGTCCCTTTTCTTTCTTCTTGTATTTTCTTCCATTTTGATATTCTTCATAGCATAAACTGAGATCATCTCTTCACTTGAATTTTTTTTTCATGTCATCAACATACCTTACTATACTTGATATAACACCAAGACACTGATACGAAGTCACCTTCTGTGATTGCAGTTTGTACCAAGAGTCCTTCTGAAGTCATCCTTTTGCAGTGACAACACCTAGATCTCCATGACATCGAGATATCCTTTCTTGCAACGAGACTTCATTTCTTGAATGAGTTAGAGATAGAAACATAGCACCAAATTCTGTGTTAACATCATAGCACTGAACTTTGTGTTGACACCGAGATACTGCACTGCTGCAACATTTAGCACAGAAGATAACCCGATTTCTGCACTAGATCCAAGACCTTATCCTCCTGTAACACCAAACCTGTGACATGATCTAAACTATATATGTGACCCAAAAAATTTAGAGATGATCAAACTCTTTTCCTATCACAGTAATCCGAAAGAAAAAATCAGAAAAGGATGTCCGAAATTCTATGTTTGTGGACTGAGCCGAGGTTGATATTTATAGTGGTTTGACTGCCATATAGGCTTCCCCTTGAAGCCAAAAATTATTTGATACTAAATTTAAGTTTTAAAAATGTACAATTATTTTCTGCAAAAATATTTTTAATTAAAACAAAAAAATGTAATAGAAAACATACATATTAACACACATTTTATCCTGGAAACCCAAAATCGAGAAAAATAACAATATTTTTTAATATATGTCTTCTTATTTATAGTAATACAATATAATATATATCCCTAGGCAACCACAAACCAACAATTCTTTTACCACAAATCTAAATACAACTATAGTTCATTAACCGAAACTACGAAACCATGGAGAAAAACCGCCATGTGCCACAAAACCATTTCTAGCAAAAACGATTTGTTGAAAACTTCCAAAATTGAATGCAAAATATTTCCCACCAAAAAAATTTAGGGGCGTGTCTCTCTCCTCACCCCCACCCTATAATCCCATCATTGTCATGGGTGCAATGTACAACGTATGGAGATATTCATGCAAATAAGATAAACCATATCCAACCTTCTATCGATATTTATTTTTACTAATTGCAAATGGTCCTATCATGCTAATAATTAAGGCCATACAACCTTGGTATATTCAAGGAATTTTAATGGGCTATAACTTACAATTCACTCACCTATTATTGTGGAGAATGTTGTTTTATTCCATTTTTGTAACAATTTTGAAGGTAAGTGTTTTTTTTTATAGTGATAAATGATTTGGAAATAGTCAAGGGGTTCTCTCTGGTATGAGGTCCCAATTATACCTCACACCATTTGGGATAATATTCCCATTCATATTCTAAACTAGTAACCATTTTTAGTGTTCAAAAATGCTATGAGATATGGGTAATCACCACATTAGCAAGGTGCACCAATTGAGCTAACAACTAATCTAAATGCAAGAATGCAAATTTTCGAACTTATTTAGAGTGAAAGATAGAGAAGAAAGTGGAAGTAATGAGTGACAAATAATGTAGATGCACAGTCAAGGTAAAATTTAGCTCATATCCTAAACAACACTATACATGTAAATTATGAGAACAAAATATATAATAGTCATATTATGAACCACCAAGTACTAAATATAGAAATCAACAAAACTAAAGCCACAAGTGTGAAAGTACAAACTAATTAGATTAGTCTAAGAACTAGCAGTAACACATCTTATAGATATGTACATCATTGAATTACTTAAAGGAGTAGTCAAAATAAAATACATCATGTATGTGAAATGAATCTTCAATGGTGGCCTAGAATAGAAAACACAAATATTGGGTCTAGAATAGGCAACACGGGAGAAATTAAAACTTTATATGCTTTACTTAAAACTTCCATTTCATAGAAATTCCACAATCTACAAGTGTTTGGAGAATCTACTCTGGTTATCAATTAAATTCAAGGTACTTCACAATTCCTAAATTTGAGCCTATAGTCATTTCACTACAATTAAATGAGATTTCTAGCTTATTTCAAAGCAATATCATTTCTTCATGTTTATAAACTCTCACAATTCATTAGATGACTCTTCCTTGAAGGAGGCTCTCGCACTACCTTCGAATACTTTAGGGACAATTCCCTCTTTTCCACACATAGGATCAACTTAAATTAGTTTCTTTTGCTCAAATATGTTCTACTTAGTATTATTTAAGGAATGTACTTCCAGTTTTGACTAAAATATAAAATATATTTTTTTACGGAAAAAAAATATAATATTGTATATTTATTGTGTTTATAGGTGCTTTACAACTTAATATGAGGAAGATGTTAAATAATAAAATAATACTCACATTAATAAATTAAAAATTAGTAATAACAAAAAAATCAATGTCGGCCATAAATAAAATACTTCAATATCCACCTTAGTTTTACATCAAATTTATATAGAGAAATAAAGTAATTGATAGTAATTATGAGAGAGATATGTAATTCCTTCACTAATTAATATGGAGTTTATAGATGGCATATAAAAATTATATTATTCATATTATGTGACGTATAATTCATTTTATGTTTAGTAGACATGTAATATTTAAAATATATATATATATTAATAACAAAAAGAGTCATAAATAAAATACTTCAATATCCATAATAAATAACATAATTTTATATCAACCTTATTTCAATATCAACTATGTATATATTACATCAACAAGTGAAAATAAAAAATTCTTATTACTCTATTTCTCAAAACGAGCAATGATTCATAGGTCCACTTCTACTAAAAATTGGCAGGACAAATCTCTCGAGGTGCAAACCTTTCCTCAAGTTATGCACTTAGAGGTTTGCATCTTGAGATATTTGATTCACCTCAAGTTATGCACTTAAGATGTTTGCATCTTGAGATATTTGATTCCTATTGGTGCTTGGTAGATCTAGAATTAAGATGGATCTATGTTGGTTGTAATTTTAGAGTTATAAAATATTGATAAGAATTAAATTTTTTAAGGTGTAATTTTTTGAATTTTTAAAATGAAGCTACACTTATTATAATTTCATTGAATTTTATAAACATTATAATACACAAATATGGAAATATAAAAATATATATTTATTTTTTATTAAGATATTTCTTGTTATTAAAATATTAGTTTTATGTACCTATCATTTTTTTCCAAGAAAAAATTGTAATTTTATTCAACCTGAAAACAAAGAACAAAATTAATTACATTTTGTAAGAACAAAATTAATTGCATTCTGTAGATGTTGTTAAACATTAGATCATGTCAGCCTATTGGCTAATGAACAAAAAAAAGTAAAAAAACCTTTTTCCAAACCCCATGGGTGTGTTTAGTTGTTACTAAAGTAAGAAAACCTTTTTCCAATTCATTTCCAACTGCATGAGAAGGGGCTTCCTCGTTTGAGTCAGAACTCTGAGATTTTAGTTCTCTTTATACCTCATGCCTATTTCGTTGAGTGTTTCCTCTTTTTAATGCTTTGTTGCTTTGATCTCTACCATTTCTGTAACATTCTGAGTGTGGGTGTGGGTTGTAGTTCCTGATTGGTTTGCACCACCTCCTTCTGCATGGTTACCATGTTGCACCTATGCTTCCTTATTTGGATCTTCCTCCATGTTCTATTCTTCTTATTCTTCTTCAAAAAGGAGAGTGTTAGATACCTGCCATCCCTTAGGCTTATGTGTTTGCCTCTTTTTTTTTTTATCCAACAGGAAATTGTTCTGCAAGTGTCATATTTGAAAACACATTCGTTGTGTTTTCAAAATCAAATAATTGAATCCCTTGAATTTTTTTATGTTTCAGATGGATGCAATCAAGTAGACCTTTATTGAGGTCTATCTCTATATAAATTTTGACAAAAGTGAAGATACCTTTTGTTGTTCTTTCAAGATCCATCGTTTGTATTTTCCCAAAGTATTTCCAATATCTTCAATGACCTGATGATGCTAGAAATGAAGAGGAATATTTGGTAATATCACTCAAACTAGCATTGTTGTGACCATGATGCTTGTGGCATTGAAATCTAGGAAACGTTGGGTAATGAAGAGCCCTGTTGTGCCCCAAAACCATGGCCCCTCATTTAGGATGTTCTCCAGATATTTTTGTGTATTAAATTAAACTATGAAAAATCCGTTGGAACAAAAGTATATGTCACAGTTGGGTGTCCATGAAGAATAAACCCATTGGTGTAAATATTCAGGTCTCGGCCAAAATCCATTGAACTTGCAGATTATAGTCTTGGATTGAAGATAACAAAAAATCAAGTTCACCTATATGTTTTTACTTCCATAGTTGGAGCTTGTTTCGGTTGTTCGACAATGTAGGGTCCTGACTTATTTTGGATATGGTCTGCAAGAATGGAAGCCTTCCCTTTCACCATGTCCTTGAATGAAACTAATCCATTGGGGTTTTTTTAAATTGAAGCTCCACCCATGGGTTCTATGGATCCATATACTTCCTTATAAGATCCTAAGGCCTTTGTTATCCTAGTACCTGTAGCTCCACCAAAAATCCTCTCAAACATGACAATCATGGAGTTCCTTGAAATACCATAGCCATGAATGAGATACAAATCCATTAACTTCTTCCCTTCATGTAATAGGCGTTGTAACGACATATAAATGAAAATTTGATGCTCTATCTCTTGTTTTAAATCCAGAACACGATAAATTATAAAAACCCACAAAAGGAGCGTGTTCCCATTTAGGGTTTTGATGAAGAACTTAAAACCCTCCTTTTATTCAGTTTTTCCTACTGAGATCCTTCGATCTAAGGGATCCAAGCCATAGACCCCAAATCAACCATAGGAGATTGTTTCTTCGACAGATTGAGATGCCTAGAGATAGTGTAGACAACATATCCCTGTACATAGAGGTAAAGGTGTTCAATAAACATCACCGTGGGGTATACTTGATGTGACCACCCTGAACAAACCCCACATACATAAATATTGTGTGCAAAATAAAGGTAGGTCGGTAAATGATCCCGAAGGGCAGGTATGTGGCATTGCCCACCAACAAGCCATGATACTACCATCAATGAGCAGGACCTCACTGATGAGGACCAATGTGACCAGACCTCTCCCGCATATGCCAAAAATTGCTGACCATCTTGATCTTAGTTGATGCAACACTTATCCTTCTCAATCGACATCAGTCATTGACTTCCTTGCTCAGATTCACAACAATCGCCTGCAAGAGGCAAGACGTCATAATCCCTGGAAACAATGGAAACCCTAGTGCTTTGCATAAACATCATCTTCCATATATATATATATATGTATCTATATATATATATGGTTCGGTATACTATGTCCATGAACAACATCTACTACACTCGCTTTACTATTGTATATTTATTTATGTGTGTTTTCATATCTCTTATAAAACCCTTTATATATCTCTTTATATAATACTTTTATATTAAATGTACATATCAAATGTGTTTTATATATGTATGTGAATTTTAGTAGTATTATTATTATTTTGAGTATGAAGATTTTAGATAAGATTATGCCCAGTTTATTCTTCTGAAAAAGTTGTGTAGGTGGATGCTCAGCCCATCATCATCAAGGACACAAAGTTTTCAATAAAAATAAATAAAAATATAACACATAATAAAAATAAATATCATACTAAAAAATAAAAAAACACATTAGAAATGATTAATAATAATATATTTTATAATATTAACATTAAACTTAATATTAATATCAATAATAAGCTATATGGGTCAATTCTCTTAATACCGGCAGAGAAGAAGTGATTTATATATATATATATATATATATATATATTTATCAATCAAACTTATCAAATTTAATAACCTTTACATTAAAAAAAAATGCCTTCAATTAAGAAATTAAATACGTATAAATAGTAAACAGAAATTAATTTACATGTTGTGCCGTTTATACATGTACAAACCGGTACAAACTCTACGGGAAGCTTTGAAACTTATTGGCATTATCTGCTACTATTTGTTATACCTTCTGCACGGTATATGAAAGTCTCTCAAACTATATTAACGCACCTTAACTGTGCCTTTGAAATTACTAATGCACTCAAGAAGCCGAAAAAATAGCGCTAGCATCAATTCCTTACAGCGATCCCGCTCAAACGCGGCCTCTGTTCACCCACAGAGAGTTACCCGTCATATTATGAAAAGAGGAAAAGCGCGTGCAAAGTCTGTGGATTAAATTGTTAACATCGTCTTCGAATTTTGAAATGGCTTCTCAATTGGAATGAACATTCGAATCTGAAGCCAAAAAAAAATCAAAGTGTATTACTTATTTCATTCATTTATTGCCTTTTTGAATGTGATATGAGATTCTTATTATTTATGGAGGCCCATGTAATATTTTAAATAGGTTCCACTTGTTTTCTAAAAAGGATTTGTTTGATTTTTTCTTTTGAAATAATGGAAATTGAATAAAATGTGTTTTTTTTTTCAACATTTTCTTTTTTTATAAAAAAAGTTTAAATTTGTTATAAATTTCAAAAAAGACTTGTTTGAATTTTTTTTTTTTTTTTTTTAAATGGAGATTGAATAAAAAGTGTTTTTCTTTTTCAAAATTTTATTTTTTATTAAAAAAAAAACGTAAGCTTGTTATAATGAGAGGGTTTGAAGATATGCTTTAAAAGAGCTTATGCAATGTTTAAAAGGCTTATAAAATTGATTGTGCTTATTACTATATTTTAAAGAAAAGAGTTTACAATGTGTTTTAAAAGGTTTTTTTGAAAGTTTTTGTGAAAGCGTTAGTCTCACTTATGTTTGTGGAAGCTAAGCATTGATGTCATTTCTACAATTTGTGTTGTTTGTTGAGTTGTAATGAGCCAACACTTAATAAATGGGAAAAGCCAAGAGGCTAAAGCAACAACAAGAAATGTTTGAGATCTTTTTAGATTTGGAAGTCAAGAGACAAAAAGATGTCTTTGCATTAAAATGCATAAAAGAAGCTGTGGATGACAACATTCTTCCTCTAATTTCAGATGCCAAGACAACCAAGGAGGCCCGTGATACCCTTGAGAGGTGTTTTGGTGTAAGGGGGAGTATTGAAGTTGAAGATGAAGGTGGATCTATAGCAACAAATCTACAGTGAGATGAAAATTTTGTTGAATCCCACTGTGCTCAGCCACAAGTGGATGATGTCTGTGAAGAAGTTGTAGAAGCAAGAGAGGTGGAGCACATAGATGCTCATGAAACCCACTGTGCACAACCACAAGTGGATGAAAATTTGTTGATTCTAGCAACAGAGCTTTTTGATGATGATTTTGTGATTATAGCAATATATCTTGTTGATGATGATTTGGTGATTCCAACAACAGAGCTTTCGGATGAAAACTTGGTGATTCCAGCAACAAAGCTTGCTGATGATGACTTGGTGATACCAACAACAAAGCTAGCTGATGACGATTTGGTGAATCCAGCAACACAACTTGCTGATGAAAATGAAATTTTTATTGTAGCAGTCAATGCTATGGTAAATCTAACGAGTAATATTGTTTATGTAAACTTTGATCGAGATTTGTTGGCTAATGATGAATAGTTGTAGATGATGCAACGAAAACATGATATCGACATGATGCTATTTGGTGAGATAATCCTACTTGAGTCTGAAAACTAAGTGGAAGACAACATATGGGTTAGTGAAGAAGAGACAAAGACACAGACAGAGATAAAGACGGAGACAGAAATAGAGATAAAGGTAGATGCAAAGAAGGAAGCCCACAAAGAGAAAACAAAGACAAAGGAAGAAGAAGAGAAGGAAGCTTCCATTGCAGAGTAGAAGGAACACAACCGATGTGGTTTTGGAGATGTTTTTACACTTATTATTGATTGCAACTGTGCAGATAAATACGATGATTATGAAGAAGAGTTAAAGTTCCTTGAAACATAGTTTGAAACACCATGTCTAGATGAGGTCTACACAAAAGTTGTAGATATGAATGTTGAAGAAAACATGCATGATGAACACATCAATAAAATTTTCAAGTATTGGAGTCATGGAGAGATGAAATTGTATTATGGTTTTATGTTGCAGCAGATTGATGATGACAAGAACACAACAAATGGTGACTTGTGGAAGAACTCCACATACAAGCCGATTTTTGAAGAAGTCCAGGACATGCTTAGGCAACCTAGAAAAATGGAAGATTTGCACCAACAAATGAAGAAACTGGAATTTGAAGCCTACAATGAGAAGAAAAAGTTGAAACAATTTAGAGGCTACATGATCTGGAAGAAGAGAAGAAGAAAATAAAACATGTTGAAGTCAATTGTAAGCCTAGCTATGACAACCAACATGCAACTTAATTAAATTTTTATGTGGTTGTAATTAAGGGGAAATGTCGGAGAATTTAATTCAACCACCTACTAGGTGTCAAAACCGTCCATCCAAGTGTCCTAGTTCAAGTTTCAGGTAGTCCAGTTTAGTCGAGTTTCACTTCAGTCATTTATTATTGATGTTTCCAAAGTAATATTATTTAACTGATTTGTAATACTGAGAAGAGCAATCCTCTGCTCCACTTCTTTTCAGTTTTCAATTTTTAACAATTTTGTTGAAATTTAAAAATATTTCCAAAATATACAATCCAATTAAATCGACATCACTCTTCAAATCAAATTCAATAAATCTACACAAAAAATATTAAGAACACCAATTACCTAATGGAATGTGAATATCTCTGGTTTTCACTCTTAGCAATTTACATATCCCTACATTGTATCCCAGTTATTTCAATTTCTTCATCACTTCCCTACACAGGTAGCCCTTACTACGATTCACCACCATTTTCTCCTTATTTTCCATGGAATAGTTTACACAACCCAACAACGGTAACTTTGTTGCAGTCATACAAGAGACCATTCCCTGGATTGTTTATCAAAACCAAATTAATATTCTAAAAAGGTCATATTCTCTACCCTCTAAGCTCCATATCACCACATAAACACTTTTTATAGGTACAAAGAAGTTTAAAATAAGTCCTATGGATGTAGTCCAATGGTAGGTTAAGTAGGGAGGAAGTTTGATTCCCACAAGTTTTGTGGTCCAACTCCAACAAAACTATGTATGCTTGTGAGTTGCTTTAGATATGAAATTTTTAGTTGAAAAAAAAAACTTTAAAAAAAAACCAAGAAGAGACTGATTGTACCTCTAGTAACTGACTGCACCTCTAATAAATGTAACTGAATGGAGTGGGAATCCACAGGGTCATTATCAGAGCAGGATTCTCCATCACCATTACAATGAGAGAGCCTATGGCTACTTTGTCAAATTCCATGAAATCACGGACCATATCGTTGAGGGTGGTACACTACGATCGGTTCTCCTTCACACTCCTTGAGTCCAAACTTTTTTTTTTGTAATTCTTTATGATCCCCAACTTTCACTATTTCAATCATAAGAGCGGAGAGTTTTTGGGCTTCATAGACTGATAATTCATCTCAGGGTACACAGAGATCTGTGCGTTTCCCTTCAGTAAACTCTCTGTCCGATATATCTTCTCTATAGGATTTTCCACGATGTCAATGTTAGGAAACAGAGGGTCGAACATTGTTTTTTTTTTTTTAACAAAAAAAAAAACGCAATCTTTTTCATTAATAAAAAGAGAGTACAATATCAGCTTTATGTTTCAGAGGGACCGACATTGTTACAAAACAAAGCTCTTTTGCAATCCAAAATATACCCAGCTAACAGAGAAAACTGTGTATGGTCACTTCAAATTTGTATACATATGTTGCTCCTGACATGGAGTGTATAGAGAGAGGAAAAAAAACAATGTAGATGTCTTAATATGAAAAATAATTTGTGTTTCCACCTAAATTTTTTTTCAGTCACATATAAGTTTTTCAGCCCCACTGAGTGGTGTAAGGTTTAAGATGAGTATTATGCTGAATGTAAGTGGATTTAATCTATTAGGCTTGGGTTTTAGTGAGTTATTGGTGAAGAGTATGTGTAATAAAAAAAAATTATAAGTCTAATTTCGATAAACATTTTCGGATATTAATTTAGTATATAATAAGCTTTATTATTTTATTATTATAAAATAATAAAATAAATATATATTTTTATTAGTGATAGGTGAGAATTGTGAATGTGCATTTTTGCCAAAAAGATGAGGAGTTGGGTGAATGATGTGTGTGCATAAAATTTTCTCTCAAAAGAATATGGGTGATATGATGAAGATTAATGTATGCACAATATCTTTTACCAAAACAATATGGAGATTATATGTATATTCATTCACTTTGTTCAATATTTATGAGAGGGTGAAGATGTGTACATACAACCTTGCTCGCTCCAAAAATATGAATAGTTGGGTGAATGATGTGTGTATGCACAAGACCCGTTACCAAAAGAAGATGGGTGATAAGATGATGATTATATGTATGTCCATTCACTTTATTGATTGGCTATGGGAGGGAGAAGATGTGTACATACACCCTTGTCCCAAAAAGATAGAGTAGTTGTGTTAATGATGTTTGTATGCATAAAGCCCTCTGCAAATATAAGATGAGTGATCGGATGAAGACTATATGTATGTTCATTCACTTCATTGAATGGATATGTGAGGATGATGTGTACATACACCTTTGCCCCAAAAAGATGAATAGTCGTGTGAATTGTGTGTATATGCACAATGCCCTCTACTAAAAAAAGGTGGGTGATAAGATGAAGATTATATATATGTACATTCACTTTGTTAAATGGTTATGAGAGGATGAACATGGGTATATGCATAGTAGTATTAATGCATATCATTATGTAAAGTTGTAATAAATATAAGTGGAAATTATATGAATATTTTAATAATTTTAAAAAATTATCTTATTATTAATTTATTTTTATAACAAAATGACTAAGAAATTTTATTAATAGAAAACACTTAAACCATTTATAATTAATTTACATTTAAAAATTTGCAAAATTATTTTTTCATAATCTTTCCAATCCGTTGCTTTCTTTTAACGAATTTTCTTATTCAAAACAAAAATCCAAAATTACAAAAAAATCTAAATATAAACAATTTGCAAAATGCATCTCCAATCTTATTGCATTTTGTGGCCATAAATAACTATTATCCTATTAAAAAAAAAAAAAAAACACATCTTTTTTCTACAATATCCTCAAGAATATGAATATTCAACTCAAAATCAGTTGTGGAGGAGTAGCAAATCCAAATTGATGTTAGTTTAGTTGTGGCCAAAGATGGTTGTAATGCTACCTAGAGTTCTTCCAATCGCTTCCCAACCCAAAAATTTCACTCTTTTTCCGTTAAATCAAAGCCCTATTTACCCATAAAATTATTCTCTTTGTTATCACTAATTCTCAAACCATGTCGTGAAATTAAACATGTTTCTAGCATTCCATTTATACTAAGATTCGTAGCCAACTTAAACACCAAATTTATTATTATGAAATTTGCTCGCTACTAATTTTGTTATTGCAGCACCCGCTCAATTGTAACTGATTATTCTTAGTATTTATCATCATATCAATACATATTTAGAATAGTCGGAAGTAGAGGTTACATTTATTAAAGTTGAGGTAAGTAGGTACATTTATAAAAAAAATAAAAAATTAAAGTGTGCATTTATTATAAATATACATGTATTTATATAATACAGTTAAATAAGTAATGTAAACAACGTAAACAATTCATCTCACTTCACTATATTATAATGTTTTAAACAATCGTAAATGTACATTTCCTTAACTTCTTGCCTTCATAATCTTCTTCATCATAATAAAATATATGAAAAAAAACATAAATTTACAATTATCAAATTAAACCATTTATAAAAATAAATAGAAAATTAAAATTATTAAAAGCAAATATGAAGTTACAATCAGTAAATTTGTATATCTATATGTGGTGGTATGTTTGTTTGCAATTAGAACCTAAGGTTCGTGGTACAACCAACCTATGATTGTATCAAGTGTATCAAGTTGATCGCTTTCATGATATTTACCATATATTTTAAGATGAGAGATAAACAAAGTAAATCAGATGTATCTTGAAAGCATGCTTTCAAACTAGTATTAATATTTTTTTCAATTTTTTTAACAAATATGAAATATTGAAAAATATAAAACAAAATTTATTTATTTTAAAATAATATTGTATGGTTAATATGTCACTATTATGGAGGGTTTGTTTTTTTGTTTTTGGTTTTAAATGAAGTTTCTCATGCTCCATAGTGATACATAAAACTTTGAACCATCACATGATCCATTATAAGGGATATTTGGGCTTACAATACAAGACTTTGAACCACCAAATGATCCATTGCAAGGTATTATTAGGTTTGCGATACTATGTCAATGCCATTAAATGCTTGAAATTGACGCTCTATAAAGCTTAAATATTGATATGCACAGAGTTCAAATAATAAAAACATTTGTATATACTATAGAAGTTATATGGTAGCATGCGTACCTTCTATGTTATGATGGGTATTTGGAAAAAGGGAAAGAGTGGTATGAATTTCTCATGATGTGAATCTTCTATCATAATAGTGCATGATTGTGTTGGCAACAATAGCGTTTGGTTGACATTGACGTCAATCTTCAAATGCCATCCTTTGGATTGTCAATGTGTTTATGTTGACAAGTTATCTGATGCAGGTGTGTGGTAGATGTGTTTGGATTGATTGCTAGTGAACCATGGTTTTAGGTGGTTGGTTGATGCTACAAATGGTTAGAATGGTGCTACGAGTCTTTGAAAAGTTGCTTGCAGAAGTGTTAATGTAGTGGTTTTAGATCTAGGTGCAAGATTTTTGAAAATGCAACAAGAAATTCCTAATTTAATTTTCTCTTTGATTAAATTAGGAGAAAATCAAAATTCAACATCAACAGACAACTTGAATGAGATAAGTGAGTTATTATCACTAATTTAGCTCAAGTAATTTGACTTATAGGATGAACTTGAGTTGCGTACAATGATTCCTAAATTTTAGGAGCTTAGGTCGAGTTAATTTGAGTTGTAACAATTTAATTTAGTTAAATTGAGTTATGTTTACTCAAACTAGTTCCAAATGTTGGAGGAACTAGTGGCAGGTCTAGCAGTGGGGTGAAACTTTAGTGTTTAGCTAGGTAACTAATCAATCATCCTAAATTAATGCTTGCATACACAAAATTCATGTTATCCGGTTGATATTGGAGTTTAAGGGCGGTGTACTATCAATTGTAGAATACTCCAAATTGTACAAGTCATGCATGCAGTCGAAGGAAGACCTAAAGGAATGGCGCAATCCAGATTGAGGAATTTTTTAATTAACAGGGGGATAATTCCTTGAGGAACAAAAAAAGGAAATAGGAGGTTGGGAAGACATAAATTTGGCTAAGTATTGGCCAAGTTCATCTTGTCAGGCAAAGGATAGAAGATACAGGTACAGGTTGAGCTCAAGATTGAGCAAAACATATTGTATTCATCCATATGATTTGATTAATACAATATAGGTAGTAAGGGGTTTTGAGTAGTTGCTTTCCCTAAGACAAATATTTGTGTATGTGTGTTGAATCTTGATGCATGTTATTGAATTGTGTTCTCGATCATGAATTTGTTTCCGCAAATCAGTAGAAGTAGATTCTAGTCTTGTAATTTATTAAATTTCATGAATATTTTAGGATATACACATTAATTTATACATGGTATCAAAGCTAGATTCATAGTATAGAAGAAATATCAAAGTTTCCATTGCAGGAGGATTCATGGTTGTAGATCAGTTTGCAAGATTTCTTCAGGGCTGAGAATATGACTTTCAATGGACTAAGGCTTGAGTATGCGCTTGAGGGAAGCTCAAATTATGTTGCATGGAAGTAAAAAATGGAGGTAGTACTAGAGGATAACGGGTTGAAGGAATTCATTGATAATGATGTTCTGAAACCAATAGTAGTTGATGCTCAAAATCTAGTAGAATGGAAGAAGCATGTTGCCCGGGTGAGGAGAATTATATTGAAGGGAGTTCAAGACCATATTGTCTTGAATATGCATGGGAAAAGGACTTTGTATGAGATGTGGCAAGCACTGGAAACTTTTTTTCATAATAGTAGTGACCACAGGAAGTTGGCACTTAAGGACAAGCTTCGAAACATCAAGATGCAAAAGAATGAAAAAATGATCTAATACCTGAGCAGGTTTACACAATGTCATGATGAACTTGGCAATATCGACGTGCCAGTCTTGGAAGAATATTTGGTATCTCTTTTCCTCTTGGGTATTCCCAAGGGCTGGTGTAGTTATCAAAATTTCGTAAATAGTAGAGAGAAACTACTACAGTGGGAGTGGTTATGGTTTGATTTTGTGAAAGAAGAAATAAGGCAGAGCAACACATATGAGACCTCATCCAAAGAAGAGGAAAATGAATTTGAATTAGTCAAGAAAGGAAGGAAGGCCAAGGGGAAGAAGTCCCAAGGTGAGGCTAATTCTAGCCTAGAGGAAAAGAAGAAATACTTGTCCAAAATCAAGTGGTTTTAGTGTCATGAATATAAGCACCATGCCATGAAGTGTCCATTGAAGAAAGTAATCAAGAAGGAGGTCATAGTAGCAGCAACAGGTGAAACTTTGGCTTCACAGTTTGAGCTTGAATTTACTCTCATCACATGCATGAAGAGCA
This sequence comes from Pinus albicaulis, assembly GCA_034641835.2. NCBI lineage: Eukaryota > Viridiplantae > Streptophyta > Pinopsida > Pinales > Pinaceae > Pinus > Pinus albicaulis. The sequence continues at coordinate 87,990 of JAXQQM020073949.1, read as the reverse complement.
CAGTGATGGGAATCATGTGGTATATATATAGTGGTGCCTCGTTTCACATGACGGGGAAGAAAGATATTTTTAGTGACTGGAATCCACATGGTTACCTTTCAGAGGGAGTCAGGCTCCCCTCTTAGGATCAAGGATGTGATCTTTGTTCCAGGTCTCAAGAAGAATCTAGTTTCTTCCATGGTGTTGGAATACTATGACTATGATGGGATATTCAACAAAGGAAAGGAATTACTAAGACACATTGCCACAAGACAGGTGAAGCTGATCGGTGCTCGATTCAAGAACCTTTATGCACTTGAGATAGAAGATGCATGCAAATCCTTGAGGATCAAGGAAGAGACTAGAGATTTGGTGGTTGAGATCGAGCATGTTAGACCTCTCAACTTGTAGCCTCAAAAGCATTCTTAAGCAGTTGTGGAGCAACCACAAAGGGAGAAGTAGAGAATAGTAAGAGTGGAGACATCCACTCAAGTAGAGACTTCTAGTAGGGCAAAATTTCAAGCTAAGTGGGCAGATGGAGCACATGTTGTAATACCTACAGGTGTGAGGTGGGGTAGTGTGAAGCCCTAGTCTTAAAATTGTTGAAATTTGGGTAGGGTCCATTAAGGTGTTCTCCTCATGGACCATAAAATTACTACGGGGGCCCACAATGTTCAATAGAAGGAGGATTATTTCAGTCAGATACAGATGAGTGCAGAGTAGGAGGCTTAGTAGCAGAGTCAATAGCAACAAAATTTTCCCAGTAGACAGTTGCAGAAACAATTGATTCCATTGTTTTTTTCTTGGATGCTTTTCTATTGCAGATGTTGTAGTAGAAACAACAATAGTGAGAAGTGTTGCATGCAGTAATTCCACAGGTGTTGGATTGGGGTAGTTGTGAATCCTTTCTTTCCGAGAGGGAGTGTTGAAAATGTATCAAGAAATTCCTAATTAAAAATTTCCTTTGATTAAATTAGCAGAAAATCGAAACTCCACATCAAGAGACAATTTGAATGGGTTAACTAAGTTATTATCACTTAGTTAGCTCAGTTAATTCAATTTATAGGATGAACATGAGCCATGTACAATGATTCCTAAATTTAGGAGCCTTGGTTGAGTTATTGAGTTGTAACAATTTAATTCAGTTAAATTGAGTTATGGACAGTTAAACTAGTTCCAACTGTTGGAGGAACTAGTGGGAGGTCTAACAGTGGGTTGTGACTTTAGTGTTAAACCAATTAACTGATCAATCAAACTAAATTAACTCACACATGCACAAAAATCGAGTTACCCATTTCATATTAGAGTTCAATGGAAGTGTATTATCAGTTGTAGAATATTCCAAATTGTATAGCTCATGCATGCACTAGAAGGAATACCTAAAGGAATTGTGCAATCTAGATTGAGGAATTTCCTAATTAATAGGGGCTAATTCCTTGAGGAATAATGCAAGGAAATATGAGCCAGGGAAGTAAGAAATTCGACTAAGTATTATCTAGGTTCATTCAGTCAGGTAGAGGGTAGAAGATACAGGTGTAGGTTGAGCCCAAGGTTGAGTAGAGCGTATTGTATTCATCTAGATTCTTTGATTAATGCAATAAAAATAGTAAGGGGTTTTGAGTAGTTTCTCCCCCTTAGATAAATATTTGTGTATGCGTGTTGAATATCGATGCATGCTATTGAATTGTGTTCTGGATCATGAATTTTTTTCCGCAAATCAGTAGAAGTAGATTCTAGTCTTGTGATTTAGTAAATTTCATGAGTAGTTTAGGATCGACACATTAATTTCTACAGATATGACAAAAACTTGATGATTGAAAAAGAGTGTCACTATATCCACTCTACATTCTTGCAGCACTAGCTTAACTACATATTATTGCTTCCTCCTTCCTGCAACACTCACCTTTGGCTTGTTTTCATGTGCCCATGGCACTGCCTGTAGGTTGAGAAAAAAAATCACTAACATTCCCAAGGATTTTTCCCATGGTATTTGGTGCGAATGGTGACATATTAATTAAGTCTTATTTTATATGGTCATTAATATAAATGGAGTATAAGCCCACGTGGTGTAGAGCAGTCAGTGATGGGGTGCACTGTTAAGGCACTCCGTATGCAAGGTCACCGGTTCGAAACCCGTGGTTTAGGATTAGTATCATCACTAGTATATAATGAGTATAACTAATGTATTGATTTGGTCCAACCGATGAGTGAAAAATAAAATATAGTATCTCATTGTCAGAAACTACCAGATGTTGTGCATAATGAAGATAATAGTATACCTATAGAAGTGATTAGATAAATGGTTAATGTCACATAGACGTGTATAATAACGTTGCAAATTTTATGTATCATGATTCTGTTTTCATCTTACGACCAAAGAAGATGATTTGTTATGTGACCAAGTGAGGGTTGTATTGTTGTTGTTATGATGCATATATATTTTTGTCTTTAGAGTTGGCTATATGATTTTTTGGTACTATCGATTATGTAGATTGGGAGAAGTTTGTTTTGTTATTATTTCAGAAGAGGGCATAGTTTTAAAATGTATGAAATCGTGGTTCATTATGTTTTAGAAGGCTGGGGCCTTTGAAAAGTGGCGGCTTGCTAATATAGGGAGTTGGGGCTTCCTAGTTGGTAGTGGCCAGTGAATTGATATTGAGGTAGTTAGTGCCTCACTTTGGTTGATGGACACTGATCCTTCATCCTTTATTCTTTGAGGACCTCGGGTTGAGGATCCAAACACATGAATCTATTATTAGTGGATTTGATGGTTATGTATGTTCTTTATTGATACTTTGATGATGACATCATTGATGGATATGTATGTTCTCTATTGATATCATGATGATGATAGACTTGATGGATAGGTATGTTTTCTATTGATGTTACGATGATGATGGCTTTGATGGATATGTTAATTTCCCATTGATGTTATGATTATGATAACCATGATGGAAATGTCCCCTATGGTAGCTACTTACATTAGTTATGATTCAAAATGAACAACGATGTGAATGACAGTCATGTTGATATTGCTATTATGATAATGACTAACAATGAGAAACCTTGTTACTGATGATTATTGAGTATGACAGGAAACCACCAGAGGCACTCGCATATGATGAGCTGACAACATCTGGTTTGATAAGAATTAATATTTTGTCTTTGAAATTATAAGTTCATTTTGGAACTTGATATATATATATATAAACACACACTCTGATGATATGTTAGTGGGTGCAGGAACATGTTAGTTGCTTGGCCGAATGACTCACATATGGGTGATGGGGTTGTACAATTGAATGGAACAACATGGGAGGGGTGGGACAGTGTTCCTGGTCTCACCCGCTAGCACTCCTGCCGTGACTTAGGCTGGAAAGGTCGAAATACCTTCACCTTGAAGATCACGATTTCGTGAGGGCAGGTCCCAAATGTGGTTCGCTCATGAGGATTTTCTGGGGGGGCGCGCATCAAGGCGGATTCCTTGATCCCCCAACACCATTAGTCTCACTATAGTAGGAAACATATGATATGATATAGGTCTCTGTCGTTGCACATACAATTTCTCCTCGTAACCATTGGATACTTGAAGGGCAAGTGGTGTGGCACCCTTGGAATTTCAAGAGAAATTCTTGAAGGGCACGACTGACTTGGCACCCTTGGTATCAGAAATAAATTCGTAGGCATGGCACCCTTGGAACTTCGAATGGAATTTCTTGAAGGGCATGACCAACTTGACACCCTCGACATCATTAAAGAAACTAATAAATATAATCAATATATGAAAATCCAACTAATTCATATCAAGTGACATATGATGTTAGAACCAAAGGAATTAAATCAAGAATAAAACTTAGGGTAAGGGAGGAATAGGAAGAGATAAAATATTTTACCATGATAACTCTACCCTTTCCATGTTAAAACAAAATATTAAGTACATAAGACTTAATTAGGCAAAAGGGGGAAAGAGGGACATAGAGTTAAGTATAAAGAATTATTAAAAACTTCATTAAGAGAAGAGGGTGGTGAATTAAAATAAGAATACTAAATTAAAACTTGAGAAATTTAGAGAACTTCCATGTGGCAAAAGCCAACATAAGAATATTCATAAAAAAGGAAAATTGAGGTAGTTAGGAGAGAAAATCTGAGAATTATCAATTCACTTCAGTAATAAACACAAATTAAGGAGTAAAAAAGGGGAATCAAGAGACAACTAGGAGAAGAAATAGGAAGCCTTGTTGGGTTGAAGAAAATACTATTTTTAAATGAATAATTAAGTAAATTATTTTTGGAGAGTCTTGATGAGAGGGTGACACATGGGTGGGTGAATAATCAAATTTTGGGTAATAAAAATAATTATTTATGCATGAAATTCCAAGTGTAACCTATGAAACCTTCTATAAAAGAAAGGGAAATGGAAGGGAAAAGGAGCTTTTGTTTACCCTATTGTTGGATGGAGGAGATTATGTCATTTTGAGTGGTTACGAGCTATATTTGAGTTTGGTGAGATAGAGTATTATAGAGAGGGGACTATTGAGCCAAGAGGGGCTCACCTCTATCAGCTAGCACATTCCTTCGTTGTACAACCCCATTGCAGCTCGGGGGTCCGCGGGGAAGGAGAGTACCCAAGGAGTAGGCTGGGAGGTCAACCGATGGGTCATTACATTCGGACTAAGCACGACAACATTCATGTTGGGGGTAGACGACAACAAAGGAGCTCAAGCAGCGGCAAGTCAAGTTTGGTTCTCGTCTAAGGGTGAATAGTACATGAGTTAGTTATATTGTTTTTAATTATGATGATTTCATTGTGCCTATAATCAAGTTAAATATATGTATGTGTTATGAAGTTAAATTTATGGACTTGATATACTTGATTTAATTTTAATGAGTTTCAAACTTGTATGATTATGGTTTCACTTCCTTGTTACTTGATTTAAAAAAAAAAAAAAATCCTAGCGCTCATCTAGTAAATCATAGGGTTGGTCACTACACTTGGTATCAGAGCAAAGGTTCAACCTCTAGGACCTATAGGCCCATAAAGTATTAAGGTTTTCCTTGTATTTTTTTTTTTGTGAGCCATGAGTTTTGTAGTCTTTGTGGACTCAGAAACCTTCTTGATTATGTTTGGTTCTATGACAAAAATCAAACTCTGTTATACTGTTATGACTCCATCCATAACCATCATTAGCACCATGATGAAATTCATTTTACGATGCTTCTAACTTAAGTCGCTGTAGATTGGCAAGAAGATATTTGCTTCAATTGTCTTCTCATGATCACTTTATCAGATTTTACTTTACATATAGTCAATTTCTAAGGTCAAGGGCTGGGGATAAAATCACACCATTTAAGGTCACAATGAAATCCTCCACTTACAGTCGAATTTTGACGCTCTTAAGAAATCGAAATTGAAAATTTTATTTTATTTTGATACTTTGAGGTTAAATAAACTCTTCTTATGTCATTCTTTCTCGTTCCTACATAGAACAATAAAGCGTCACTTCCTTCTCATCCTGAACCTCAAATTATCTATTCAAACTAGTTCAATTGGCCATGAAAGGCATGCTGCTTGATATTACGAATAAAGTAAGAACCCAACCATTTCGTAAGTTTAATTATCTTCTGTCCAACTGTTTGGTTAAATAAGGTGGCAATATACTTGAAAATTGCACAAATTTCAGTAATTTTATGAGAAATATTTTCATTTGACAATGTCAAATCATTTTCCCTTGGCAGCTTGTTCCATGTTTTTCTAAATATCCACCTTTCCACCATGCTTGTGAGGCCTTCACTAGAACTGAGACCTACAGTCCAATACAAAATATGTTCAAGTATGTCTTGTGAATATATAGTTTGAACTGATGTAACTAAAGCTATTGCTGAGAAATTAAGAACAAGAAACCCTTGTTGACCTAGAAGAATTTCATTCAGGAAACTGAAAATAGCAACCTGACAACAGGAGACACATCAACCCCAGCAATAGGAGGAATCGCCTTACGAGTAGCACTAAGGAATAGCTCCGTGGGAACATAACCTTCCTATCATCAGGTGCACCGGTAGCGTTCCCTTCCTCGAGATTTGGTGATATTCTTGTGAGCCTTTCTATTCAATCCAAGGCTCTGTTTGGAGAAAGCTGTGGGTTTAATGCTTTGGGGATGTGCAACATTTATACATTGTTGTCAAAATTTTCTTCCGAAACTACATATTATTGAATTGAATTCCAGAATTATTTGTAACAAACAAAAAACTTTGATGTCACCATTGACAAGATCCGATCTTAAATTTCCAAAACCCTTGTGATATTGATTTGATTCGGCAATGTTGAGTTGTTGACTAATAAAATAGGTAGATCCTTCAATGATTTTGTGGCTCATTTTTTTTAGGGCAGTGAATCAATCTCTTAAGATATAAATGAATAATGTCATTGAATTATTATGCAACTAATTGATGGTATGCAAAATCCTCGTGGCTGTAATTGGACTCCACATCTCCCGATGTAGCTAATACGTAACGTCAATCACGGGCTCCATGTCTCCCGGCGTGACAATTTCCTCGACCCAATCGAATCTTCACTTTAAACCAGGTTTGAACCAGAGTTTCAATTACTCCTTCCTCTGGTGACCAATTCAAGTCCATCAAACTTTGGCTTTCCTTTAACAATGGATTGCTCATGGACCATTGGATAAGTGCCAGAATTCTGGAAAGTCACGTCTGTGGTTGATTGATAGTTCTTGTGGATAAATCCTTGTCACTTTCCAAAATACCTGGAACTGGTGGAATTGACTTCTATTCTAGAGGTATTAAATTTCATCTTAGTATAGGATTGGATATATTTTGTTAGGCTATCTATCAATTCTTTTTAAAACTGCATAAGTTTCTTCCCAAAAATTATACCACTAGAACATTTTGTGATGGCTTGCATTTCTGCTCGTACTATTTAATGATGCCACTTGCTCTGCTTTAGTTCCCCATTTTAAAATTTTATAACAAAGGCCATGTCATGTAGATTTCATTAGGGTTTTACTTCAGCAGTACTCGTCTTTACATGTCTGGATCAAGGTATTATTCCATATATTTTGAATAGGGTGTATAAATGAAACATAGGATGAAGATTTGGTCTTGATCTAAGAAAGAGGTAGATCTAAGAGAATTTTCAGGTTAGATCCTGGATTTTTCGAAGAGTTTGACACAATAGTGTGTTACAACTTACTGGTGAAAATTTCACGGGATTAAACCCTTTAGTTTAAGGGGTGAAAATTGTGACAAGGTTGTTGTGTTGGTTTTATTCTCCATAAATAGTTGCCAAAACAATTTCATTAAGCCTTTGGATTTGTAGGCATCTATGAGTTACTTGATTCCAATTCCTATACTCCACTAAAATGATTTTATGGTATACAACTGTGCTTTTCTTCATTTCATAAATGTATTTATTTTTACAGTGACTTAATTCTACTATTAGGACATGCAATGGCTCAGCGAAACAAAAATGTTTTTGGTTATTTCGTTTTTAAATTGCTTGTATGGCTTCTGTGTTTTGGATAAGCAATGGACTCTTTTCAAGTCAATGTACTTCAGGTTAAAAAACATTTCCACTTGTATTCTGGATATCAATTCCATTAAAAGTAATAGGGTTGCGATGTTGAAAGTTGAACGGCCTGAAGGGTGAAGACATTCAAAATGAGCTAATATATCAGGAATGAAGGAACATTCACTAATGAGTGTGCATAAAAAAAAAACAAATCTTCACCCTCTTATCTACAAATGTCGAGGGTGAGCAAACCAACCTTGAGGGTGCATCAATGTCTGGAGAAACTTCGACAGTTCAATAAAGATGTTGTCAGCCATGTTAGTCTCAAAGGATGGAAATTGCAAAATCAAAGGCTAATACATCTTGATGGGAGAATCCCTTGGACCCCATCATATTAGATTTTTGTGGATGAATAGTCCGAATTTTTAGATAATCTGTTTGCCCCTTTATCACTTTCCTGATAGATATGATGAAAGAGTATGAAGTTAAAATTGTTTTTATAACTTTCGCTAGTTGAGACTGCCATGCAGTTCCAAATTATGCCTTCTAATTTTATTCAGCTATTCCATCACTAATTCAGAATCCCCATAAATTTTGATATCATTTGACCTTACTTCTCATTCTCAGGTTATTAGAACTGTGGTGGCCTTTATCTCCGTGAAATTTTTAGGTCCCTGTCTTAGAGTACATTCAAACGAATTTGGTTGTTATTTGATATCATGTAGCTTCCTCTTTCCCCATATGTGTTGGATTTTTGTAAAAAGCAGTGTCTAAATATCCATGAACCTTGGTGTTGATTTGAATATTGCTGACTGTCCATTATTTTGACTCCTTGGCTTTGTCAAATTTGTGTGGGATCTGTTTACCTCTTTAGATAGTTTGAGTCGGAGTAATGACCTTCACTTGGAAAATTGATTCATTTCAAGATGGCAAAACTGACCCATAAAAAAAACATTGCAAAGAATGGTCCTTTTCCTTCATGATCTTCCAACTATGCTTCCAAAGTCTCATCTAACTGATTTTTCATTACCAGTTTCCTTTTCCTCACTGCAATTCCTTTTTACAGCAGACAATACTCCCTTTGTGAAATGACATTTAAGGTGAATGTGATTTACTCCATTATTTTCCTTGCAGAGGAAACAAAGTCATTTCAATAATTGGTGATTAAAAAAAAAAAAAACTCATGACATTCATGAGGGTAGGCCAACTTCTAGTGGCTAAGTAGAAAAGAAAGTGGTAGTGTCTATATGACAACAGTTTCCAGAATATATCAGAAATCACAGTCCCTCATTGCTATTACTAACTGTTCTAGCTATCTCCAAGCCAAGATTTAATTTGTAATCTTATACTTGAGGAAATGCAACTTGCATTTGCACTAATGTATTTTGGTAACAAACAATTTTTGGTGTTCTGTCAGCTATTTTATTAAATTTCCTAAGATAAAATCAGCCATCATATTTGAAGTAAAAGAAATAACAAATTGCAACACATCCAGCTTCAATTATCAGATATACCGATTCAATAAATTTTGATTACATTTGTGTTGATTAATATACTGATTCAATCAATGTTGGTTACATTTGTGTTGACAAATATACTGATTCAATCAATGTTGACTACAACTGTGTTGATAAATATTTTCTCTGTCTCTGGATAAAACAATTAACTTATTAAGGCATTTCCATCTCATGGCCTGACCACAAATAGTAATCATACATTTGCAAACTTGAACAATGTTTTGTCAATACTGTTGGAGGTACAGTATGCTTGCCTATCACTTATCCTTCACCAGTGAAAATTCTGGGATATTTTTCTTTGTGTGAGTTAAAGTTCTCTTGCATCAGAATTGCTTATTTGTTGGATGCTTCTGATTAACCAAACCCCCCTTATCAATGGCTTATGCCTTGAATTGATGCCATCATGCCAATAGCTTTAGTGAATGCCTTGAATTGATTCCAATAGCTTTCGTGAAGCAAAGTCATCGTTGTTAAGTTATTTGATAGCATTTACGCTTCTCCATTCAATCAATACGTTTAAGTAAGGCAGAACTAAAAATATCTTTATCCAATCTTTAATAATCAAAGGACATTTTTAAATTCTGTTCAATTTTTACTTTGTCATATTTAATTCATGTGATTTGAAGCCTACTCAAATTTAGTTCATTATATTAAACATGCTTATGAAATTAAGTTTTATGCCAAGGACAAATGAATTTTAATTTGTGATGAATTTCAATTTTGGATTGAAGAGGATATATATTTTATATTTAATTGAGTGATAATATTAAACTTTATAATATCCATTATTTATGTTTTCCCAAATACTCAGATAGGAGTAAACCTGAAATGCTGTAGACTTAGTGTTTATTACCCACCAAAATTTATGTAGACTTACTAATGTGGATAACCCACCAAAATTTATGCAAGTACTTGTATGTGAGAAAATTAATTGATCTTTCCACTTCACATATCAATTTATTATTTAATGTAAAATAAAAACTATAAGATTGGATTTTACTATTGACCATTATATATTTGACATTGGTCAATATAGGTTATAATTTTTAAGCAATTTTTCCATATCTTAATTTCTAAATTAAATGACAAGGAGCAACATTTGTTATAGAATAAATATTCTAAATTTTTAGAGAAAATGAAACATAAAATGGATTTCAAAGTAATTATAGGTTCACTTAAATTAAAGTGGATAGTCTTGTAATACTCTATCCATAAATCTAGGGTTAGACAAAGTGATATATTGAAACACATACTTCAATTTAATATATTTGCATCATGGTTAATGCATATCTCAAAGTTAGAATGGAGTGTACATGCATATTAAATGTATCCTTAAAAGTTAGTAAATCATACATATTGTGATACTTAATAAATAAGTTATGTTATTTAATAATAATACTAAAGTAGTAAATTCCTTATGAGATATGAGTACTAGAGTGTAAATTGATGTTTACGTTGGTAAGGATGTTGGTTTCCTAAATTATGGTAAGAAAACTTTTCACTTGTGTTAGCTATCAAGATTTTTTTTTTTACAGTGTTAGTGATGACTATATATATAGCTGAGTTTTCTAGAAGCTGATTTCCTTATGTCAATTTGTCATCTAGAAAACCCTCATAAAACTTTTTTCGCCCTTCTACTTTTCAGTCCGCCCATGTCAAAGTCAAAACTCATTATCACTATCCTATCTAGCTTCAGCCCTACTGGTCTGCCCATCAGCTTTAAAAGGCAAATCCAAATCTGTTTCAAAAGTCTCCCCTATGTTAGGAAGTGGCGCTTTAAGACATTTTACCCTTGGCGATCATCAAAAAGCCAAAAAGCCTCCATCTGTTACAGACCAACCATGACTGACCTCCCACTCTACAAATAAAATTGACAAACAGCTCTAAGTCACGCCACTTATACCCCTAGGTCTCAGCACTGCATGAACCACAGTCTCAAGCTGATTATTAGGTGTTTCACAGTGTTTTATGGATTCTGCAAAGAACAGGAAATATAACTTCATCTCAGGAGGAAATGCTTGAATCTACAGTTAGAAGAACAACTGCTTCTAAATGTATCATGAGCCTGAGATATGTCTGCAAAACAGAGAGCCACTCATCAAAACCTTGCATTCTCCTTACAGCATGAAAATCACAGTAAGAAAAGGACACCACTGTCTCAGCAAACTGGTAAATTGTCATGGCCCAGAACCTCCTTCATTTACAAGCAGAGGGTTAGGGCGCCTCCTTCATCTACAAGCAGAGGGCGCTGGCCAGTATTGACTTTAAAGATTGCAAAAGTCCAGGTTTGCCTTTTACTGAACAGTGAAACAACAACTCCAGGTTTTCTGAGTGAGTGATGATCATAACATGGATAGAGCCTGAAATATGCAAGTTCAAAGGAAAACAGAGTTTGGTCTGATAAAGGAGGTCATTTGAAACTTTCAAATCATGTGAATTGTTGAACTTTAGAAAGGCATGTCATTAGTAAAAATTCCAATCATAAGCAGCCTGCTTGTCCACAAGATCAAATTGAAGAGGTGCTGACAAAACATGCCATTACACAGGCAGAAAGAAAGTTCTTTGTTTTTCAAAAGGCACTGACCTCCACAGTCACAGAGACTATCTTTCAAGTAATTTGTCATGAGATGACCAAAGCAAATGATGATATTTCAGTCACCCTTAGAGCAGTGCAGGGAGACAGTGTCACTTTGGCTAGGGTTTTTTTCTGAAACACAGTGATGATTGCAAGAAGAGATGCTAGTATTGATGTTTTTCAAGTGGTTTACTTACCATCACATCCAGGGAAAAGCTGTGTCAAACAGATTTGTCAAACAACCTTCAGATACCTTACCTGATGAAGAGCCTCCTCCATGTATGAGCAGATGGCCAAAGCCTTGGATATTGTTGAAGACTGATTAGTCAGAAAGATGCAGTGGAAGGATGCAAAGGAAGAGAGCAAAAGTCTTTTACACAGGTAAAAGATGGTGGTTATGTTTCAAAATGCATTACCCATAGTAAAATATCTTTCAAAATATACATCATGATGGACTGGGAACATTATGAATATGTATGCCATTGATACCAAAAAGGGGGCAGTTTCCTTAAAGGAAAGGATCAAATAACAATCCACTGTCACATGCCAAAAGTCCAAAGGGGCGCTTTTCAAGAAAACAGAGAGTTATGATAGGAAGGGAAGCAGCCAAAAGATGGCACTTACAGTCCGGGGAGAAGCCTATAAATCAAAGAAGGAGCCTATAAATCGCTCGGAGCTGCAGATTATCAAGCAAGGTGGAAAGATGTATATAGTACATGATACACCTACAAGCAAGAAAGTGTGTTGAAAGGGTGAGCTCTTCTTAGATCAAGTCCAAGGGGACCAGCAAGTCTGACACCTGCACTGGAGAAAAAGTTGAATAAGCTGTTAAAGCCTGAGGGCTGTCAAAACAAGTTGACAAAACTAGCCCTGTCCTTCAGAAACAAATCAGTATTCAGGCATGCTCTTGACAGTGTTAAAGTGGGTTACCTTACATCAGGAATAGCACCAGCATCATTAAAAACAGTGGCAGAGATGATGTGGAAGCTTTGGAGTTATTTTTCAAAGTTCGAAGTTCAATGTCAAAGTGTCACACAAGGGACAAAGCTGGAAGCCCCCCTTCTAACACCTGTGCATGAGTGAGACAAAGTTCTGGATTTTATGCCATTTTTGTTTTTATAAAGAGGTTGGCCCGTGATTGACATTGTCCAGAAGTGTGGAAAATCTCCAACGCAGATATGGAATGCACCGAGCTTATTTAAAAGGATCAAAAAGACTGTGAAAACCCTGCAAAAAGGCCAAACAAAATTTTCACTTTACATTTAAAGACCAAGTGACCGTTGGAAAATTTGGAATGACATAAGGGTGAAGGTCGAGGGTGATTTTATCATTTTCAAAACTGCAAACAAAGTTCCATGCCTCCCCAGCATTGAAACAAGTAAATCGGGTCGATTTGCAAATTTTTACACTGTTAAACGTCGCGCGACGCACCTGGAAACCTGCGCGACGTGCCTGGGAGCGTGTTTACACTGACGGTAAGTGTTGGCGCGACGCACCTGTACAGTTGCGCGACGCACCTGTACATAGCGCCCGACCGCCCGACAGCCCGACCCGACAGGCCACCCAGGTGGCGTTTTTTGCGCGACGTTCTATCCTTAAAGAGTGCCGCGCAGGTTTGAGAATCTCCAGAGCTGCTCCAAGCTTTCCTCCAAGGTTTTTCCAGCGATTTCAAGAGGTATTTTGAAATTTCATCCAAATTTCCGAAATTTCCAAACCCTGACTGTGTTTGTTAGCTTTTCATAGACATTTAAAAAACTGGTTTTCCAAAGTGTGGAGGAATTTTCCAAGGCAGACTAGTATGCTAGTTTAAAAGAAGTCTTTACTGTTGAAGGCAACAGGGCATTGATTACCCTACTCCACCACCGAAAGACATTATTCTCTGAAAACTCTGTGACTGATTCTGTCCATCAAAACCTCACTGCCAAGTGGATTTTCAGAAAACATAAAGGCTTTCTTCCAAGGATGACTGATATTCCACATTGAAAAGGCCCTTGATTATTGTGGAAAAAGAATCTCTCACAGCCTCTGCTTAAGCTTTTGGAGCTTTCCTAAAAATATGTTACCTCTATTTTAACTGTGAATTTGCCTATATGCTCACACCAGGATTGAACTTAATGAGCATGTTTCTGTTTAAATAAAGTGACATGCGTAGAGAACAGTGAAATTTAGTGGGAGAAGGGGTTCTTGGTCAAGCAGGAGTTTGTAGTTTGAAGCTCCGGAGGAAGTTTGCTCACACTACCCATAAAGGGACAGTATTCACTGTGTTGTTGGTTGACTTCCTTGTGTTGTTTAAAGCCTATTTGACAAGTTTCTATCCATCCAAGCAGAGGTTTTTCTAACATAACCAGAGGGTTTCATTCATAAGGAACCCTTGATGGTTTTGAAAAAGAAGTCTTACACAGTTTCTGCCTAAAAACTTTGTAGTCTTCTAGACCCTGTCATTTTTGCTCCAGTCCTGTGTATTGACTGTCTAAACATATTTATGGTGGTTGCAATAGATGCAAGATCAGTGGACTGTTGGCACACTTATACAAGGTAGGGTTGTTAATCATTGAAATTCTACCTTGAGGCAGAGATACAAAGATGAGTTGTTAACTTCCAAAAATTACCAAGCAGGGAGACTTTGACATTGTATACATCCTACCTCATACAGTCTGTCCTTTATTTCCACTATATTATATCATATTGAAGAGTTGTTGATTGTGATATTTTCAAAGTAGAAGACCATTACAAAGAGCGAGAGTTTTATGTTGAAAGAGAGCCTCGACTGTTTAAAGGACAAAACTCCTACAGGCCTTTTGTTAAAACCTCAAAAGCATTTCAAAGCCCCACCACCTTTGTTCTATAAACAGTCACCTTGACTGTAGGTTTTCTCCTTTGACTGTGTATTCATTATGAATGTTGACTGATTGATATACAAAGGCTAGAAAGGCATCATTCTCAAGGAACAAAGGTCTTACACCAAAAAGAGCATTTTCACACTATCTTTGAAATCACTTGTTGCTTAATAGCAAAGTTACAGGCTAGGACAGAGTTTGGTTTAAAGAAGGCCATTCCCAAGACTTGGAAGCATTTTGGTTTTTCAGGAGCACATCTAGATCAAGATGCCCCTCTAGGAAAGACAACAAGAGCAGCATAGCGAGTGGTAAAGATGAGTGACGCGGGGAAAAAGAGTGGAGAAGAGTCTTTGGAACCTCATGATGACACCATTAGTGAAAAACAACGATTCAGCGCCCAAACCTGTGAAAGGAAAAACATATCAGCCCTTGATATTTTGGCCTCGGCGGGCTTGCATGTTGCTAGGGACCCCTGAGGGTCATGCATGCCAATTTTGGGCCTTTTTCGGCAACTTTTTGTTTTTGGCATTTTTTTGAGTTTTTGGTCGAAAACTCATAATTTCGCCATTTCAGTTTGAGGATTTGTCAAGGGAGGAGAATGATACCGATGGATGCCATAATTCTATGAGCAGGTCCCCAACTATTTTCAGAGCATTTGGAGATCATTCGCCCCCTCAAATTGGCGAAAAACGCCCTCTTTTTGCACATTCTACCCGCCATACCAGCAGTCTGCTATTTCCTGTTTTTTTACACACAGGTACAGTTTTGAAGGACTTCTAGGCATCAGATTGAGATGATTTCAGTTGTGCCGGAAATTAGACACAGAGAGCTTTCCAACAAGCCCTCATGAGCCTCATTTAGACATCGGGAAGGCTGCCTATTGCCTCCAGCAAGTCAGGGGACCTTTTTCAGGCATAAATATGAAGTATTTTTGTAATTTTTGAACCTCAAAAATCTGCTTTTCCCAAATGTGCGTTAAGCTATTTTTATACTTGGAAATGATGTAAAGTCAATATAATTTCCGTTTTTAGCGAGTTTTAGATATTTTATGGGATATTTTGTGCCTTGGGCTTTCTGGCCTGAGGACAAGTTTGAATATTTTGACTTGTGATGGGATAGCTAGTTGCTCCATGAGGTTTTCCTCCCTCAAACTATTTATTCCATGGGTTCATTGTAAATCGACGAACTTGAGAGAAGAATCAATATATTGGTCATATGAGCTTTGAAGAACATACTTGTGTTATGATTTTGGACTGCCTCTTGGATGCTTTTGATGAATGATGAAGGATTGTTGATGGAATCCATGACATGGTAGAATGGTATAGTGTTTCTTGCTTCGTTGTTGTCTTCTAGTTTCCATTCATTATACATGCTTCTTGGTACTATAGATCAGTAGAGATTAAGTTTGAGATATGCCCATGGAGGCACCTCAAAATTCCTGAATCTTCATAGCTTTATGTTTTCTTCTTCCTTAGTCATACTAAAGAATTCTTAACTGCTCTTTAGTGACCTAAGGTATTGTTGCTAGTTTTATTTACAAGTTCTATGTATGTTGAGTAGGATGTATGGTGTGCCCTGCTTACCTATGATTGTCCATAGTTCTGTCCATAAAACTATCTCTTTGACTAATTAGTTTATCATCTTGTTGAACCAAGGAGGCCTAGTCCCGATCTAGCCCTTTGCCTAAAACTATGAAAGCTTGTTTGTCAAAGTACCCAATAACTTAGAGACTGTGTTTAGGCATTCCGGCATAGTATTTTGAGTTGTTAGTACGAAAATACTTAAGTGTTTTTCCCAAAGTCTGATAGCCATTTCCCAAAGTTAGAGGGTCATATACTTCTATGCATGGCTTGAATGTTTATTTCTATGTATTGATTAGCTTATAGTTACATTTTGCATGATTAATGGTTTTCCCTACCATGTTTATGTCTGCTATTAAACTAGTTATGCTTGAAATCCTTTGTCTTTCACAAACTTGATGT
Organism: Pinus albicaulis; assembly: GCA_034641835.2. NCBI lineage: Eukaryota > Viridiplantae > Streptophyta > Pinopsida > Pinales > Pinaceae > Pinus > Pinus albicaulis. The sequence continues at coordinate 71,572 of JAXQQM020073949.1, read as the reverse complement.
CCATTTACTCCATTTTGCCCAAAGATCCTTTCTACCTTGAATCAAATCGGCCCTTCAACAGCCTTGTATCGTCATCTAATAGCTTCCTTGACCTTTTGACCCCATAGCCCAGTTAATCTAACATCTTGTTATCTATTTTATATCTTTGATCAGTTTCATCCCTCACAAACTTAAAAACCAAAAATCAAAAACATACTTCATAACTAGCCTAAAATCAGAACACCATAAGAAAACATGACATCTTTACATTGAATGAAGGCCCTCACGAGTCCGGGAAGGCTAAGGTCCTGGGCTCCAAAGCTTGGTTTGATGTTGTCGTCATTTGGCTGTGATCGGCAAATCAGGACCTAACACTTTGAAAGCGAATCAAGATCCTTTATATATTTGATAAGAGTCAATGCAACAAGATAGTCATTCACGCGGGAATCCAATACCAATAGATTGATAGCAATAGATAATATTGAAACAATTATTGAGTCTAGAGCCCATGGAAATAGAGTATGATGACCTAAGAATATGAATGGAAAATATGTCAACCTAAAGATTACTTGGATGCGAATCCTTCTAGGATGAATCATCCACCTGGAATTAAACAAGAACTCTTGAGGGTTAGAGTTTCATTTCATATATGGGACAAAATAATGACGAGAACAATAACAAGCGTGTTTCATCCTTTCATCTTGAGAAATCCTGGATGACAGTCAATCGCTTTTCTTATATTGGGTTTTTAGTATTTATATAGTTTTACCAAATACTTTGCCAAAGGAAGGCCATAAGTATGTGTTCATGTGCGTGGTTCTTCACCTAGTTAGTCAATCTCATATGATCATACCCCTTTACTGTAAAACAATATGGTTCATGACATAGTGGTTTTTGGAATGCTTAGCCATCCCAAGTGATTTGGAACACCTAGGGACATGTTGATGGATCCAATAATGACTCAGAGATTACTTACATTATATATATATATATATATATATATATACACACACGTCAGGGAATAAATGTATGGAATTAAATTTTCATGTTGATTCCTTTATGGGAGAAGAAGAGGGAACATGCAATTGCTTATTATTCAACAATTGCACGGTAGAGACGTGCCATGCATGTGATACATGAAGGAGTTTAGCTTAGGTGATTGTTGAGACAATGATGATTAGACACATTGAAATTGATAATTACAATACTCTTAGGTTCAAATATGTGACAGCTAAGAAATTCAAAAGGATTATTACTAATTTGATATAGGTTGATATTGAGTGCTAGTTTTTGGAGCCTATCATATACTTGTATGGTTTTATTTATTTTTGTTAGAGCTTTATCATATAACGATATTAATGATATCATGTTAAAGGATATCTACTATGTGACGATTCCTAGCCTAAAAGCCATTTTATTAATTAAACCTAAGTGGTGTAAGTGATGTAGTTGAGATTAATTCACAAGAAGAATTGATGCACATTGACATAGGTTCATTACACATGTGGTTTGAGTTAATGGTCACTCACTAATTGTACATTCTCTTGTGAGATATTTCAAGGTGATAGATGTTAAACATATATAACTATGATCATTTTAATTTCATAAGAAATCAATAGTGTTAATATATGAGAAATAAACATATATAAGTTGTAGATATTTTGTCAACTTACTTGGGGATGGTGTTTATATGAACTAAGGGTTCCCAAGTAGTCCACATTTGTTACAAAATGAATATTGATGTAATTTATTAGGCATATCCATACACATATTATACATTGTTGAATGATGTTGTGTGCCCTAAAAGCATTGGCATCAAGAATGATAAAATATAATTGTGGGGCTTGATTGTCAAAGCATATGACACATAATCACCCAAGCCCATTTAAACACTATATAAGGGAGGTAATCAAAGTTAAAAAGTAAATATGATGTTTATATTACTTACATAAAGGGAACCATAAAGAAGATGGAAGATGTTTAGAGTATGACCCTCAAATATTTCGGTATTCCTTAATGGACAAAAATCAGGGAGAAATTGATTGATATAAAAATTGAGGATACTTGGCACAATGAGGTTAGCAAGATTTTAATAGAGGATATTAGGGATATGCATCCCTGTCTTAATTTCCTTTCCTAATCTAAGGACTTCGGGGCAAAGTCCGTTATTAAGAGGGGGTGAATGTAGTGCCCCACTTTGATTGATGGACACTGATCCTTCATACTTTATTCTTTGAGGACCTTAGGTTGAGGATCCAGACACATGACTCTATTATTAGTGGATTTGATGGTTATGTATGTTATTTATTGATATTGTGATGATGACATCATTGATGGATATGTATGTTCTCTATTGATATCATGATGATGATAGACTTGATGGATAGTTATGTTTTCTATTGATGTTACGATGATGATGGCTTTGATGGATATGTTAATTTCCCATTGATGTTATGATTATGATAACCATGATGGATATGTCCCCTAAGGTAGTTACTTACATTAGTTATGATTCAAAATGAACAATGATGTGAATGACGGTCATGTTGATATTGCTATTATGATAATGACTAACAATGAGAAACCTTGTTACTGCTGATTATTGAGTATGACAAGAAACCACCAGAGGCACTCGCATATGATGAGCTGACAACATATGGTTTGATAAGAATTAATATTTTGTCTTTGAAATTATAAGTTCAGTTTGGAACTTGATGTGTATATATATATACACTCTGATGATATGTCAGTGGGTGCAAGAACATGTTAGTTTCTTGGCCGAATGACTCACATATGGGTGATGGGGTTGTACAATTGAATGGAACAACATGGGAGGGGTGGGACAGTGTTCCTGATCTCACCCGTTAGCACTCCCGCCATGAATTAGGCTGGAAAGGTCAAAATACCTTCGCCTTGAAGATCATGACGTCGTGAGGGCAGGTCCCAAATTTGGTTCGCTCTCGAGGATTTTCTAGGGGGCGTGCATCAAGGCGGATTCCTTGATCCCTAGCACCATTAGTATCACTATAGTAGGCAACATATGATATGATAGGGGTATTTGTCGTTTCACATATAATTTCCCCTCGTAACCATTGGATACTTGAAGGGAAAGTGGTGTGGCACCCTTGGAATTTCAAGAGAAATTCTTGAAGGGCACGACTGACTTGGCACCCTTGGTATCAGAAATAAATTCTTAGGCATGGCACCCTTGGAACTTCGAATGGAAGTTCTTGAAGGGCATGACCAACTTGACACCCTCGACATCATTAAAGAAAATAATAAATATAATCAATATATGAAAATCCAACTAATTCATATCAAGTGATATATGATGTTAGAACCAAAAGAATTAAATCAAGAATAAAACTTAGGGTAAGGGAGGAATAGGAAGAGATAAAATATTTTACCATGATAACTCTACCTTTTCTATGTTAAAACAAAATATTAAGTGGATAGTGTACATAAGTAACTTAATTAGGCAAAAGGGGGGAAAGAGGGACATATAGTTAAGTATAAAGATTTATTAAAAACTTCATTAAGAGAAGAGGGTGGTGAATTAAAATAAGATTAATAAATTAAAATTTGAGAAATTTAGAGAACTTCCATGTGGAAAAAGCCAACATAAGAATATTCATCAAAAGGGAAAATTGAGGTAGTTAGGGGACCAAATTGGAGAATTATCAATTAACTTCAGTAATAAACACAAATTAAGGAGTAAAAAGGGGGAATCAAGAGACAACTAGGAGAATAAATATGAAGCCTTGTTGGGTTGAGGGAAATACTATTTTTAAATGAATAATTAAGTAAATTATTTTTGGAGAGTCTTGATGAGAGAATGACACATGGGTGGGTGAATAATCAAATTTTGGGTAATAAAAAAAATAATTATTTATGCATGAAATTCCAAGTGTCACCTATGAAGCCTTCTATAAAAGAAAGGAAAATGGAAGGAAAAAGGACCTTTGGTTTATCCTATTGTTGGATGGAGGAGATTATGTCATTTTGAGTGGTTACAAGCTATAGTTGAGTTTGGTGGGATAGAGTATTATAGAGAGGGTACTTTTGAGCCAAGAGGGGCTCACCTCTATCAGCTAACACATTCCTTCGTTGTACAACCCCATTGCAGCTCGGGGGTCCGCGAGGAAGGAGAGTACCCAAGGAGTAGGCTGGGAGGTCAACCGGTGGGTCATTACATCCGGATTAAGCACGACAACATTCAGGCTTGGAGGTAGACGACAACAAAGGAGCTCAAGCAGCGGCAATTCAAGTTTGGTTCTCGTCTAAGGGTGAACGGTACATGTGTTAGTTATATTGTTTTTAATTATGATGATTTCATTGTGCCTATAATCAAGTTAAATATATGTATGTGTTATGAAGTTAAATTTATGGACTTGATATACGAGATTTAATTTTACTGAATTTCAAACTTATATGATTATGGTTTCACTTCCTTGTTACTTTATTTTTATTTTTATTTTTTTTTAAAAGGAAAAAAATATGTAAAATATAGCCGCTCATCTAGTAAATCATAGGGTTGGTCACTATTAAGTTAGTGCCTCCGAAAAGTGGTGGCCTACCAGATAGGGGTTGGGGATTCCTTGTTGGTGGTGGTCAAAATAATTATTTGAGGTTGGGGCCTTCAATAATTTGTGGCTTGAAAATATTCATAATATTAACCTTAAAAATGTCATGGATCTCAAGTAAAAAATAGATATTTGGGATAGGTTGTATGCCCTGCATGAAGAAGAAGCCAGTAGAAATAGTGGAGAAGAGGATAAAAGGAAGAAGGAGAAAAATGACCCTAGGAAGGAAAGTGATCAACCAAATGAGACCTATTCTCCTAGTATCAATACAGTTGTTGACAAGAGGAGATATTAGTTGAAAATCAAGCTCAACATAACTCAACATTGGATGAAATAGAAATGATCTCAATGGCGACAAAGATATGATGAATCTCCTTAAAATATTTTAGGAAAGGGAGTATGGTTTTAAAGAAGAAATCTCTAATTTGAAAATCTAAATAGAAGAAGGAAGGAGGTTTGAAGAGGTAATGAACAACCAATTGGAGGGGAGAAGGAAACAATGTGAATAACTAGAAGTTGATATATTTTCTGCAAGAAACAAGATGAAAATAACACATCTAGTTCATAGGTAGCTACAATCAACTCAAAAATCCAAGAGAAGTAGAAAAATAAAAGAAGTGAAAAGGGTTTTTAAAGATTCTTTCCTCCTCAAAATTGAAGAAATCAAAGGAAAATGGTTTTCAGGTATAAATTTGGTTTTTATGGTTTTTATTATTCATGAAATACACTTGGCCATAATGTTGTTGATTGTAAAGCTTATGAACAAATAATTTTGAATGAATTGTTTGAAAATAATAGGTCATTTATGAATATAAGTACAAGAAGGAACAAGTCCTTTCCCCTCTTTCTTGGTCACATATAAATGTGAAAATTATGGCCACAAAGCATTCTATTGTGGGCACAAAATGCTTAGACCTCACTTTCAGTTTAAGAAATCAAAAGAGGCAGCACAGTGCATGAAAGATAAGAAGCATAAGAAGAAATATTGTTGTATGATATCCTCACTATAGCATGTAAAAGAAACCTGACAAGGAAATGTAAGAGAATATGGAGAAAAAAATAAGAGAAAAGAACAAGCCCTAGTATATCTCCAAAGGAATTTGAAGAAGGGAATCTTGTATATAATGTTTCAACTAGTGCAGACATGAATACAATCTACTCAAGGGGAGTAGATATTTGATTTTTTCTTAGTAGAATATGGCTTGAAGGGAAGAAAAATTAATTTGGTATAATTACAAAAAGAAAAGTGAATGAACTTAGGGGGATCTCCTCAAAGAAAAGGAAGCTTTCTTCATTACTTTATTGTTACACAGCATTTTGTCACTATCCCTGCAATCCCTCGTCCCATACATTGGAGGATTATTCCCGTGACCTGTGAATAGTAAATGTCTTGAAAACACCTTGATGGTATCCTTCTGCATAAGGGAAAGAATTCTCCTGAAGAACATTTCCTCCTAAAAGCCCCAAAAACCCAGGTTTTGGCATTGGGGCGAGTAGCCAGTTCATCCCTCGCGCCAATGGGGAAAATATACACTAGTGGGCGTGCCAGCTGGTGCTCTGTCCCTATGTTGTCCCTACTTCAAGCCTATTAAGGAATGTTTTTTAACAATAGATGGCGGAAGTTTGATTCTAACAACTTCAGAACGAATCATCAAAAAGAGGTTAGGCTATTTGGCTTCGGATCTCCCTGATTAGGAAGTGGTTTTCCACCTCACATGGAACCTTCCTAAGAGATAGGACTCTATCCCATGATTATAGAGATCCCAACTTCCCCTCCTCCCTCTATAAAATCCTGCCCTCTCCATTTTCTAGCTAGCTGAACTTTTGGGAAGGAAATTATAGCTGAGTGACAATCAAGAGCAGAGCTAAGGAGAACCCTATGAGAGAGAGAGTTTTGTCAAATCCCTGACGAACTTTGTGAGACACGTCCCATTGGAATCCTGTCAAAGGAATATCACGACGTCAGAGCACCAGTTGTAATTGTTCTCGTATATTAATATACATGACTCTGGTATTGGTTCCATGATTGTGTTTGTCCATTATATAATGCAATTTCATTCATTCCTCTCTAACTGATCGATAGTTATAAAGTGTAAAATATTCCCTTGCATGTTGTCTCTCTTCTTTGCATGTATACAGGTATCTGGATGCGGCGAGCTCACGGCTCGTGACCTGTCCAGCTAGGAATGGAAGCGTCGCTTCTTCTTCGACAATAGCAGCGAAGGAATCACGATAACCAGTCTATCGCAATTATATCTTTTGTAACTAGGAATCAATAGCTTTGCGTGTTTCGATTGTTGCTAGACCCACTCTAGGGCTAGTGGGATCACCTCTGTCCGCAAAGGGGATTTACCTCCATAATAATTTGGTGACTCCACTGGGGATCAGTGGGAGTTGGTCCTTCCTCCATTGGGTTGTTTTTTGGCTTTTTGTTTGATTAGTCTACTTTTCTGGTTCACCTTCCTTGGTGTTAAAACCTTGTTCAGCCCCCATAAGACCAGATCCAGCCTCTATTCATTCATTTTCATATTTTTCTAGGGTAAACCTGATTGGCGCAGTTATCCCTCTGACAGTCATGCCAGAGGGTGAAAGTTGCTAGTTAGGCACCCACGCCATCCCCTGCTTGGTGCACATTACAGCCAGACAGGCGCGCCAACCCTCGTTGGTTTTAGGGTTTTCCTGTTCTTGGACTCTCTAAGCTTGAGTTTTGGTCCTGGTTTGTTTTTTTGATTGTTTGAGTGCTTTGAAGTCATTTTTGACTGTGTTTAGCCCTTGTCCTCTGGTTTTTTTCCCTTTTCTGTAAGTTCTACATTTTAGCCCTAGGGCTTCTAGGTGCTTCAGTGTGCTGAGCCTCCCGTGGGAGTTTTGGGTCTTTACTTTCCTGTTCAACTTTGTTTCTACTTCTTTGCATTCATCTTGCTGAATCCAATTGAGTCATTGCGTTTATTGAGTGATTGTCCTCTCTTTCGTTCAGTTTCGCTTTGTGTTTCTCCAAGCCTAGATCACACGACTTGTTTGAGTCTCTTTTGAGATTCTTCTTCGCTTTGAGGGATTTTGTCATTGGTTTGAGTCTTGATTGTGTTTGTTTGAGTTGAGTGAACTTGTTTTGTTTCAGCTCTCTCTTTATCATTCTCAAATTGATGTTTTCATTAGTTTTTCATTTATTTAGTGCATTTTCTCTAATATATTGAAAAATATAAAAAATCTTTTGCATTTTTTATTGGCATAGTGAAAATTGAAAACTCTTTCACATTACTAGTGTTGTATAAATTCTAGAGAGAAGTTTTCCAGTTTCATTAGCTTGCATTGAAACTAGTAGTGGATGTTTTTGTGTGTTCATTTCGCTATCATTTGAAAGCTCTCAACTCTCCAATAGATAGCTCTTCATTGAATGAAATGATATTTTGTGGCATGTAGTTTTCATCTAGATGTTTTATGAGATCCAACATTAGATAGGGCCTTGAAATCGAAACGTAAATTGAAGATCAACTTTAAAATTTACTGAATTAAAATAAGGCAGCATTGAAACTTAATGGACCATTTAGTAGTCTAAGGTAGAGACGTGTTCCGACGTCTTTAAGACTAGTAGCTGTCGCTCGCCATCTGGCTATAGACAACGCTAGTATGGACTTGTGCTCCCTGTACTGTCGCGTATATAAAGGGAGACCCCATTAGGTTGCAAATCCTTTTTCCATAGGAAGTCGAGCCTGCCGCCTCTTACCCGTGATACACCGAACACAACATTCAGGGTGATTACCTGCACGTACGTTAAGTCCTTGGTTGATTTCTCTTTCATTTTTACTAAGGTGTATATGGCAGTTCATGGATATCTGGTACACCCATTTACCTAGATTACCAGAGCAGTCACTTTGATCTTTACTGACTTTTTTAACTAAAAAGATCATCGAGCTCTTGTCCTTTCAAGCTTGTGTCCAACCTAAAAGCGATAGAGTCACCTTTTTCTTGTTTCTCGACTCTTAAAATATGAAACAACAGAGTTTGGTTTCAGTGTCTTAAGAATTAATCACCCACGAAATATTCCCAGTTAGAATTTTTGTTCCTGGTGTTTTATTTCAAGGTTGTTTCCGATGGCAACTTTTCTGGAGTTCTCCAATCAAGGAGTCCCCTCTGAAGGGAGTCCTAGTCCTTTTCTTGCTTTAGGAAATATTGGTGCTCCTTATATGGCCACGTTATACCTCCCTGGGTTAACTTTTGGGTTGCCTGTTTGGTTGTTTTCAACCTCTGTAGTCACAAGTGTTCTGGCTATCGTACCATCCACTCCTCCACCTGAGCAACACCATGTTGATTCGAAGGTAGACCTCTCCACTTCTTTGCTTGTTTCTTCGTCCTCATCTTCTACTTTGCTTGGTGAAAGTTTGGATTCTAGTACCCAAGTGGCTAAGAAGAAGAAGAAGAAGACTAAGAAGAATAAGTCAAATAAGCAGGAGGCTAATTCTGCAGCTGTTGCTTCTAAAACACCTACTCTCGATGAACCTTCCAACCCTCCATGGAAAGTTAAGTTCCCTTGCATGTTGTGCCAAGGAAACCATCTTCTTCGAGATTTCCCTGGCATTCCCATGGTGCTCTAAGTATGGTCCAACGGTCATCCACCGTTGCCTTTGGCTTCCGGGAGTCAGGTTGGGGGCATGTCTTTAGCTAGCGCTAGTAAAGCTCCTAAGATTCAGGGTAAGCTCACAAATCCCTGTAAGTTGTGTGAAGGGCATCATGCCATTCACCTTTGTTCGTATATGGATGAAGCCAAGAGAGTTTTAGACTACTTGAATATTTCTGCACCATGCCTTCCAGCTGGTTACAAACAGCTTTCTTTGAGTCCTTCATCAGTTGATTCAATGATCAATCAAGAGTCATCCTTGCTTGATCCCGCTCCCCCAAAAATTCACCATCATAAATCCATCCCTGTCCAACCATTGGTCGTGGGATCGGTTGAGCTAGCCCCATCTGTGGTGCACCAGGTCTTTTTCGGTGCGAGTGGATCTCACATCCCTTGTGTTCTTCTTATTTCTTCAGATTCCTCGAACTCAGAGAAATATTCTCCCATCCTTGTACCCTTGGAAGCTATTCCTCCACCTCCCATGATGGAGGTCCCGGAGGATCCTCCTTTTTCCTCCATGATGGAGGTGATAGAGGATTCTCCTTCTTCTCCCGTAACACTAGGGGGAGACCATCTTGGTTCGATGGTAGCTCCTCCAAGTAGTTTGGTCGCTTCCTTCGATTGGGTTCGATTCGTAGGTTATCGCCTTCCTTCTTATGTGCCCTTTGAGATCACGGTATAGGTCTCTCATTTGGTCGCACCCATCACCATTATAGATGAAGGCGCGTCTATTAGTATTTTATCCTCAACTACTTGGCAAGCTTTTGGTTTGCCGCTGCTTGTGCCTGTTACACAGAATCTGTTGGCGTTTAACAGAGGAACTAGTCAACCATTAGGGATCCTTCCGAAGTTTCCTGTTAATTTGGGAGGGAAAACTGTCCATATGGACGTGATGGTTGTTCCTGGCCCCTTGGACTTTAATTTACTCCTGGGCCGCAATTATACTTATGCCATGGGAGCGCTTGTCTCCTCCCTCTTTCGTGTAATGTTTTTTCCGCACCAATGTCGGATTGTGACCATCGATCAGCTTGCGTTATTTTGTCTGAATATGGTAGCTAGTCCACCATCATCCCTGCCAGATCTTTATCTATCGGTTGTTTCATCCCCGCCACATGTCAATTATGTGGCTACCTGTCCTGTGCCCGTATTCAGTGATAGTGTCATTGTACATCATGTGCTGGGGGCATTGGGTCCATATTTCCAAAAAAATTTCCTTCCATCGGATGGACAACCCTTGGAAGCTACAACTTCTTATTCATTATGATGAGGTCTGTCGGAGCATGGTTCATCTGCTTGTGTCAAGCTCCTTAAACCATGAAACAAGGTCTGTTGGAGCATGGTTCATCTACTTGTGTCAAGCTCCTTAAAACCATGAAAAAAGGTCTGTTGGAGCATGGTTCGTCTGCTTGTGTCAAGCTCCCTAAAAAATGAATTCGGATTTGAGGATGGTTTGTTTACTATGTGAACCTCGTTAAAAAATGAATTCATATTTGAGGATGGTTCGTTCACTATGTCAACCTCGTTAAAAAATGAATTCGGATTTGAGGACAGTTCTTTTAATTTTGTCAACCTCGTTAAAACAACGAAATAAGTTCCTTGTTCAATTCGAGTCTTCGATTAGATCTCGTAAAATCCCAGTCGAGTCTTTCACTTGAACTCATAATTTGAACCTTCACTCCATTTTTCATATGGACTGAAGCTTGGGGGGCATGTACACCTCGAATTGAGTCACCATGCTGAGGGCATGCCCAGTTTTCCTTGTCATTTCAAGCATAGTTTATTTGGTGTTTTCAAGCTTGCGTAAAAATGAAAACTCATTTCAAGCATACTTTACTTTGTGTTTTCGAGCTTGTGTAAAAATGAAACCCATCTTCAAGCATAGTTTACATTTGTGTTTTAAGCTTGCATAAAACATAAAACTCATTTTCAAGCATAGTTTGCGTTTGTGCTTTTAAGCTTGTGTAAAAATAAAATATGTTGGTTTGATGCATTTTGAAAACTTTTAACTTTTCCATTGGGTCATTACTTATGCAGATTATTTAGCTGATACATTAGATAACATTGTAGTAGAGATTTGCATAACATATAAAACATCATCACGTATGTAAATCAAGATCCATGTAGAAAAAAGATGTATATATATATGTCGAGTGTTTGCAACATGTGCATCATATAAAACCAAAAATATACATGTTTGTTTCAGTTACATCTGGAGATGACATGTCTCTCAAAAATATGCAAATAGAAAGCCTACGTGACTAATCGACATGGTGCTTGTGGTAGCACGTCACTGCCTGCACCAACCGCCTTAGTAAGCGGTGGAGACGACTCGGCACCCCTACGCTGTGCCTCTGATAAGCTAGGGGAACATCAACTAACTGAGCATAATCTGGAACTCTGCGAGTGATCCCCTCTAGGTTTTTTACGAGCTCATCCCCCTCGCCCCCCTCACCTTGAGGGTCATGAGCGAGAGGGGTCCTCCTCGCTATTGGTGACATTCCCGCAGGCCTCTCTGGGCCAACATCTGCATACATATAGGATTAGATGTTAGAACATGCATGTATACCAAAAAATCATAAAACTCATGAAAATACAAAAGTGAGTCTTACCCAGCTCCTCGTCCCAGTCCTCTCCCTCCGGGAGCAGAAGGTCTGGGTCTCCATTAAAATCAATGCTCGCATAGGGCCAGTCCTCCACGACGATCAACTGTCATCGAAGCCAGTCAAAAAATTCGGGCCGCCAGGACATCTGCTGGCTGCCCCTTGCCTTTGGCATCAATGCCACCCATCGAGCCATTCGTGGCTCTCTCAGTGGTGGATCCGGGACTATGGCCTCCTGGCGCTGAAAAATAGGTAATCGTTCCAGGAAGAACGACAACAGAATTGACCCATACCCAAACTGTTTCAATTTGGTCTTCTTGCATTTTGTGAGTTGTCGTTTAATGTTCATGGTCACGGCCGTGGCCCAGTCAAAGATATTTGGGTTCCTACACTCCGATGCAAGCAGTAGCTGCGTCTTTGTGGCCTCGTGCGGCACCTGCGATCTCGCAACCCGCACAATGGTGGTTAGCACTACTTTTAGTGCTAGATCGGGGACGGTATGAATGTCTACTTTCCCACTCCCTGTTCCCTGGGCACACCCTGTTCATGACCATTTCCATGTTTTCTCCTGAAGGCCTGGTACTAGTCAGAATAGGGACTGGACCCCTGCGTGACAGTCCAGTGATGAAGTATACATCTGATACTTCGAGCTCAAGTTCTTGGTCTCGAAGTTTGAATTTTTCCTCATCCTCATCCAAAATGTTGATGAGATACTGTAGTAGTTCGGGCTGAGCCCGAAGACATGGCATCATAATTTTTTTTTCAGCCCGCAATTTCGAAGAGCATTCATACAATGCTCGTTTCCCATTGCTAGTTCATCCTCTTCACTATGCTCTCTCTCTTTCCATTCAATGACCATCCTTTTTGCTGGATACCTGCATCAATCAAACATAAGAATGTTATAAACCTCCCTGGGTATTCAAAATCACATTTTATTGGTTGTTTTTTGAGGAATTGTAGCTGGATTTTGTGTTACGCTATTGGCGCGACTATTTGGCTAACAATCGCGCCAACTGGCGCGACCTCTGTGTAAAACAGAGCGGATTGGCGTGGGTCCATGCCCAAAACCCGTGCCAATCACTGAGCCCCAAAATTTCAAAATCCTTCCCTAAAGGACCTCAAACAATGATTAAATACAGTAAAATGTAACTTAAAAGATGGACAAAGAGGTCGGCTCTTACCTGAACCGGACGGAAGTCGATTTGGTCCACTGAATTGGCCACACTCGTCACCTGAAGATCAAAGCACAAAAGGGTCTCTGTTGCTCTGCAAAGAGGTAAAAAGTGAAAAGTAAATATTTTTTACCACTATTGGTCTTTTATAGCTTTTCAAAGTCCTTAAATGGGTTTTTAACATGTTTTTCGATATATTTTTACATTATTTTTGTCGAATATGTTTTACACGCATCTTTTTGTGCAGCAACAGGTTTTTTCACATGATTTTGACAAAGAGACGAGTTGTATTTTATACTTTTTCGGACTCAGTAAAAACACGAAAAAGTCACTATTGGAGTCACCTTTCAGCTCTTTTCTGACTCTCTAAAACTGAAAAGATTGCTGAGTCGCTTGTTGTTTTGAGCTCATTAAATTGGCTACGAAACAACATCTACCCAGTATACATTTACCCCTTTTTCGGGCTAGGATAGATTATTTACAAAAAAGGAATGCCCTAGCCTATCGCGACTAGCAGGTTCTCTCAGACATAGTTTTCTACCTTTTCGAATCTGTGGGACTACCTACGAAAAGGGACTGCTGGAGTTTTATTTTCCGTTGTCTTTTCAAACTCTCTAAACATGAAAAGACACCGAGTTCTTCCTTTGTCAGATTTGTTAAAACTGATGACATTGGACTCTGTCGTAATGACATTACTCAAGTTCCTCCTTCCTAGGGCTTGTAAAATGTGCTAGGTTGGATTTGTCCGAAGGAAAAACTTACATCGCAAGAATATGCTATCCCCTTCAAGCTTGTTTTCAAAAATAATTGGGGTACTCGCCAAAAATGGAGGGGGAAAATGGAACCAATATCATAGTCGTTTCGGCAGTATGTCACTCTTGAACATGGCACTTGTCTGCATTCATGTCGGGTTGGGGACATCTCATCTCGTTATCTGCTTGCCTTCATGGGTTTGGGTAATCTCTTTTGACCACTCATCTACTCTTTGCCACATCACTATGACCTCAAATCCCTTGATGTCAAATACTGCCAAATCCAGTGTAGTGCCGCTAATATGTTCAAGAGAAGTTGGCCTCTGCAGTTTTCAACCTCCCTCTGATTCTCTGTTGGTCTTGATTCACAAACGTCATGTTCCTCTGTCTCGTGTCGATGATGTGGGAAAAATTATGGCCCACCTTCGATCAAGGTCACTTCCTGTCGACTTCAGCTCATTATCCAGGAAGCTGATCTAGAGACTCCCTTCAGGTTCCTTGGAGTCTGCATGCCTCAATGGCAGGTTCTTCGCATTTGACGCAAGGTTTTCATTATTGGCCTTTGATCAGATGATTCTGCGGATGTTTGACGCCAACTCACTGAACAAATTCTATGGATTGCACCTCTTGTACCTTGAGAGCCATTGTCATTATTGGTGGTTTCTCTCGCGTCTGTTAACAACTTTCATCATTGGCTGGTAATCGGACGATGTTCTTTCATGTTCGACTTCAACTCACATATTCGCATGCTCAAACATGTACTCTGTTCAGGTCGAGATGGAGTGCAAGACCCTGGATTTTGTCTGATAACCATCTAGGTTGCGGGTTCTTTGTGGATTATTATGATTTATTACATGACTCTTTTGATTGGATGGCTGCGACCATACCTGAGTCTACTTTTTGAGCCTTATTTTATTGGATGGTTTCGTCCATACCTTGGATCTTTTTTTGTACACTTTATTATGGATGGCTGTGCCCATACCACATATCATGTATCATAGATATCAGTTGTATTTGTACTCGCAGTCCTTTTAATGGCAGTGTTTTCAGTTGAACGCGTTCTCATAAAGCATTTCACCCCTCCCTCTCTCTCGGACCTCATGCTTTAGGGGGCATTTGTTACACAGCATTTTGTCACCGTCCTTGCAATCCCTCATCTCGTACATTGGAGCAATATTCCCGTGACATGTGAACAGTAAAATGTCTTGAAAACAACTTGACGGTATCCTTCTGCATAAGGGAAAGAATTCTCCTGAAGAACATTTCATCATAAAAGCCCCAAAAACCCAAGTTTTGGCATTGGCGCGAGTAGCCAGTTCATCCCTCAAGCCAATGGGGAAAATATACACTAGTGGGCATGCCAGCTGGTGCTCTGTCCCTGTGTTGTCCCCGCGCCAAGCCTATTAAGGAATTTTTTTAACAATAGATGGCAGAAGTTTTATTCTAACAACTTCAGAACGAATCATCAAAAAGAGGTTGGGCTGTTTGGCTCCGGATCTCCCTGATTAGGAAGTGGTTTTCCACCTCTCATGGAACCTTCCTAAGGGATAGGACTCTATGCCATGATTATAGGGATCCCAAATTCCCTTCCTCCCTCTATAAAATCCTGCCCTCTCCATTTGCTAGCTAGCTGAACTTTTGGGAAGGGAATTATAGATGAGTGAAAATCAAGAGCAGAGTTAAGGAGAACCCTGTGAGAGAGAGAGTTTTGTCAAATCCCTGGCGAGCTTTGTGAGACACGTCCCGTTGGAATCTCGTCGAAGGAATATCACGACGTCAGAGCACCGGTTGTAATCATTCTCTCGTATATTAATATACATGACTCTGCTATTGGTTCCATGATTGTGTTTGTCCATTATATAATGCAATTTCATTCATTCCTCTCTGATTGATCGATAGTTATAAAGTGTAAAATATTGCATTGCATGTTGTCTCTCTTTTTTGCATGTGTATAGGTATCTGGATGCAGCGAGCTCATGGATCGTGACTTGTCCAACTAGGAATGGAAGTGCCACTTCTTCTTCGACAACAACAGTGAAGGAATCACGGTAAGTGATCTATTGCGATTCTATATTTTGTAACTAGGAATCAATAGATTTGCGTGTTTCGATTGTTTCTAGACCCACTTTAGGGCTAGTGGGATCGCCTCTGTTCGCAGAGGGGATTTACCTCCACAAAAACGCACGGTGAAAATACAGCCAGATCTAGAAGTGTGACCTTTGGCAAGTGTGACCAGTTGCTGAGTCACAAAACGGTGATAGATGTGCTCGATACGACCTATGGCAGGCGCGACTAGTCGCTGAGTCAAAAAATGACCGTAGATGCACCCAGTGCAACCTATGGCAAGCACGACCATTCGTTGGGTCACAAAACTTATGGAGAAATTAAAAAATGTGACCGACATGGCATTGCGACCATGCGACCTTTGGGAGGTCGCATTTCTCATTAAATCATTGTCACGCTATCAAACTTGGAAAAATGGCCAGAGTAAGCTACCTCCACGTCCTACCAATTCAACTTTAGGGTTGTTGACCAGCATTATGTGGTAGTATCATCATAGCTACATTAGAGCCGTGGGATAGAAAACTAGTTTTCACCATTGAAAGAGGTCCGGAAGGATTTTCATCCAAGATGATGCGTTTAATGGGAGTTGATCCCAAATACATAAAAAAAGGGAAGCCACGGAATGTGTTGAAGGCCTGCATGTCATTCATGAGATTAATGATGGACGTGGGCATACATTCTTCTCAAGGCTACCAGGAAATATGGTTAGACAGTAATGGGCCTATAGGTAAGACATGATTGAGAAATGCAGCCACGCTGTCAAGAACAAGATACGAGGAAGAGTGCGGTCACTATATCCTACTTTCAAGCCAATGGAGCTGCCTTCAAATAAGAGGGCCAAAGATGATAACTGTATTAGGGAAACTTGGAGATTTTCCACAAAGGCTATGTGCTTCAGCAACACCATTATACAAGAGGTGGAAAGTCTGCTCGGAGGTGGTTCCCAAGACAAGTTAGAATACACATCCGCATTCGACACTCCATCCATAGCAATACCAAAGACAACACGGTGACCAAAGAAGTGTCGAGAGACCCTACACAAGCCATTATCTCTGACAACATAGTGGCACAACCAGCGACCACACAGGGGTCTAAATTTTCTATTAGTTAAAACCACCTTTTTAGCTAATTAAATGTGTTTCCAACATCAATTTGATTATAAATACATGTGACCTGTGTTATTTTTTGACAGGAAGAGGTCTGTGACTTGCATGGCGAACGCTGGGGTTTTCTCCAGCAAGCAAGGTGGATCCTTACAAAGCTAAAATAATCTTACTATATGCTCAATGGCACATCTCTCATCAGCCCATTCGTGCTAGACTATTACCAGGGAAGGACATCATGTTATGCAAAGTCTGAGATCTCCAAAAGAGAAGGATAGAAGGAATAACCTCAGGTCACAGATGACCCCATGTCGCAGGTCGTAGATGACCCCAGGTTGCAAGTCGTAGATTACCCTGGGTTGCAGGTCACAGAAGGCCATAGGTCGCAGATCACAGATGGCCCAAGTCGCAAGCTCACCCAACAGTTGGGGAGGTCAAGAGTTAAGGGCAATTCAAGAGTCACCTCTACCTATATGTGCAGCTTCAGGAAATCAGCAAAAGGACTTTTAGCTCTGTAATGGAAGAGAGGACCACAGAGCGAATTAGTGCTTGAGAGCTAAAGGCACTCAAATCTTGGTATCAAGTGGAGGGAGTTGTAGTGAGGCTGGAGTTTCGGTATCATGCATTGAGATGAATAGCCCATGTTCCACTACTGGGTTTTGACGAGTTGTAAAATGTGTATTTGAAGTTGCAACAACATTAATAATATATTCTTTTTTTTCGGCATTGATTCACATGTTTGCTTGTGGTGATAATACTAGTTGTCTAATATTTCACTATGTTTGTACGTGTGCTTTCATGCATGAAATTGGTCATGAACTGATTCATAGTGGTTGCATGTACGTTTTCTTTAGAATAAATGTTTACTTGTTCCTTTCCATGTTAGGGATCTATTGCAAACTACTTTGTCTTTAAATTCTGGCATGCTTTCTTTCATGTACGTCTGACTGGGTTTTTGGCTCACCGATCCCGCTCATGGTGTACCCCCTTTATTTTGTTGCTTAGACTTGCTTATATCTTTATTTGCGGTTCGTCAATCTTGGGCTGATTTTGCTTCATTGATTGGTCATTTCACCCTTGCCTCTACTTCATCATCTTCTCATCAGACAACCAAGAGTGGAAACACTTATGGCAGAAGTTGGGCCTACATACCGGATGGGGCTCCTATCCCAAACGGTGTGAGGTCTAACTAGGACCTTTCACTGGGGAGACCCCCTTGTTGTCAGTGGTACAATTCTGCCCGTCAACAGTACCATAATGATCAGTGGGTAGATGAAGCAGTTTGTGGTTTTCTATCAATTTTTTGTAGTAGGCAAGCAACCATCAGTTCTTTTTTTAGCTTCAAGAAATTTATTGTACACTCAAATCATGATTAATTGGTAAATTTTAAAGCATAAGGTGCTTTCAAGTATCAGTTATTTTTAATTGATCTCATGTTATATTATTATTTAGATGAGTTTTATTTCCATTTATAGAAGACAGACAATGACGACCATCTCTGGTTAGTGATTCACTGGAATTCTCTAGTTAGAAATAACCTAGAGGAGTACTCCTATATTGACTTTGTTGATAAAGTTTTACATAAATCATTGAATTTTTTTGGCGGTGACAAGATTCCAAGGATTTCACCAAAGATTAAAAAGTTCCTACATTTGTCAGAGCAATCCAAGGCCAAAGACTGGTATTTATATCAAAATTACAGTGAGATAAGGATATATGGATCAGATTTTCCTCCTTACAGGCTACAGAAGTTTGTCCCAGTTAGATTGTTCGCATTAGAATACACAAAGAAAATGCTCAACATGGATGATTTTCATTTTGTGGCATACAAGAAGAAAGCACAATTCAAATTGAAGTCACATATTGGGCCCTACATCATCAATACCAGAGCTTCATCAAGAGAAGTGGAGGCCATTTTGAGTTGGATGAAGCTCAAACTTAGTTTTTCTTTGTCCTATGATCCCTTGGTTATTATTTCAAATCTCAGATCATAACAAAATAATACCCCCTACACAAATACACCCAGGCCTGAAATTGAATAGTATGAAAATTAAGAGGAGTACACAGAGGGTAGTTTGCAGGAAATGAAGAACAGAACATTAGAAAATCATCTATGCCAGCACAAAATCCTAAATAAAATGAACTAAAAATGGAAAGACAAGCCATATCCCCTACTGATTCAGAAAATCCAATTCCATAATTTATTGTGTTCAAGAGGAAGAAAAGGGAATCAATTACTGCTCAAAAAATAGATTCACAAGCTAATCCTGAGTTTAAGCCTCAAGTGATTACTATTCGAGATGGGTCTCTATAAGAGGGGGGCACTCAACATATAAATATTGAGACTCACTCAGATATTCCAACTACTCCTTCTACTCGAATAGAAGAGATAGTGCAATCATCTACTACAGAAACTACAATTCCTCCTTCTACTCAAATAGATGAAATAGTGAAATCACCTACTGTAGGAGATGTTATCACAAAATTGGACCTGATAGGCTGCTTGATCATTCAACTTCATGTAACTATTTAAAACCTAATATTTGGACTGAGGCTTAGCCTCCTCAGCCTAAGAGGGCTCTCTCAAGGGTTAATGATTTGGATAAAAATATAGATGGTTGACTCTATGTTGGGTAATAAACAGATAAATGATAGATATAGGTTGAGAATCACATCAAAAAGTACACATTGGGCTTATGGAGTAAAAATAGTTTCAGTAAACCAATGAATCTAATTTACATGGAAGTTGAGGCATATCAAAGTTTTAGTCAAGAGATACACACATGTGAAACTGTAAAAAACACAGTTAGTTCATTTATATAGGAAGTCAGAGCATCTAAAGATGAATCTTGAGTAATATAGATAAACACCACTGTAATGGGACAATAAAGAGATGCAAATAGAATAAGAACACACTAAAAATCCTTCTGATTCTCAAGTTGGTTAAGTAGAAATCTTATGTATTAGCCGAAAACCAGTCAATTACAATAAGCACAGTTTTGCCAAAAATTTCCAACCCTTTAAAAATTCGACCACTTGGCATTTAATAGACCTCTTACAACATGAGATGATCTGTCTCTAAGATAGATACACAAAATTTATAACTATTGAAACCTTGCATAACCATAGGAGATGGAATTTATTACAAAAATACACCTAATCCACTTAAACAGTCCTATTCCAAAAAGGACTCAAACTACTTAATGCTATCTCTAACAGCCTTATCTATTTAAATTTACGTCATTGCCAAGTGTATCCTCACTTGGTTGAATTTGGTTGATGGGCTTCAGCTCTTCATGACCATATTGCTAATCTCCATCAAAATAGGAAACAATCCCCTGTTTTATAGGCATAGGGTCTTGTGCTTTCTTTGAACATTCTGAGCATGATGTACTCTTTATTTCGAGGTACTTAACTATTTGAAATTGATTTAATACATCCCAAAACTCCTCCCTGGGCTCCAGTTGTCCAAAACCACCTCCAAAGCTGTTCAAAAGAGTTGTAATGTACTGCGCTACGAAAACACAACAGTTTCATAGCGCCTTTATAACATTGCCATTTTAATGCTTATTCTTCAAATTTTTTACTTCTTTCCACTGTCATCATTTCATTTACCCTTTAATACATCTCCCATATCAATTCCAGTCCTTAAATCACCTTTCAACCTTTCAAAAACTGAGTAAAATGCGCAGAAAAGCTGCTACAATAGTTTCGTAGTGCTTTTCTGCTTTTTTACACTGTCTGTGCTATGAAACTGCTGAGTGTGCAGTTTTGTCAAAAATTTTCAAAAAAGAAAACTGTGGATATGCCAAAAACTCAAAATACATCTGTCTGCAACATTTAAAAACCATTTTAACTGTAAAAACACAGTCATAATAGCTTACTTGAGGTTCCTTGTTCATTTGCAGTTGATTTAGCTATTGGCTCTTCAATGACTATTATTTTAATACCTCTGCTCTTTAACTCATCCTAAATCAACTTCAGCTGTTGCTCCAAGTCCTCCACTTGATCTTTAAGTCTTCTGTTATTAGCTCTCAAGTGAGTATTTATTACTCTGAAAAACTTGGCTTCCTTTATTGCTAGAACTGTCCATTTGAAAAACTGCTCTGCACTACTTGGAGTTTCAGAAATAAAACCAGTTTGTCCTTCCCACAGTGCCTTCATTCTTTTAAACTATGCTTTCTCAACACTATGCTTTCTAGCCCTTTTCCTCATGACAACAATTTCCTGGTTTTCCAACCTCAATTTTTCCTTAAGATGCTGAAACTCTATTTTCTCTGTCATTTCTTCTTTTCCCTTCTTTGTTTTGCTGGCTATATGCTTCACTGTAGGTGATGAGATATCAACAACTTCTTTAGCAGCTTTAGGTGTCTCAGTAGGTTTTTGAACTTCCTTGCTGCCTTCCTTCATTTTCCTAGCATGCCTATTCATAGGCTTTCTTGCTTGAAAGATGAAAGTTGCATCTTCCCCAATGAACTCTAGATTTTTGGCAGACTTTCCCTACTTCAGTTTATGCTCATCTTCCCCAATGAACTCAGCTTGAACAATGGGTGTCTCCTCTATGTCAATAACATGAAGAATGTCTTCTAGATTTCCCTTTACTATTGGGTTGTCCTCTGTAACGACTATGTTTCCTTTTGATGCCACTACTTGGCTTCTAGTTACTCTTTTGATTTTCTTCTTACTGACAACTTGTTTCTGTTTTGCATCCTTGACAACCTTTGACCTCTGTTTTGTAGGTGATGGAGCTGGTGTATCAAGCATTTGTATCTGCTCTTCCATTTTCTCAAAATTAGGGGAATTTTGAGGTCTAAAATGGGCCTCCTAAGGAAATTATAAAATTATAGTGGAAATAATAAAATAAGGTTTTACATCATCAAAATTTAGAGGGAAAAAATAAAAAACTACTTTTTCAACTCGTATTTTCAACTTATCTCCCAAATTTTTTACTCAAATTTCAAGCAGGAGTACTTGTTGGATGCAAAATTTAATTCCTCATCCAAGGAGTACCCATGTTGCATACTTTATATGGATTCTGCTACCCGAAAATTGAGAAATACATGAAAAATGTGATTGTAATCATGTTTTTTCATGTATTTCTCGTTTTTTGTGTAGGAGGGTCCATCAAAAGTATGCAACATGGGTACACGTTGGATGAAGAATTAAATTTTTCATCCAATGAGTACTCCCACTCAAAATTTGTGTAAAAAATTTGGGAGATAAATTGAAAATACGAGTTGAAAAAGTAGTTTTATTATTTTATTATTTTTTAATCTATGTACACTTTTACTTAAAAAATGGTGAATCATCCCCCATGGTTGACATCATCATCTTGAATCTTATTGGTTCTTATAAATTTTATTTTGGTTGTACATTTTTCTTAGGAGGCCCATTTTAGACCTCAAAATTCCCCTAATGTTTGTTTCCTTGGCTTCATTTTTACAAATTCCTTTGGTTTTACAGCCACAGGTTGACTTGGTTCTGCTGATGGTGGTAATGGAACTCCTTTAGCTTTAGGGTTTCTTGTAGGGGTTAGGGTTTCCACCTCAAAACTATTTATAAACAAGAAAGATGACCAATCCCTTCCTATCTTCTGAAGTTCATCTAAAATCAATAACTTCATCAAACCATTATGAAACAAGGATGTTTCACTCCCTTTAGAGTTCACTTGCACCTTATTAGCCATCTTTGCAATACTCCTATGCAGATAAAAAGGCAAATCAAGTAAAATATTACCAGTGAAACGCAGAAGCAGCTTGAAATGATATGAGTAAACCTTGTGATATATGGCTTCACATGTAAAATACTTATGTATTTTGAGCAACAAATTTGAATAAGTGTCTTTGATGCAGCCTCTTTGTTAAGGTCCATGTCTATGTATTCAGGCATCATGAACTCTTTGCATTGCTCCATATCAAATTTGAAGCTTTTGAACCAAGTTTCTTGACCCCTTGGTATCTCTGTAACAGCAGCAATGGTCTCTAGCAGATACACTTCAACAGATACACTTAGCATCCCAACCTTAGTAGTTGTTCCATTAAAATTCATGGAAAATTCTTTGGATACGTGTGTGTGAGAGCCCTGCAACGTTTCACAAAATCGTAAGAATCCTACTTTTCTGAATGCCTCCATCACTGCTGGGTCTTTAGTTATTGAACTCATATCTTCAGGTTCATGCCTTAAGCACTATCCTCCTCTGTGTATTTTCTTGTCTTCTGCCATACTTTTCAGAGAACCTGTCAACCTCGCTTGATAAGTTGTATCAAACTCGCTTGAATATATGTAAAAGCAGCCTCGCTTGATAAGGTTGTAGAAAACCTTTGTGTGAACCAGCCACAGGTTTGGATTAACACTTTAGAGCTTAGACATTTCGAATGGGGGCAAAAGAAAAATAAGAATGACCAATTAGGAAAGATTTTGAAATTTAAAATGTCATCCCATAACTGAATGATGCCTCATTCATAACCTATAATGACAATGATGACTAGAAACATGGGTGAGTACATCGAATTTCATCATTACCTGACTCATCATACCACTAACCTACCCTTTCACAACAGTGTCTGACATTTTCCATCTCAACTGACAAGAAAGTTATAAATTCGTGCTTTCATAGCGCTTGCAGTGCAATTTTTCATGTTTGCGCTACGAAACTATCAACGTTTTCGTAGCGCAAAACGACTTTTTTCAACGGGTGGTGCTACGAAAATAGGGTTTTTGGGCTAATTGAACAGTTTTGACCTGAAACTTTATGAAATGAACCAAAAATTAGAATAATGAATACTTGACCTAAAATAAGTTTAAAGAGGACTTCATTTGAACCTAAGGATGAGCTTTAAACCATACAAAATCTAAAACCTACCCTTGACCAAACTTAAATTGACTTCTAAACCCAATTTTGAACGATGAAACTTTGTAACCTTGTCACAATGATGTGCTTGAATTTTTTTGTGTGATAATAGGAGCAATAGTTCAATCTCCAGTGTCATCCATTTCTTAAATTTCAACTCAAAAGAGTATATTTTCAAGATATAGGGAAATAAAATTGAAGAATGAAGCTTTGAAAGATTCCACCTAATTTTATTTTTGTAAACAAACTACTAAAGTTCAACATAGAATACTCTCTACATTTGATTTAGAGAAAGGACATTTCCAAATGACCTTCATGGAACCATTAGTTCTAGCTCCCGAGAGTGTTGAAGATGATAAAGACTCCATTTTCTCATTTGATACCAATAATATACATGAAATCGATCAAATCAATTTAGAAAAGAAGGCATGGGAGCTAATATTTTCATCACCTACCACTTCAACCATGAATGTATCTTGATTACAATCATCTTTAAATAATATCAATTCTTAGTTTAAGATCGAAAAGATGCCTTCTTTTTCCAATAAAAACAAAATAAAATCTTTGGAAGATTTGATAATATAGCTATGACATGACCCTAAGGATTCCAAAGCACCATAAGAACTAATAAAGATCAAAGAGGCATACATTCATGCATTAAGGAAAAAACTAAAGTTACCCTCCATAGAGCATCCTCAAGATAAGGAGGTTGTTGGTATAGAAATAGAGAAACAAAATTTATTTACCATAGAGGTTGAGAAAAATGCAGAAATACATAATATGGAGCAAACCATGGAAGCACTTTTGAAGAAGAAGGAACAATGGGAAGCATCAGGAAAATCTACATCGAGCACATGTATAGAAGTAGGAAATTCAACAAATACCACAACTTCAGAGCCTACAAAATAAATTAATAGATCTCTATATGAACTAACATTTGTTCAAGCTGAAAAGGAAAATTTGTTGGAAGCATTAGCTCGGATAGAGGAAAACAAACTCAAAACTGGCAATGCATACTTGTCAGAAATGCAGAAAAATTATAAACTTATCCAATGGATAAAAAAATATGAGGACTAGTCCTTTATCATTCAAATGTTTGAAAAGGAAAAGAATAATATTTGGAAAAACATAAATGGAAATATAACAGATATGTGGCCTTCAATTCATATCACTTTTGAGCAGGAAGAACCATTGCAAAGAGTAAAAACAACAATAGAGAATACACAGGTGGATTTGGAGGACATACTAGAAGAGGCACAAAAGATCATTAAGTTGTTAAATTCCAAAACCAGCGATCAATTAGAAGATTTGAACATTTCAGATATGAAAATAGTGGTCATGGAAGTTAATAGGGTCTTAACAAAAAAGAACTTGATGATTCAATTGGAGAAAAAATGCAGAGACCTTGAGCTGCAGGTCAATAGGTTCAATAGAAAATTTTCATTTTGGTAGGAAAAAGGTTTGCCTACTCTGAAGGAGCCTAATGGAAAATTGATCCCATTAGAAAACTACCAAGAACAACTGTGCAAGATAGGCGAGGATGCCTCCAATTTTGTAAAGGCTAAAGGAGTTATTAGTGGAGAGGCATTCATGCAGGGATTACAGTTTGATTTAAATATTTAGCATGAAATTCACTACCTTTTTGTAAATAAGCCCACTTTTGACATTTACACCGAAGTGGATGAAAGATTCAAAAATATGGTTAAATTTTCCATTCCAACCAAATAAATATGGGACTGATTGCTAGATTTGATCGAATGAAGTGTAACTTGGGCTCAGAATTTTCAGCATCTAAAGGAACAACATTTGCAGAAAAATAGTTACAGTCATCATCAAATTCCTATATATTCTCGACAGCACAAAAAACTACCAGATTTTCCATATATTTCTCTCTTATATCTAAAATATTTGTTCCTTTAATAGATATTATTTAAAAAAAAAATTCTTTTAAGTTTGAGAGAGAAATGTAAAACAATCTCTATAAATATGTTGTAAAAGGACTTAATAAGGCTTGAATCTTGTATGAAGAAAGGGTTTTCATTTTGATGTAAATTTGTGCAGTGTTTTGAAGTGATCAATTCCATTAATGTAGAAAGTTTATTCCAAGAAACCTGTGTCAAGAAATTGGTGATGTATATTCTTATGTGAAGTTGTTATTTTCCCACTTTTCCATATGTTTTTCTATCTCTATTGTTTAAAGAAAATAGAGGGTTTAATTTTTTTAAATTCACTATGATCTTGATTAAAAAATATTCTTGTTTTCAATCTGATGTTAAGTATATAATTCCTCTCAACATGCTCTATATTTAATTGATTCATAATCATTTTCAACTTATTCACCCCAAAAATTCTCTAAAATATCCCAAAGCTTGCCTATGTTTCTCTGTTACTTATAAGCTATTATTTTTGTATTTGATCATTTTAAGATTTATGACTCCATTACCCAATGGACTTTCCTTTCAGTTTCAACCAAATATTTGAAAAAACCAACCTCTGAAATGCATGGCTAACCTAATATCTTAAGACATAAATCTAAATAAAAAATAGGGATCCCTCTCTGAAGCTGTAAAGGCTAGATCCCAACTTTACAAGTGGTTTTGTGGTTACCTTCACAATTTCCTCACAACCTAGGAAAATTGCGGAGTGATAGAATTTTGGCGACCATACTAGGGAATAAAATCTCATAACAAAGGTTTTCCCCATTAAATTCGAGTTCAAAAGTCTCAAATACTATTTCCCTGTAGGTGACAATGAGGTAGAAATTGAAAGGTTGAAATTCTTCACCTAAAATTTATATATTCCCCTTTGTGAATACTATTACATTGTGAAAAATCAAATTGGAATATCTGGCTCCCAAAAGGATTCATACAAGATCTCATCCAGATCCAAATCCTCTAGAAACTGTGAAATATCCTGAAAATTTATTAAGGAAGAAAAATTCTACAAAAGGTCAAACTAGTAACACTTTTTTTATCAAGAACCAATTCTTTGCCAAAGTGTTTTGTAACAGCTGAAGATATTCAATTTGACTTGCAGTTTGAACATAGGATTTTCAGATCTAGATCTAAAAGTTGTGTACCTGAAGCAATTTTTGATAAAGCTCAACTGAGACCCTACCATACAATTCAAAAACTAGTTGTCTCATAGTATGATAAGGATGCTTTAAGGAAGTTTGAAAATCTTGAAGACTTGGTTAAAATATTAAATATAACAATAAAAGGTGTTGACCAATCTTTTTCAGTTGTTACTTCTTTTTCATTTCCAACTGTTACATTCATACCCCCTCTATCAACCACTCCGATATCATTTACTCTGACTTCTGTTTCCACCTCCACCTCCAATATTTCAATTGCACATACAACAATATCACCAACTTCCTCAACAAATTTATTATCCCCTCCATCAACCACCACTATATCATCATCCTCTTCACATATCCCAGTTATGGCAGGATGATATTCTCCTTTAGCATTACAGACACCATTAAATGACATGCCACAACACTATGCAAAAATAATACCACAATTTGATGGTATAGGTCCTATAACAACACAACAACACATTGAAAATATGAATAATTTCTCATATCTAGAGGAAATTGATCATGATGATGTAAAAGTTAGATTTTTTGCACAAATTTTAGTTGGATAAGTAAAGAAATGGTACAAAGGATTACCTGTTGGAAGCATTGTAGACTTACAAGAGTTCCACCAAAATTTCCTTTCTAGATGCGAAGTGAAAAAGAATCCCCTTCAGATCCTTGCAGAATATAAGGGATTAAGGAGAGCTCCAAATGAATTTGTTAAATATTATTGCATTATATTTAATAATGTTTATAATTCTATTCGAGTAGCAATAAAACCCCCACTAGGATTATCCTTGATTCGTTTCCCACATGGATTTGATGCTGATATGGCTTATCAATTAAGAGAAAGGAATCCACTTGCCCTTGATGAAATGCAAATAAATGTTGTTAGTGTAGAAGACAATTTGTTGGCCAAAAGGGAAAAGTTTAGAACTAAGATAAGAGTGACCATCAAAGAGGAACGTTCTACTTCTTCATCAGATGCAAGATTAGGTAGTTTAGTTAAAACTATGGAAAGAATGATGGAAAGAATGACTGTGACTGATATAGCCCCTCCAAGAGAACCTCAAGGGGACCTCAAATCATAAATCCAAACTTTAGAAAACAACAGTCCCAAATCAAGAAAAGGGAACAAATAAATCAAGATGATCAACGAAAAATCAGACCCCCTTTCCAAGAAAATTTTGCTGAAGAGGAATAAGAAAGTTTACAATAATTAGAGGAAGATCAAATCAATCTCTTTGGGGAGGGATAAATTGATACTATTTTTCTAACCAAAGAAGAACAAGATATTTTCTTGTTGTCTCAACTAGAGGATATGCCTGTAGAATCAGTAGACTATCAAAAAGGATATCCAAATGCTATCATGGAAGTACACAAACAATACAATCTAAGAATTAAAAAGACTACAAAAATTCCTCCCAAAAATGCTCAAAGTGTTACACCTTCCACTAGCCAAACGAAGGAAGAAAGTCACAAAGATATTCCTCAAAAGAAAGATGTGAATGTTAAGGAATTGAAAAACCTCAACCTACTTTTAATATTGAGTATTAACTTTCAAAAGTAAAGATCCCTATTCATTTACTTGAGTTGGTAAAGAATGATGTCTATAGGAATCAAGTTGTAAAAGAATTGAAATTTTAAGAAGGAACATATAGTGTCAATGTGACTGATGATGAACCAAAATTAGCATTTGGACCTAAAGTAGATGGAATTCCATAAGATGACAAATTTCCTCCCTTTTATGTTAGTCGAAATATCCATGATTTTATTTTTCATAATGCCATGCTAGATTCTGGTGCTTCACACAATCACATGCCCATAGAAATCATGTAAAAAATAAGTTTAAGTATCACTAGACATTACAAAGACCTTTATTTCTTTGATTCAAATAGTGTGAAATGTTTGGGATTGATTAAGGATTTATATGTTACCCTTACTCATATTCCAACAAAGAGTCTAGTGATGGACATTGTTGTAGCTGATATCCCTCCCAAATATGGAATGATTTTGTCAAGATCATGGGGGGAAAAGCTACAAGGTAAATTACAAATTAATATGACATATGCAACAATTCCTGTTTTTGGTCAACAAATAATATTTTATAGAGAAACTCTAATGAAATATATGGTGAGTATTCAGGACAAACCCAACAATTCTCCAGTCTAATTTGTACATTTTGACATGGAATCTTTTATTTTACATAATGAAATTTTTTCGGAACAAGAATATCAGGTTGCAGTTGTCAAATCTAAAGTGACAAGTGATGGAGAAGCAAAAATGGGAATAAAAGAGCAAGAACAACATGATGAATTATGGAACATGGACTTTGATGGAGTCGTAAGTAAAGAAGTAGTTGACATTAGAGTGTGGATCTCAAACATGAAACCAAGTACAACCAAAAGTTTTTCTTAAAAACTCAACTTTGAATGCACAAACAATTTAGCTGAATATGAAGCTTACTTATTGGGACATCAAAATTTGAAACAAATGGGAGCTAAGAAATTATCAATTCATGGAGATTCTGAACTGATCATAAAACAAATCAATAGAGAATATGCAGTTAAACATCATAGAATGAGAACATATAGGAATTTTGTTTTAGAATCTTTACAATGTTTCCAAGAATACCAACTGTCATTAGTTTCTAAAGAACATAATTTATTTGCTGATGCATTATCTACTTCTGCAAGTACACGTGAAATACCCTTTAGAGCAATATAAAATTTAGAAATTGATGTCAAACATCGACCTGCCATTCCTGATAATATTAGATACTAGAAAGTATTTCATAATGATGAACAAATTAACCATTCCTACAACTCAAAGATGATTTTGAAAATTTATACATTGACATAGCGCAAGATGTTGATGACACTAGAGAAATGAATATTTTCAATCAAACTAGTGAGGATTTTGAGGAATCTGAAATATTACAACTCGAGAATAATAGAATCCTAAGAGGTCTTGTACCACTTGAAAAATTGTTTTACTTTAATGACATGGCCAAAAAATATCCAATTAATCCAACGGGATATGAAGTAGAAGATTGAAATATAGGCACTGAAGAAAATCCCAAATTTGTTAAACTTTCAAAGTCATTATCTCCAAAAGAAAAACAAAGGTACATTTATTTGTTTAAGGAATATAGATATATTTTTGCATGGGGATATCAGTATTTAAAGGTTTATGATAAAGCTATAATTTTTCATACTATCCCTGTAAAGGAATATCATAAGCCTTTTAAACAAAAGTTGAGAAGAGTCAATCCTATCCTATTGCCTTTAATTCAGAAGGAGGTTAAGAAACTATTTGATGCAAAGATCATAGTTCCCCTCATATTTTCTAAATGGGTGTCAAATTTGGTTCAAGTTAGGAAAACGTATGGGGAAATAATATTATCTGTGGATTTTAGAAACCTGAATAAAGTCTCAATTAAAGACAATTACCCTTTTCCAAAAATGGATGATATACTTCAAAGAGTAGTTGGATCAAGCATATTTTCATTGTTGGATGGTTTCTCTGGTTATAACTATATATTTGTGCATCCAGATGATCAAGACAAAATAGCTTTCACAAAACCTTGGGGAACATTTTTGTATGTCAAAATGCGTTTTGGGCTAATGAACGCACAAGAAACTTTTCAAAGAGAAATGGATATTACTTTTGCAAATGAAAAGGAAAAATTTATTGTTATATATCTAGATGACATTAATTTTTTATCCAAGTTTGATGAAGATCATCTGCATCACTTAAATATTTTTTTTGAGAGATGTAGAAAATATGACATATATTTCAATCTGAAAAAATCTCTTTTCATAATGGAAGAAGGAAAGTTGTTAGACCGTATAATCTCAAAGGATGGAATTAAAATTGATCCTTGAAGAATTGAATAAATTATGAAAATTGATCCTCCTAGAAATAAAAAGGAAGTGCAACCTTTTATTGGTAGGATACATTTTTTGAGAAGATTTACACCTAACTTGGCTGAGCTCTTGAGAGCCATAACCAATATGTTGAGAAATTACACTGAAATAAAATGGAATACAAAGGAAAAAGAATCATTTAATGAAGTAAAAGAACATTGACTCGAGCTCCTGTATTGATTAGTCCAGATTATACCAAAGACTTCATGATATTTTATTTTGCTTCAGAATATAGTATTATTGTAGTGTTATTACAAAAAAATAAAGAAGTACATGAGAAACCCACAGATTTTTTCATTAGAGGGTTAAGGGATGCATCTTTGAAATATAACATTATGGAAAAACAAGAATTTACTTCAGTCAAGGCCTTAAATAATTTCAGAGTGTTTGTTTTACATTCTCACATAATTGCTTATGTCCCAAATGCAGTAGTCAAAGATATTCTCACTTAGAATGATCTAGATGGAAAATGAGGTAAATTGATAACAATTATCTTGGAATATGATGTTGAGATCAAACCAACAAAGATTATCAAAGACCAATGATTGGCTAAGCTAATGGCTCAGTCAAATTTCCATGCATTGAACATAAATTTTATGGCTGCTATGGATGAAGAGGAAGGGTTGACAACTCCACAACTCTTATAAAATTTTGTTACTTCCCTTTGGTATTTGGATATTGTCTATGTTTTACAAAATTTACAAGCCCCTCCTGGTTTGAAAAAGACCAAAGCAATATTTTTTAAACTAAAAGCTATAAAAATTTTCATCCTAGATCAAGCCTCGTATTGGAAATATGTTGGTGGGATTTTGTTGAATTGTCTAGTAAAAGCTAAAGTTGAAAGGGTAATGAATGAATTTCATGAAGGAGACTTTGGAGGACACTTGTACTAGAAATATACAGCAAACAAATTTTTAAGAACAAGTTTTTATTTGCCTACTTTGTTTGCTGATATTCATAAGAAGGTATCAACTTGTCATCAATGTCAGATTTTTAAAGGCAAAAGGAAACCCTTGCCTTTACCTTTGAAACCCATTTCAATTGAAATTCCTTTCCAACAATGGGAATTTGATGTCATAGGGGAAATTCATCCTAGTCCCTCAGCTCAACATAAATCGATTATAACTGCCACTGACTACTTCACCAAATGGATTGAAGCCATTCCAACCATACATGAAACAAATTATGTAATCATTCCATTTTTAGAAGGTAATATACAGTCCAGATTTGGTTGCCTACAGAAAATAATGATTGATAATGTTGTTGCTTTCAAATCTAATAAGATAATAGATTTCTGCAACAAATACCACATAGTGTTAAGACATTATACTACCTATTATCCTTAGGGAAATGGGATAGCAAAATCTTCTAATACGTCTTTGGTCAACATAATAAAGAAACTATTGTAGGAAAATAAGAAATCTTGGCATAAGAAGTTGGTTAATTCTCTATGGGCTAACATGAATAGTACAAAAAATTCAATTGGAATGTCACCTTTCCAGTTGGTTTATGGAACAAATGTAGTTTTTCCTATTTCTCTAGGTATTCCAATGCTAAAATTGTTGTAGGAAATAGATCTAGAACCAAATGATGCACAGAGCAAGATAAACCAAATGATATAAATGCAACAAACAATAGAAGAAGTCTTCAATAAAACACAAGTAATTCAGGACAAAATAAAAAAGACTCATGATAGGAGAATCAAAGCAGATAATTTTGAACTAAATGATCTTGCTCTAAAGTGGGATGCCAAAAGTGAAGACAAAGGAAAACATGGAAAATTTGATAAAGGCTATGGAAAGGTCCCTACAAGGTTGCATTTATTAGAGGAACTCATGCATTTTTTCTAGAAGATCTAGCTGGGGAAACATTTTTAGGAGGGCCTGTTAATGACAAGTTGCTCAAACATTACTTCACTTGAACTCAACTAGTCACAAAACACCTCATTATATATATCATTTTTTATTTCAAAGATTGCAAGTGTGAAATACATTTCATCAGGAATTGAAGCCCGCAGGGAAGGCCCTAAGCTTTTGCTGAGTTGTTGATGATTAGTGTAGTTATAGAATACAAGAAAAAATACCCAATGGATAAAGGCTACTGAGCTACAATGTTCTTGACACCTCACAGGGAGGTTTCCATCCACTTTGGAGCCATTGTTAGGGTCTTATAATTTATAGGATCAATTGATGATTATCTGCTGATTTTTTATGCCATGAGAAGATTGTAAATAATTATTTCATACTTCCAAATTATTTTCAAAAAAATTAAAAAGAAATAAAAAGGAAAAATAAAAAAAATAAAAAAATAAAACACGGGATATAAAAAAATGATGATTTATACCCATGAAAATAGTATAAAATAAAAAATAAAAAATCCCCTCTACAGCGAGCTAGAAAAAATGCTGCATTTTTATTTGATTTCAAAAGCATTGTTTTATATAAAGTTTTAATTTTTTCTAGGGGCCACGTGGATGATGGGAGCAACAAGATACTCAAAATCGTAAACTCTGGTCCAGACACCATCCGAGTCGATAATCAAAACGTCTGTTTCCTCCTCCGCAAGCTCATGAACTAGAAGCGGTTCAGTTTTCCGGGGTATCGGCAGCTCAGATTGCGCAATAGTGGATTCTATGCAGCCTCTTCTACCCTTAGGATTCTATGGAGGTAGAATAATCTCCCCCTGAGTGTTGTCAGGAATTTGAGTAGCTGGAATTTCATGGCTTCCTGATGTGGAGCCTTCGTTGGATTCCAGATGTTGGTCATGGGCACGGTGAGAGGGACCAAAGAGTGCCCCTCTATTGTTTCTCTTGATGGGCTTTTAATGTTGGCATGGGGCCATGGTGAGGCTATCGAGCAGAGGATGGGGAGCCGACTGTGAGACAAGGATGAGGCTAGGGGGGCACACAGTAGAGAGGCGTGTAGTAGGGGGATGAGCAGTAGGGGGGCTCGCTGCAGGGGGTTGCACATCAAGGAGGAGCACAAGGGGAGGGGTGTGCAATAGGGAGGCACGCAGTAGGGGCGCATAGCAAGGGGACCGTGCAGTAGGGGGAGTGATGGCAGTGGTAGTGTGCGAGGCAGGCTGGAGTAATAACGTAACATCGAAGAGGGGAGCAACGATGGTAGAGAGAGCTCGCAAGACTAGCTGGAGCAATAATGAAATGGATGATTTAGGAGCCTCTATTCTTTTTGAAGGCATGAGGCATTGAATTCAAGCACAGAGACAGAGAAGGAAATTCCAATTGTGCCTGCATGTGATGCTTGGTGTGGCAGAGCACCGACAAATATTATCAGCGATTTGAGGTTCTACATCAGGTTGGAGTTGGCATTGCAGGGTGATGTTAGTATAAGCATGGGAGGAGTTGTCCTTGAACGATATGGAGATTTCACCCACATCTGGTGAAGTTTGATCCTTTTGAAAAAGATTAAGGCAACTCTCGCGAAGGATTTCGTCCTGGATATGATGGAAATTAAAGTGGTAGAGCATTAAATTTCTATCCACTCCTTTGTTGGCTAGGAGATTAGTGACAATGTTTGCCTTTCTATGAACATGGTGGAATGCCATGGCATTATGATGCTGCAATAGTTTTTCTAGATGATTGAGGCGGTTGGAAAGCCTCCAGCTTGTAGAGACCTTTGTGGTACAAGAATCAAGGAGGATGCGATTTGCATCTTGGATAATGAGTTGAGAATCTCCTTCCATTTCCAGTGGGAAAAAATTAAGCTTAATGGCTATGGAGATACCCTGGATAAGCCCCTCCAGTTCCATAGAGTTGTTTCTATCCCACCCTAGGTTTCCGTAGTAGGCATGTAAGGGATTTCCATTGGATTCTTTGAAGATGCCCCCAAATCCGGCTTCTCCTGGGTTGCCTTTGGAGGCTCCATCAAAGTTGCATTTGAAAAATCTGACCAGGGGGGATTCCAGATTTCAGGAGAGTTGATCCTTCCTGTGCGTGGGGGGGATTTCTCCATGGGGGGTTCAATACTCAGATGCCAATTGTTCCAGTTGATGCATTCAACTGTGGTTTTCGAGTAGTCATCCTTCCCCTAGTGAGCCAAGGCAAGAGTTTCTTCTAAGTTGTTGAGTAGCTTGGCCCAGATCTACTCTTGAGATAAAGTTGCATCTTTAAATATCCTGCTATTTTTCTCTTTTGAGAGGTTCCATGTGAGTAGGCTCGGAATGAGCTACCTGAGGAGATTTAAGGGATTGCTGGAATAAGGATTATCCTACCACCTGTTGATGGTGTGGGTGATGTTTCCCCAGTCTCAGTTGGATATTCTGTATAGGGTCTCGATCCTGTCCCAGAGAGTGTTGGATATGGGGCAGAGGTCCAGTAGGTGATCGATAGCTTCGATGTCATTCTGGCATAGAGGACACCTCGAAGGACCCAAAAAGCCCCTCTTCATGAGATTCTCCCATGTGAGGATGCATCGTTTTCTTAGAAACCATAAAAAATTAGTGACTTTGGGCCAGAGCTTAGCTTTCCATATCTTTTTCCATAGTTGATTTGAGGGGTCAAGATTTGGAGGTTGAATAAGATGGTAGGCTTCATTGGTTGAGTAATTTCCACTTGGAGTGTGCCCCAACGGAGGAGGTATGGCCCTTGCTGAGTTCTAATCCTTATTATGGTTAATTCCTCCCATATATCTTTGTGTTGTTCATTGTTCCAGTCTACTTGCCATCTATCGATGGGGAGACAATTCCTGAATCCTTGAGTTACAACATTAGTCCAAAATTCCTAGACACAATTTGTTTCTCTCACTTGCAAAACCATGCTCCAGATGGGGCGATGGAAGATCAAGGAGAGGCTTGGCATTTGCCGCCATGAATCTTCCTAGAACCGAGCTTGAGCACCATCGCATAGTTCCCAAAAACAGTGTTTGGATCAAATATCTGTGTTGACTGGCTACATTCTAGATTTGGGATCTTACAAGAGTAATATTGAATCTGATTAGTTCCTCCTTGGGATAATTTCTGGCATATTTGGTTGCCCATAAGGTCGCCCAAGGTTTTTGGGGGCAGAAGACCCATTTCCACCAAATATTTTTTCCCATGATGATGTTGTTGTGCTCTAGATCTCTTAGACCAAGTCCACCCTGAGTTTTCGTCATACCTACCTCTTTCCATTTGACTAGCCCCCATTTGTGATTGTCTTTGGGTCCACCCAAGAGAAAGGTTATTTGAAGGTTGCAAATGGCTTTAAGGACCCATTTAGGTGCAGCCAAAATGGAAAAGAGGTATATGGGCAGAGATTGAAGAAAAAATTTGATAAGAACCAGATGACCAACTATCTTGAGGGAGCGGTGAGTCCAGGTGGAAAGTTTGGTCTCCATTTTTTCCAGCAACTCTCTCCAGGATGAGTGTTTGATAGCTAAGTCTGTGAGGGGAGCCCCCAGGTACTTGGAAGGAAAAGAGGTTGTGGTGAAGCTGAGGATGCGAGCTATATTATGTTGGGTAATAATGGGTGTATTGAAGAAGAATATTTGATATTTATCAGGGTTAACAGTTGTTCCAAAGGCTTCAAAAAAATAGTCAAGAAGGGTTCTTAGGGTGCAAGCTTCCTGCACAAAGGGGTGACCCATGATCATGTTGTCATCCACAAATTGTTGATGAGAAATGGGAGGATGATTGTGTAAGGTGATGCCTTGAAGGTCATGAGATCAGATCAAGTTCTTGATAAGGCGGTCCAGACCCTCGTCCATAAGTACAAAGAGAAAAGGTGAGAGAGGGTCACCTTGCCTTATACCCCCGGAGGGATTGAAGGCTACCGAGGGGATGCCATTGACAAGGATAGAGAGGAAAGGAGAGGAGATTAGGCTCATGATATAGGGAACCCAGGTATGGAAGAAACCAAAGGTTAAAAGTACATGTTTTATGTAATTCTAGCTGAGCTTGTCAAAGGCCTTGGAAAGGTAAATTTTGAGGAGCATGCTAGGCTTTTTTGAGGTTTTTAAGGAGTGGATGACTTCATGGGTTAGAATAATTCCATCAAGAATCTTCTTGCCTTCAACATAACTCGTTTTCTTTGGAGAAATGAGCATAGGAATGAGCTTCTTCAATCTATTAGCAATAACTTTGGAAATTATTTTGTAAATAACATTACAGATGGCTATTGGCCTGTACTTACTTACAGAAGCTGTGTTATCTTGGTGAGTGTTGCATTGAGAGCTAGAAGAATCCAGTGAGTGTTGCATGATTCCTCCAGTATGCCCCATACCTCCTCTTTGATGATATCCTAGAAAAAGTGGAAGAAATTGGTGGTGAATTCTGGACCTAGGGCTTTCCATTCTTTTAGTTGGAAAATCGCTTGTTCGACCTCTTTTAAGGTTGTGGCTTTCAGAAGCATCCTATTGTGATCCTCATTGACAAATTTTTGGATATGCTGCGTGATTTTCTCAATAGCCTCATAACACAGAGTATTGGGTTCTTTGAGGATGTCTTTGAAGTGGTTGAGCAGTTCCTCTATGATGTCCTCATGGTTTTCCATGCATTCCCCATTTTGATTCTTGAGGATGGTAATTTTGTTGTGCATTTTGTGCTGGATTATGGAGCATTGAAATTTTTTTGTATTCCATTCTCCTTCCTTGATCAAGCGAATCTGTGATTTATGTTTCCATAAGATTTATTCTTGACATATTATTTCTTCAAGTTTGGATGTTAGCATCTTTTCCAGGGCCTATGAGTCTATTGATATGCCTCCTAAGATGAGTTTTTGTTAGAGCTGCTGCATTTGCGTTTCCAACTCTCTTTGGTCGTGAAAAATATTGCCGAAGGTGTTTTGATTCCACAATTTCAGTTTCCCTTTGAGCATCTCTAGCTTCTGCTAGAAGTGGTACATTTTTGAGCCCAAGGGCGGATTGAGGGTAGTCCACCAATCAGAGATGAGATCTTTGAAACCCCGATGTCTGAACCAAAATTGTTCAAAGCGAAAAGGTTTGGGTGTGGCATTGCCAGGTCTGAGCCATTGAAGCTAGATTGGCCAGTGATTCGAACTAGAGGCCAGAGTGATGGTGGCAACCAACTCCCCTCCTAGGTGGTTGAAATCGTCCGTGATGAGGAAGCGATCCAATATTGATGCAATTTGATGGGATCCTCCCCTCCATTTATTACAAGTGAAGATGCCATTGGAGGTTTGAAGGTCTATTAGATGTATACATTGGATGAATTTCTTAAATTTGGTGTTTTCCATGTCAAGATGGGTCCTTCATCCTTTTTTTCGTGAAGGTTTGTGAACATGTTAAAGTCTCCTCCAATCACCCAGAGACTTCGCTGGTTTTTGAGATTCGCTATTCTGTTTAAAAGCTTCGTTTTTTGCAGCACTGATTGTGGGAAGTAGACATTTGTGAGGTGTCCATGAATGCCAGTTCCAATCAGGTGGAAGGAGACTTGAATGAAATGGTGATTTTGATGATTGTTCTCTAGGGTGATCAGTTGGGGATTCCAAATGATCGCAAGGCCTACTGAAGCTCCACATGCATCGATGACTAGGGTGTTTCAACCTTTTCAAAGTCTATTGAAGATGGTATCCAAAGTTGAGCTGGAGAATTTTGTTTCTTGCATAAATAAATTTGTGGGGTTTTCCTCAGTGATTCTTTTCTTGATCAACATGTTCTTGGAGGGGCTATTTAGCCCTCTGATATTCCAGGAGATGAGATTCATTGAGAAGTGTTGGGAACGACTGAATAGAACCTAGCTAACTTGGGATAGCACTGATTCTACTAGCTCTCTGCCCAAGCCAACCAGTCACTGCGGATTTGTTATTCTTCCTTGTTTTCTGGATTCTTTCAAAATGTGTTTGGTATTCAGGAGAGTGTCACCTTGAATGTCGAGGGAGGGTATATGTTAGGCTCTAATGAGGACTTCCTCCAATTTTTGGATATGTTGTTTTGGTATTGAGAGAAAGTATTTCCTCTTGCATGAATCTTCAAGACCCATAATATCTAGGTCCCCATAGTCAATACTCTCTGGTTCTTCTTCCATTGCTTCTGGGATTGATTCCAAGGTTGTGACTTTGCCTTTACCTGAGTTTTCCATACTAGGCGTTGGGGACTGGGGTTGCAAAAAGGAGCTTTATTTTGGTCTTCAGAGCCTCAGGAGTCTAGGATTTCTCCTGCGAGGGCGGATCCAAGTCTCTTGGGATTCCACTCTCATCCACGTTCATTTTAGCTAGGGCTTCAAAACTGTTGCTTGTAGCTGGAGCTTTGTTGTTCTTGTTCTTGTTTGACTTCATGGTATGCCTTTTTCTTCTAGAGACTTTTGTGAACCCTTCGGTGTCTTTGGCTGTGGAGGCATTATTCATATTGGAGCTTTGATTTAGGGGGAAATATCTAAATAGGTGCCCATGCTAGTGGCATTTCCTGCATCTAAATGACACATGTTCATAATCTACTATTTGGACCCGTTCATAATCATCATGAAGCAGGATTACCTCATTAGGGAGAGACTTTGTGATGTGCATGTATACGCGTATCCTTGCATAGGTGACATTTTTTTTTTATCTTTATCTCTTCCGCTATTTTTATGAATTCTACAAGAGAGTTGCCAATGTATTGAAGGGTTAGCTCATCCCAGTAGTCTTGTGGTAGGGTGTAGAGCCTGACCCAAACTGGAGCCCAATTGAAATCTTCTTTGTCTAGATTAAAGCATTCGACCCAGTTGTACAGATATAGACCCATTGAATTGAAGAAATATGGGTCGTCATCCAGGATTCGGTTCTTGTCTTTGATTCATGTAAAGATCACATTGAAGAATCC
Source organism: Pinus albicaulis (assembly GCA_034641835.2). Taxonomy (NCBI): domain Eukaryota; kingdom Viridiplantae; phylum Streptophyta; class Pinopsida; order Pinales; family Pinaceae; genus Pinus; species Pinus albicaulis. The sequence continues at coordinate 32,093 of JAXQQM020073949.1, read as the reverse complement.
TTTTGCACATTGTTGTAGATTGATATGGCCCTTAGTTTTCCATTTGGAGGTGATCCAACCTAGAAGAGCTTTTTCTATAGGCCAAAATCCCATGAAATTTCCTATCAGGGCATGCTCCTTCATATACTAGATTCTTCTATTGATTCGATGACCTGGGAGCTCAATCTTGGGTCGTTTTGTTGACTTGGGTATGCATGTGGAGGATGTGACTGTTGCTGCCTCTTCAACAACTGTTGTTGGAAGATTCTATGCATGTGATGTCCCAGAGGGGTTAGGGAACATGCCATAGTTTTGTTGACGGTCACTGTCAGCCCCTGCCGTCGCTCCATTAGAGGAAAAACTAGAGGAGGGGGGATCCACCGTCCCCCCACTGTTGTCTTCCATGCGTGAGGCTATCCTCACACCAGGAGATGAAAGAGGCCCCGAGGCTAGGGTAGAGAGTCTGGCAAGGGCAGCCTATCTGATGGCCTCCAAACCCTAGAACATGGCCGAAGGGTTTAGAGCTGGTTCACAGATCCTGTCCTTTAGAAATCAGATGTGATTATATGTTACATCACATGCCGACCAATCAGGTTCCTTCTAGTCATTTATTTTAGTCATGGACTAAATTAGTCATTTCAGTTAGACACTTCTAGTTTGGTCACTTATTATCTAGTCGTATATTTTATCCCTAGACTAAATTAGTCATTTAAGTTAGTCATTTTTAGTTCAGTCACTTAAAATTGCTCAAATTTAGTAGTAATTCACTTGAGATAACTGTGGTGACTAAATTTTTTTGTCACATAGTCACTAATTTCATCATTTTCTACTAGTGTTGTTCCAACCCACAACCATAAGGAATTATGAGCACTAACTAGAAACAAAAAGTGGAAGAAAACCCACAACACTATGGTTATCTGGGAAATGGAAAGGGTAGGAAAAACTGTTGACCATCAAGGAAATTTTCCATGCCAATGAAAAATAATAAACAAATAACCACATGGATAGAGCATGCATGCCAAAACTAGCAAGGAAATCATACATGCAACTAGATACCTACAAAGCTATCCCGTTGTCTCCTTGCACTTTCCCGCTTTCCTTTTCCTTCTTTTCCAAATCTAATGAAATCTAGAGTGCTCCAATGATCTGTAAACTATCGTGGATATTCCATTGGACAATTTGTCACAAAAGATCTGATAATAATATATTAAAATACTAAAATTTTACAGTATTACAGTTTTATTAAAATTCTAGATTTGCAGATTTAACTATAATTAGTGTATGTATGTGAATGGAAATTATGTAGAAAAATAGACAATGATAAAATAAGCCCACACACACACATAACACACAAAATATACTTTATGGGAAACCTTTTCGGGAGAAAACCCAGTTGGAAGGTGAGGTCACTTTGCTCTCTTTCTCTATCTAGAAATATAGATGTAGGTACAAGTAAGTAATGCATGTGGCCCATGGGCTGCTACAGTGCAGAGATATTATCTATGTGCTCTACCTCCTATCTCTCCCGGCTATCTTTGCTTATGGAACAAAATTATCTCGAAAGAGAATTCCTCTTCCTCCTGGTGGCCTAGTTATAACACAGCTCGATAGCCTACTAATGGTTAAGTTTGACTACTTCAACTCTTAATTAGAGTTACAATATACTCTTTTAGAGTTTTTTACATCATAATCATGTGGCTAGCTCCTTTTCCATGAATAATGGGGGCTGGCATGGCATCCTCCTGAACTATAGGTGAGAAATCATGAAGGTGAACGTCTAAGTGGCATAAATTTTGCATATAGACTCTGATTGACACGCTTCTTACGCCGTTGGAAATATATATGTGTGTATAATAGTATGAAATTATGTTGTGCTAAAGCAACAAATCTTTACCCCCAAAAAACGTCGTTTGATGCCTCAAAACACTCCTAGAAGGTTTTAGACCTTATTTTGCCAAACTAGGTCCCGCTGGTAAAAAACGGTCCTGTGAGTTGATTCATCCACTTTTTTCCACTCCAAATGCATCGAGATGGATGACAAAAAATATAATGATCCAGTCTAGATCATCCAAGCATGCTCCAACCATGCTCCAAGGTTTCTCTAAGTGTGCAAGAGTATGAGAGAGAGAGAGAGAGAGAGAGCTCGAAGCTAAAAGTAATAAAATATTGTGAAATTAGCCTCATAAACCTTTTTTTCATTGAGGCCTCTATTTTCTTCATTTTCCTCTATTTTTCCTTCAATTTCCTCCTTATGAAAATTTGTGGCCTTTAATCTTCATTTTCTCCTATTTTCCATTATTTCATAAATAAATACAAATTATTGTCACTTTGTCTTTGCCAATGCCTTTGCCAATTTCCATAAAAATTAATTAATCACAAGTGATCCCCGTCACTATGTTATTTCCCAACATTAAGCTTCGAATATGTATCCTGTGATCTTGGTTACTATTTTTTTTTTATTTACATAGGAAATCAATCAAGGGATGTTACACATTATATGCATTGATTTCAGCGTAAGTGTTGATTTCTAATTTTATATAACTAGATATATGATGTCCATTAATTTCAAATTAATTAGATTAATAGTGTACATTGATTTTAGTTTAAGCACAAAAAAGTTATTGATGGCATGCATTGATTTATGTGTTAAATTAATTCAACCATAAATAAAATATTGAAATTTTCATCTTAAATAAAATGTTCACTTACCTAAAATGTTTGCTTCTTGAATTTTAATTGAGTTCATTCTTATTATTCTCATTTTCCATAATTCAACATTGTTAGTTACTTTTCATTCACATTAGGTAATAGAAAATAACTACCATTTACACTTACTTCGGGTTTAACACTCCATAAGTCACAATGGTTGACATTGGAGAAAACTACTATTAATATTTGAGAGCAAGAAAGATAAGATATGATGTTTACTAAAATAACTTGAGTTAAATATTTGAATGGTATACGATTTAAACCGTCTTTTTCATATGATTGATATGAAAAGGTGGAAAAACTAACATGTGTGACAATAAGAGCAATAGAAGAAAATAGTTTGAGATTGATCACAACAAATACTATTTGTAATTGACTACATTCTTATTATTCATATTTTTTATCATTCAACATTATTACATTGCCACTTTGCATTCAAATTTTGTATTTAATCATTTTTCATCATTGAAGTTATTAACAATATTTGTCATCTCAAAAAATCGAGTTAACTGAGTAAATTTAAAATTAAGATGACCAGATTAATCTTAGACACATTAACACATTTAAAATGATCAGAGCAATTAGATGTTTAACAAATTTTGTGTTACCGCACACAACTGAAACCAACCTACATCTATCTTAACCTTAGATCTATCAAGCACTGAGAGGGATCAAATCGCTTAAGGTGCAAACCTTTCTGAATTTTTGCACTTAAAAAAGATGCTTGCACCTCGAGATATTTGATCCCTCTCAGCACTTGATAGATCCATGGTTAAATGGACCTAGGCCGGTAATTAAAAGAATAATTTTCCTACTTTTGAATTATATATATATATATATATATATATATATATTATTTTTTTCAAATTTTTAATAATTTTGTTTTTTATGAAAATTTGAAACTTGTAAGTTAATATAGTCATTGGAAATTAATCATGGAATTTGACCTAATTTATGAATTACAATGATTAGTTTGGTTTTGCAATTCTTACCTTGGTGCTTTTGTTATATATATATATATATATATATATATAGTTTAGGTCATTAATGTTTTCAAAAAGTTTTATATACATAAATAGAACCATTAAAAAATAGGATATAAACACGTCTATGGGGTCTTGGTTAAACGGTGATGAGGCGGGCTGTTATAGCACTCATCACAGGTTCAATTCCCTTCCTCGATCAGGGTGATGTATCTAAAATATCTTGAGGTGCAAACCTTTCTCAAGTGCTATTTTAATTTTTTCAACTTTTAATAATAATAAAATTATGAAAAAATGAAAATGAAGTTGAGTTAATCAACATAGTCATTGGAAATCAAGAATGGAATTTGACTCAATTTGTGAATGACAATTAGGGGTTAAATTTGATGGGTCCAGCTACCCATCATAGAACCTTTTTATGGATATCTTATTTTTAAACTTCCATTCATATCACTTTTAATATTTCCTTTTACTAGTTTCATCTAAGTTAAAGGAGCCTCGTCTTGCGGGAATTCCATGGAGGAGGGAAAATATTCCATGAAATTGAACATTTTGAGCAAATTACAAGAATCTTTTGTTAAAAATATGTCTATATCAGAATTTTCTTGCATAAATTATTCAAATATATTAAAATCTACTCGATTTTAGGTGAAGTCTCCACTTGAGGAAAGTCTAGTACTCGTGACTGGGACATGATAGGGTTGGAACAATAGTCCAATTGATTTTTAATTTGAAACATTGATAAAATATTTAACCAAATAGTGATAACAGAAAAATACTAATCAAGACTTTATTAAATAAGGTGTATGCATGTTCACTCACCAAATACATATTGATAGGCTTGATGAAGAAATTGGAATATAAAGACTCTCACTAAGATATAACTCACTCACAGAAAGAAAACAACTATTTCTATAAACATCATCTTGAAACTCACACAATCGATAATGTAAATTTCCCTATTGTCTTTAAATCTCTACTTTAATGGGGAATGAATTATTTACCACTCCTAACAATATTTTAAAATACAATGTATAACATAAAAAACATACACACTTCTAAAGCCTCATCTAGGAATGTATAACATAAAACACATACCCACTTCTGAAGCATCATTTAGGCTTACAAAATGTGACAATCCATTTTAACTTTGGATCCACCAAGCGAAAAAGGGTTCAAAAGATGTTTGCCTCACAAGATATTTGATATCTCTCTCTGGGCTTGGTAGATCCTGACTTAAGATGGATCTAGGTTGGTTTAATTTTACCCTTTAAATATGTTATGTTCCACATGAATACCACGGGTTCTTATACCATGTATCAATACGATGGGTGAATACCATGAAATTAATTTTATTTTATTGTTTTATTTTATTACTTTTATTTTATTTTGATCAAGTAAAAATGTTTTCACATAGTGTGATTTTTATTTTTAGGGATAAACAACAAATTAAATTACACTACAACCAACCTAGATTCATCTTAGATCCATCTTAAATCCCGAGCTATCAATGGTCGAGACTCGAGAGAGATCAAATCTCTTGAGATGCAAACCTCTTTAGAGTGAAAGGATATTTGATCTCTAGATTCAGAGTTAAGATGGATATAAGATGTTTTAATTCCCCCCTTTAAATATGCTATATTCCACATGAATACCATGGGTTGTCATACCATGAAGTTATTTTTTTATTAATTTAATTTTACATTGACCAAGTAAAAATGTTTTCACATAGAGCTATTTTTAATTTAATTTTATTTTCTCTGAGTTCAAAAATAAATAATTTTATTAAAACAATAAAAATTATTATATTAAAGAATATTGTATTATTTTTTTAAATATAAATATTACATTTTAAAATATTATGTTCAAAATGTAGAGTACAAAAACTATCTATGGTAAATTGACTATTTTACTTTAATCTTATTTTAATTTATAATTTTAGTTTATTTTGCTGTAATTTAACTGATTCACTCTATTAAGTCACAAGTTATCTGGAACACACCAAAATACACTATTGTTTACAGTAAGAACTGCCAACTAACAAACTGAGATAAGGTCCACATATCCCAGTACCAACGATATATATATATATATATATATATAAATAATTTGAAACATATGGTTTTGTTTAGGTCATTAATGTTTTCAAAGAGTTTTATATACATTAATAGAACCATTAAAATTTAGGATATAAACTCTTTAACACATTATTTTATTTTTACTATATTATTGTATTATATCTAATAGTTGTATTTTAAAAAATAAAATAACATTAAAAATTAATAAAATAAAAGAAAGGTCACAGAGACTTAGTATTAAAAGACATTTTCTTTAATTTTATAATCATGAGAGAGAAATAAAATACAATAATAAAATATAAAGGTAAAAGTTACCAGATATATATATATGAATGAATTTCAAAACCAAAGTGGACTATCATCATTCACATCATTCACAACTTGGGTCAAATTTCATTCTTGATTTGCAATGACTATGTTGGTTAACTTGGAGTTGAAGTTTTAAAATTTCATTAAAAAATTTAAATTTCCGAATAAAAAATTTAAAAGACTATATAGAGTTGAAAATTGGTATATATATATGAGTGAAAATTTAATTACTTAATTATTAACGAAAATAAGACTTTATAATATTGTTTTTTTTTATATATATTAATAAAACTATTAAAAATTAAAAAATGATAAGATGAAAACAAAGATGTGAAGGTACTTAGTACTAGGGGATTTCTTCTTTAATTTTATAATCGTAAGAGAAAAATATATATAATATATAAAATATAATAGTCAAAATATGTAGATATTATAACCACCTAAATCCATCTTACTTTTAGATTTATTAAGGGTAGAGAGATTAAATCTCTGAGGTGTAAACCTTTAATTAAATTTTGCACTAGAAAAAAATGTATGCAACTCGAGAAATTCCATAGCTCTCCACACTTGATAAGTAAATTAATATTTAATCTATTTGATGAATATAAAAATATGTTTTTATTTTTACAATGTAGAAAAAACTTTACAATATTGATCTTTATTTATACAAACTCAATATTGTTACATGGCAAAACATCATTGTGGATGCAATAAATTTAACTACTTGAAATATCATATTAATGTTTTGTAAGAGATGAACTTCCACTCTTATAAAAAAATATTATGGTTCTTTAAATGTTGCTTTCCATCAAAGAAAAACAAACTCTTAATTAATTAAAACTAATTTTAAATTACACTTTAAAATTAAAAATCAATTTCAATATATATATATATATATATATATATATATATATATATATATATATATATATCTTAAAATTATTAATAAAATTATTTTTAATAAACTCATATATATATATAATTTTAAAATATATATATATATATATATATATATTACCTTACTCATTAATAAGGAAATAATTTTATATTTATGCGATTATATTCACATAAATAACTGGTTTGCAGGGATAAAATTACCCTTCAGTGACAAAACTTTAACTGCAACGTGTAAAGCCAATCACTCACCCACAAGACTTGCTAGTACAGAAACTGTTCTCACTCACAACCTCAACAGTAAGAAACACAAGTTTTTATTTGCATGTACTTTCCACAACATTGTCATATAGACAAATTATGTGTATGTACTTTCAACAACATTGTCATATAGACAAATTATGTGTATGTACTTTCAATGAAAACGGACAAAAATCCATACGCATGTCGCCGTGGGACTTTAGCGTAAGTGGGTACTAATTTTTTGGCGTGGAATAGAACCATACAAAATTTCCACATCTTACTTTAGTGCGGAAACCATGTTATCACAACAAATATCCCTTTAGCTAATTATTACTAACTACTTATAAAGTTAGTTTGAGAATAAGAATTTCTCTTTTTTAAGAGTTGTTTTAGGCGGTGAGAAGGGTTTAATGTGGTGTTTAAGTTGGAATTAGTTTTAATGTCAATAAAAAATTATTTGTTTTAAAAAATTATTTGTTTAATTAAAAGATGTTATTAAGTTTATACTAGAATTGATTATTTTTATAGTGAATTTTTCCTTATAAAATTTGAATTTTTATGTTAATTACAATTGATTAAATTAAATTGATATGTAAGTTAATTTTATTTTTTAAATAATATAACATTAATAGTATTAGTGATAAATTGATATAGAATAAAATAATATAATAGATAAAAATAAAAATAAATTATTATATATTATATATAATTGATATGCAAATTAATTTTATTTTTAAAATAATATAATATTAATAATATTCCTAGTAAATTGATATAGAATTAATAGTATTAGTAATAAATTGATATGGAATAAAAAAATATAATAGATAAAAATAAAAATAAAATTATTATATATAATTTGAATGGATTTAATAACTAATTTTTTTTTCGAACATTTATATATCTATATTTTTTTTCTCATCAACAAAAAAAATCTATGCATCAATTTTAATGTTTAATATTATTAATTTTTCATATATAAAGATATAGAATACAAATTTTCTATTATCTTGTTAGTTCGTATCATTTATCTTTTTAGTTCATATATCATTTATGATAGTTGTCAATTATATTATTTATTGTTTTTTTATTTTGGTCAAAAGGAATTGAGTTTCAATTAGTTTTGAATTTTCTAAACAAAATTTATGAAGTTTATTAAAGTTTTAAAAATATTAAATATTAAATTGAATATTTCAATTAGTTTTAGATTTTCTAAACAAAATTTATGAAGTTTAAATATTAAACTAAATATTTAGAAATTTTAAAAATAAATTTTAATTTTTATGTGGTTTTAAATTGAATTGTCAAATATAAAAGTATATTAAAAATAAAAAATGTAAAAAAATAATATATTCACTAATTGTGGTTTTGTTACAATAGCATGTCATCAATACTATATGCCCAAAAATCATAACTCATTTCAAAATCGAGATATGTTATAAATATTTTATTTTAATTAAATTTTATAACATTTTTTAAATTAAAACTTAATACTTCCAAAATCAAACTCATTTCAAAATCTAAATATGTTATAAATATTTTATTTTAATTAAATTTTATAATATTTTTTAAATTAAAATTTAATACTTCCAATATATCAAAATTCTTAACCATATATATTTACCCGCATTTTACCATAGATATTATTAACTAGTAAATATGTTTTGTTACAATACCATGGGCTAATACCATAACTTTTCAATGCCACTTGCCCAAAAACTATAATTCATTTCAAAATCAAAATATTTTATTTTAATTTTATTTTATAAATTTTTTTATGAAGAAATTCTTATTATATTAATTTGAAATTATACATAAATAACTTTTTGCATAAGAAACAATAGTGCATATTATGCCTATTATTATCTTTTAGTTTCATATACTATTTCCTTTTACTTTATGGACTTTCTTTGAGATTAAATGGAAAATATTTATGCTTTTGTTTCCATTTAAATATATAATGTGAAATTCATGTAACAATATTGTTATGGTTAGATTGTTTATGTTTTAAATGTTAGGTTAGCATGTATAATTAAAAATGACTTTTTGTTTCAATTTAAATATATAATATACTATTTCCTTTTACTTTATGAATTTTCTGAGATTAAATGGAAAATATCTATGCTTTTGTTTCAATTTAAATATATAATGTGAAATTCATGTAACAATATTGTGATGGCTAGATTGTAATGACTTTTGTTTTAATTTAAATATATAATGTGAAATTCATATAACAATATTGTTATGGTTAGATTGTTTATATTTTAAATGTTAAGTTAGTATGTATACTTTCTTTGAGATTAAATGGAAAATATTTATGTTTTTGTTTCAACTTAAATATATAATGTGAATGCGACCATCCGTCTCCTGTCTGTGGAGCTTGTTCATCTGCTTGTGCCGAGCCGAGCACTCGCACTCAGAGTGGGCGACGTTGCATCATCCTCGGCTGTTTGGAAACTCTTCCAGGTTATCCTTTCACTCAAAGCAACTTCTGTCATTTAAATTCTTGTCTGCATTCTCAATTTGTCGATTTTCAATGGTCTCCCTTGAGCACTGCCTACTCCTTTTGCCCCAAGCACCCCTGGCAAAGCTCTACGGCGATGCCTCGGCTTCGGCATCAAATGAGATGTAGGTGAGGGACGAGCAGAGCTCGCTCCTCCCGCCCACGCCCTTCCACGAGCTCGACCTCTGACTCTTCTGTGGAGGATGTTGATTGGGGCCTTTATTCGGACTCTCGACGTTAGAGGGGTCGCGCCTTCCATCCTGGAGGCACCCACTCTGCTCTGCCTGTGCGGCATCCTCCTCCCGTCTCTCAGCCTGCCCCCCTTCTTTTCAGACGCCTGCTAATCCGACCCTCCGCCAAACCTCTCAAAGAGCGGAATTCCACTTCAATTGCTCTCTAGATAAGCCCGTCCTCACCGCTTTTGTTACCGTCACTGTTAGTGAGGAGTCTGCTAGCTCTGCTCCTATTTCTGTTCCCTGCCCCGCCCCTACTCAGCCTGGTCCTCAACCTTCCTCGGTTAAAAATGATGCTCCGACTCCTGTAGCGCCCATTGGCATTGGGAAATCCATCCTTGGAAAAGAGAACATGCAGGTGGACTTCTTCAATAAGGATAGCGCGCGAGAGAAGGACAATGAAGATGGAGAAGACGAATATGGGTGCAGAATCGTTGAAGAACCGGCCTCCCCATCTCCTGAACAGTGAATTAGACCTCCCTCAGCCTTCTATGGTACAGATATTCGACTTCATTGGAAGAATTTTTGGTTTTTTTGAATCTCTCATCAGCTGTAGCAGCTGTAGGCTATATTAGTTTTCTGTCTCTTGTTAAATTATAATGCATGCACTATATACCGGTTTCCCTTCCAAGGGCGGTGAACTTTCTTTAAAAAGAGCTGGTTTCCCACGTAGGGAAACTCAATTGTTTATGATAAGCTTGGACATCAAGCCCAGTTCTCAGGCTCACACAGCTGAAGCTAGCGCAATTTTGTACTATTATGTTTTATAAATAGAATTAGTTTTACTGAGAAATATATATATATATATATATATATATATATATATATATATATAATGTGAAATTCATGTAACAATTTTGTTATGGCTACATTATTTATGTTTTAAATGTTAAGTTAGTATGTATAATTAAAAATGACTTTTTGTTTCAATTTAAATATATAATGCGAAATTCATATAACAATATTGTTATGGTTAGATTGTTTATATTTTAAATGTTAAGTTATTATTGTATAGTTAAAAATGGCTTTATTAATTAAAGGATAAATGTTTTGGGGTCTTTGAAATAACGGTTTTATGTAAGTGTTGAAAAAAAAAAGTGTCCTTTTAGATTTTATTTCTACCCAACTACTACTACTTTTGAATATCCACTTGGATGTTACTTCAAGAGTTTAACTTAGTAGGTTTTTATATTTTTATTCCTTTAAAGCTTTGTATATTCATTTTTAGGGGTATATGTTGCTTTCTCATCTTTTTAGTATCCACCTAAATACACTTACTTTCTCGTACATATATGCCCTTCTTTTATGTAATTATTGTCCCGTCAATTCTTCATAGTGCACCATCCACAAATACATGGTTATTCCACAATATATATTAAAGTTTGATATCTAATTGTATTAATGGATTTTCTTATGGTGTGTTCTAAAGTAGTTGGTTTATCAAAGATAAGATGTTTCTTGTTATTAGAAAAAGAGTTGTTGAAGGCATTATTTTGGATTGTGAATGGAATAATGGCTAGTGAGGTAACTAAGAAGTTGGGTTTATACAGAGCTTCAAAGACTAAGAATTTGTAAGCACATTTATATCGTATTTTGGATGTATAGGACCTATAGTAGTGATAATTGCATCATTATTGAACATGAAGTGATGTTACCATAATTGGTATTTATACCCATATTATTCATCTTACTCTACATAAAGGACGAAGTGAACTAGTTTATATGATTATTCTTGATATCATATGTTTGTGTCATTTGGTGAGTGAGTTCAAGGAATATGTGATCATATGAGTTAGTGAGATCTACGTTGTGAATTAAACTAACACTAGCCGAGGATACAACCTTGATGTTGTATCGATCTTTAGAACATTTCAAAAAATTAGTGGTTAACGAATGTAAGGTAGATGGAGGCACCATTTGGAATTGTTAATTTTCATATCTAATATCTCCTCTATTAACACAATGATAACTTGATTATGTTACTAGATAATTTGAATCTATTGCTTGAAAATGGTGTTGTCATTAGAACAAACGACCTTGGAAATTTGTGTGAGAGATATCTTCACTTTATTGTTTTTATGAGGTTCCATGTGTGACACTTAATAATATTTTTTTGGTTGTAGATAAGAGAGGATCTTTGTAAGGGAAATGGAAGCCTAAAAAAGAAGAGAATGGATCCTTGTAATGACTATGGAAACTTGAAGAAGAAAGGAACAAATCCTAGTAATGGATATTGAAGCATGGAGAAGAAGAGAATGGTCCTTTATGACAGTTAGAGAAACCATTTCTAATTGATATAAAATGGAACAATATAATCAATTGAGAAACAAAAGTGATCTAATTATATTGTTAATCATTAATCCATATATATATATATATATATATATATATATATATATATATATATATATATATATATATATATATATATATATATCTTATTAATCACTTATTAAGCTATACTGTTTAATATCATATCCATTCACATAACATAAACCATATTTAAAAACTCCATTTCCCAAATTAAAGAAAAGAAAATGCAAGAAGTTAACATAAATATGGAGAATTGTCATTTTCTTGAGCATTAGGTTAAAATGTAAATGAATATAGTATTTGACTCAAGCATGACATTAAGACTATATGCTATTATATGGTATTAGAGAGCACACTGTTGGTTTCTTGTAAATACTATTTAATGTTAGATCTTATATTTTTGTGATCTATATTGTAAATAATAATGTCTTTGGGATTAATCACATTAGTAGGTTGAAGTTTAGAACCAACTAATGTGGTTCATCATCAGGAAAAATGTGAAAAAAACAATCGATCCTAGAGAATAAACAGTAAGAATGCATCATGAACCAATTAATGTGGTCCATCCTCGAGAAAAAGGTGAAAAAATCAATCGATCCCAAAGAATAAGTGGGGAATTATCCATTAGTAAATTAGTTATTAAGTTAATTAAAATAATATTATGAATTAGTTGTTAAGAATTAGTTATGAAAATATTATTTAGCTATAAAATAGTTGTTAGGAATTTATGTATTTTAATTATATATATTAAATTAATTAATTTAAAATATTATAAAAATTAAATAAAATAATAAAATTACAAGGATTCAGGATTAGGAATTTGGTGTTAGTAACAAATTATCAAATAATAAGCTAATATTTAATTATAAATTTAGTCTTTATTTTATTTTAATTATATAAATCTCTTAAATTAAAGAAATTAAATAAAATTAATAATATTACCAGAGTTAAAAAATATAGAAACAACTAGAATATTTACCTAAATAAGTTTAATACGTTTATTAATATAAATATAAATTTTTAATTTTAATGAGAATCTAAAAATAAGCAAAACAATAAAAATATGCCATTAATTTTGAAAATAAAAAAATGATTAATGAAAATAATGGAGAAAAAGAAAAAGAAGAGAAGATAGGTAGAATTAAGAAAAGAGAGCTAGAATTATGATTAAATCACAACCATTATCACTATTCACCTTAATATCAAAATATTTAAATTTTCTTCTCCATTTATATTTATAAAAATTACTTTTAAATTTAACTTAAATGAAAAAAAAAAGAATATATATATATATATATATATATATATATATATATATATATATAAGTGGTGAATACAAGTTCTCTTTACCCTTTTAATTTAATTAATTATTTATTTATTAGAAAGGTAAAGAGAACTCGTATTCACCACTATTATTGAAAACAAATTTCATTTTTATCAAATATCTTAATTTAGAACCCAAAGCTGTTTCAAATTTCATTTTTACCAAATATCTTAATTTAGAACCAAAAGCTATAAAGAATATGGTTTCATAATTAAGGTCAGTTTTATCGATTTTAGAATGGATTTTTGATATTTTTATCGATTTTAGAATGGAATTTTAGATTTTAAAATATGATGGATAATAGTTAGTTCTTAGGTATCAGATTTCTAAATATTTATAGAATCTACAATAAAATTAAATCAAATTTAATTGAAAATTAAAAATAATCTATTCAATGAAATGCAGACTCGACTGTTAATTTAATTCTGTAAAATGCAAACTCGACTGGAAACTACGAACATGAGGTATAATGAAGTTTGTTAATCAATCCAGAATCCAGATGGGTGAAATTACGAGTCCAGTCACAAATCTCGGAATTTCAACCTTTAAAAAATTTACCCATTCCAAGGAAATTTATTCGAAACGAGATACTGTTCCCATTGTAGTGGTAGATGGGTTATTGTGTGATCAACGTTTTTCTATGTAGGTATATGTCCCTTTCAGTATGACATTAAATATGTTTTATATTAATATTAATTTAATATTATTTTTTTTGGTAAAATTTATTTTAAAGTGCAAAAGATGATGTGTAATTTTTTATTGTTTAAATTATATTTTTGAATAATATAAAGATTATATAACATTTGCATTGAGTCATTTTATCAGCCTATATTAAACTGTTTTTTTTGTTATTAATATATTTTTAAATATATGTTAATTCTAATTCATAATTCATATTGGATATTTCATTTTATATAATATTAAATATTTTATTTAACATTTTTTTCTATATATAAATATATATGAAATTGATATCAAGTGTTAAAAATCTTACTCACATATTATTTTTTACTTTTAATTAAATTTATATTCACAATTAATTAAATATGCATAGCATATATTTTTTTCTTTTTTTTTTTATAGCTTATATTGTTTTTCTATTTAGAAAATATTTACGCTGTAAAGCATACTTATTTGAAAACAACTTTCCTAATTGCCAGTTGTACCATTATACATATTGATTTAGATGTTAGACGATTGAAACATTGTCAACCTTCAGATTAAACAAAGTTATTATTCAGGTACATAGGAAAACAATTTTAACCAGATGAAAATTTGACACAGTCTAATCAATCCTAGCTACCTAGGGCGCCCAGAATTTCATTCCTGTCTTGCGCTCTGGAAGTTGGGCCACATAACAATAGCAGCAGCCCATTTAAGGAGCTTCTTGGAGCCATTCTCAAGTTCGGCGGGGTGTACGAGCAGGGTGCACCTTCCCATTCTTGCAAAGATCCGGCGTAAGAGTGCCACTCAGTCGATTTCTTGCAATATCTAGTGTTTGCAGGGCGGAAAATTTCCCCAAATTCGAAGGTAAGCTACCATTCAAGTTATTCGTAAAGATTATAAGAAGTAGCCCATAGATTCTGAAACTTTGCTAGCTTCCCTAGCTCCAGAGGAATCACACTAGGGGCAAAGGGATTGTATGCCAACAATAATTTCTACAGATTGCTGAGATTTCCAAAAAATGTTGGGATTGTCGCGTTTTGCAGATTACAGCACAGGTTCAATACTTGAAGCCTTCACAATTTCCGAATTCCTGCAGGAATCGAACCAGAGAAATTGTTACTCGATATATCCAAGTACTCCAGCTTTGCGAGCTCTGAAATATAGTTCGGAAGGTTCCCCACAAAAATATTCTACGACAAATTCAAGCGCTGAAGCTGCCTGCACATGGAAAGGTTGCGAGGCAATGTTGAGCCAATATTGTTATCCCCCAATGATAGATTTCTCAGTTGTGGAAGATTGCAAGTGACAATAGGAAAAACCCCAACTAAACCTCTGTTGGTTAGGTCAATCCCCACCACCGATTTTGAGCTCTGGTCACATGAGATACCCCTCCATTTGCAGGGAGAATCGTCCTCTGCCTTCCAATTACCAAGAAATCCATTGGGGTCACTCAGTTCTTTCTTCACTTCCAACAAAACCAAGGCTTCCTGAGAGACACTCTGAGCCAATGGAAAGAGGACTAGTAAGGTCTAAAATTCAAGCCAAAATCCCAAAATCTTGTAGGCGATGATACAGCCTAATCAGACAGACGAAGTTCTTGGTTTCAGTGCAACAGAATCATACAAAATTTTAGTACCTCACAAAATCAAAAAATTCTCATGAGTTCCATAATTTCGTCCCCACATCAATGATCCTTATAATTAGCGGTTCCATGGCCATGGAGTTTTAGAGGACCCATACAACAACATTAAACCCCAATGATATTTTTGGGTAAAATCTGCTATAGAGTAGGGTTTAGCAATGTAACTGATTATGATTCACAAACACCCCTTTTCATCAGAGAGTACAATCTATACATCGGGATCTTTCTCCCAAATGTTTACATAAATGCTATCAAATTAAAATGTCAATCTGTTTAAAATGTTTATTGCTTTAGCTTTAAATTTTAGGACAAACTTTTATGATTCCTCCGCCTCTTCCATGAATCAACCCTGAACATATACTGCCTAGTTTTCACAAAATTATCAACCATTACTTTCATCTAGCATGACATAATTGCATTCATATTTTCATAAGGTATGTTATAATTTTCATTGAATTTTAGCCCATTTTCATGAAATTTCATCTCATTTCTCCACGTGAGTACTGGTTTTATATCAATTATAAGCATTCTGTATAAGTCTGTGAGAAATCCCGAATTAATTCTGCTCTCAGAGCTAGCTAGCTGACTCAATACTCCTGATTAAAATATGCTCTCAGAGCTAGCTAGCTGACTCAATACTCCTGATTAAAATATTTTAGATTCACTTTTGTTCAATAATTTTGCTAAGTTTGATTGAGTTTACTTCCCTGTATTTTTACTAAGCTGTGATATTGTGGAGTTTTGTTGAGTCTCCATTTTGGATTTACCAAGTCATTGTCGAGTCCACGTCATGTGACTTTTCCCCAGGCACACAAAATTAGAAAAAAATAGATGTGTAAAAATTGAAAAATTAGGATATTTTCCAACGAGACGGTGGTTCAATGTTGGGGTTGTGGCATTTCAAGCTGCTCGCTAGAATCTCCTTGAGGTATGTGCATAAGATCACCCTTTGTGGGTCAGTTAGTTTGTCAAAGCAAGACCGTCTGTGATTTTTTTCATAATGTGAAATGTGAATATGCATTAGTTTTAGACACTACAATCAAGATTAGAAAACTCAGAGCCTAAACTCCAAATGATATACTATATTATATATAATGCCAAGTTGCAAATGAAAAAATTTACTAGTCCATGTTGATTGTAAATTTATAAGATCCAAATGGGCTAGAGTATTTTTCCTATCAGAAAATAATTCAATAATCGAAATCAGCATCCAAGTCCTTGTCTTCTGCCTCATTTGATGCACTAGGCACGTAGTCAGTATACAACCTCCAACAACAAACCCTCGGTGGAGGCCTCTTCATCTTGTTCAATGTCTATGGCTATTGCACATGACATGGAATTGCAGTCAGGGAACTTGAATTGAGAAATTAGGGATTTGAGGCTTATTGCTATTCATGAAAACAGTTCTAATTATATTTATTGCCCCTGCCATCCGCCTACTACCAAGAAATCCAAGAGGAATTAGATTTTGGTCTCTGAGGGCAGCAAGAGCCCTTTCGAAATTGAGAAACAAAGGGCTAAATCTGAAATCGAATTTTCTGGGCTTTATCTTTTAGCTGATGTTGCAGAATGGTTGCAGGAGTACAATCCATGCATGATGAAAACAAGGATTTGGACTAGAATTTATTATTGGGTTTTATGTATGATATCATAAAATACCAGGATAAGCAATGGAAAAATAACCACACAACTTGCATGGACAATTCCTACTTATATTAGAGAGCTTCCATCTGCATAATGATCCATTGCGAAGGAAAGCATTGAATATTTGATCATGTGAGAAAACATAAATACAAAATTCTACATTACGTTTTCATGAAATTGATAGAGATTTTGAGATAAACCAACCTCTCTGTTTTCTGTTAGGACGATACTCCAATTATTCAGTAATATAAAATTTTAAATTCTGTCAACAATGATGGTCCTCATGATCATGTTAATGTGATGGTTTGTAAATTGATGTAATTAGGGGAATATTTGGAATTTATGGCCTAAGAACCTTCAATATTCCAAGGCTATGGTTATAGCTTAGGTTGAGGCAGCTAATTTGGAAATTCAGGGTTTGCGGCTAGAAATTGACACTTTGAAGATGTCTGAGCCAAATTCGTTGGATATGCATACTCTTTTGGAGATGCTCAGATCCGAGCTTAAAGAAGCCAGAGCATCCGAATCAGAGGTTGCCATGATAGCCCGTGAAGCGAATCTTAATTTAGAGGAATCCAGAATGAAGACTGAGAGAGAAAAAGCCGAGGATAATAAAGCACTGGAGTCCTTGAGATCAGTAACTACAGAGCTTGAAGAAAAAAATTCAGATCTGGAAAAGGAAAAATCTTATTTGGGTTCCCTTACAGAAACTATACAGTCCTTGAATGCTGAGCTTGAAAGAACTAGATCGGACTTGGTTGAAGCAAAGAAGAGAGAGGAAGAGATGATTTCAAAAGAAGCTAAAGGAGTAGAGAAGAATAAGAAGGCAGTGGAAAACCTGGAACTCCATCTTCTGCAAACTAATGTAGAAGCTGGGCGAGCTACAATGGAACTAGAGACCGCTTCTGAAGAGGTGCAGAGCGCAAGACTTGAAACTGACCAACTGAGGGCTTCTTTGGAAGCCACAGAGGGAAAATTTAATTCAATGCTGAGTGAGGCTAGGTTGGAGGCAGAACATGTCAAAGAAGCTATTAATAAGTATAATCTAGAAGTAGAGGAAATCATGACTCGTTCTACTGAAAGAGAGGGTAAATCGATGGCATCTCTGAGAGAAGCTGAAGCCAAGGCCAATGCCACAAAAGAAGAATTAGAAAAGAGCAAGATGGAAGTGGCAGATCTCAAGGCCTCTCTAATGGATCAAGAGAATGAATTGCAGAATATCAAGGAAGAAAATGAAAATCTGAAATGCAGAGAGCTTGCCATTGCAAAAAAAATGGAGCAAATGGAGAAATCACTTTCCACTGCCCCAAATTCCGACTCTTCACTTTCATTGGAAGGTAATGATTCAGTAAATAAAAAAATTGAGGAGGCATAAGCTAGTGTACAGGAAAAAATAATAGAGGCCCTTGCAAAAGTTGAGGCTGCTAATGTCAGGGAGGAGGAGGCTATAGAGAAGCTAAAATTTTCCATTCTCAAGATGGAAAACAATAGCCAGAGATCAAACAGATCATTAGAGCAGCTTGAGGCTGCACAGGCTGCTAACTTGGCTATGGAAGCCGAAATGAAGACATTGACGATACAAACTGAGCAATGGAAAAAGGCAGCAGATGCAGCAGCAACGGTTCTGGAAGCTGCCCATAATGGTGAACTAAATGGAAAAATAGTGGAAAGATCAGCCTCTTTGGACACACCCTTACTATCAGATTCTGATGTTCTCAACATGAAACTGAATTACTTTGAAATTTAAATTTATGCCTTATGCCTCTTTGAATGGTTGGTGATTAAACTAAATGTCAGATTTGTTTAAAAGAAAATTTAACAGAATGTTAGATTAATAGATGCCTCATTTAAGGCATTTTTCCATATGGTGGTTATGTGACTTTGCAAAACTATAATCCAAGTCAGTCCAGTTTAGAACAAATGAAGTAATGTAACAATGGACACAGTGGCAGGAAGGTCAGTCTATTCGTGTTCCAACAACTTGAACTCTTATCAATTGCACAGTTGAAAAAGGAAGAAACATGATCCTTGCTCCTAGAATGATTTTTTGAAAAAATTACGAATCATCTATTGTTTTCTATACAAATTTAACTCCCAAGCATAGTCTTGCAAATCTAATACTAGTATTTCCTATATTACTGCTTTACAGTGGTTCCTTTGCAACATATGGTGCAATTGCTAGTTTATATTTATTTTGAAACAAACATACCTACACATACCTACTCATCATCTTCACACTAGGTTATAGGATAAACCTTTGGGGTCAATAAACCTCTCTACTCAGTTATATATATATGTGTGTGTGTGTGTGTGTGTTGTTTCTATACTATACCATTTGAAATTATAATGTGATTAATATTTTTATATATTTGAAATTATAGTGTGATTAATATTTTTACAAATATTTATTTTTTAGTTACAATATGAAGCCTTTCCTAGAGAAGTGTCTGCTACTCATGAGGCTTAGTTAAAGGAGCTTCGTCTTGCGGGAATTCTATGGAGGAGGGAAAAGATTCTATGGAATCGAACATTTTGAGAAAATTACAAGAATATTTTCTTAAAAATATGTCTACGCTCGAATTTTCTTGCATAAATTATTCAAATATATTAAAATCTACTCAATTTTAGGTGAAGTCTCAGCTTGAGGAAAGTCTTGTACTCGTGACTGGGACATGATAGGGTTGGAATAATAGTCCAATTGTTTTTTAATTTGAAACATTGATAAAATATTTAACCAAATAGTGATAACAGAAAAATACTAATCAAGACTTTATTAAATTAGGCGTATGCATGTTCACTCACCAAATACATATTGATAGGCTTGATGAAGAAATTGGAATATAAAGACTCTCACTAGGGTATAACTCACTCACATAAAGAAAACAACTATTTGTATAAACATCATCTTGAAACTCACACAATCGATAATGTAAATTTCCCTATCGTCTTTAAATCTCTAATTTAATGGGGAATGAATTATTTACCACTCCTAACAATATTTTAAAATACAATGTATCACATAAAAAACATACACACTTCTAAAGCCTCATCTAGGAATGTATAACATAAAACACATACCCACTTCTGAAGCATCATCTAGGCTTACAAAATGTGACAATCCATTTTAACTTTGGATCCACCAAGCGAGAAAGGGTTCAAAAGAGGTTTGCCTCACAAGATATTTGATATCTCTCTCTGGGCTTGGTAGATTCTGACTTAAGATGGATCTAGGCTGGTTTAATTTTACCCTTTAAATATGTTATGTTCCTGTTGACGGGAAAAACTGTCCGGCCAACAGCAGGGGATCTCCCTGGTAAAAATTCCCAACTAGACTCTAAACCATTTGGAATAGGGATCCTGTTCGGGGTGTGGGTCTCAGTAGGACTCTATCAACCTACGGACCCACTCTTATTCGGATGATACAGGACACATGATTGATGAGTTTTAATGAACATACAACACTATGCGTAGCGAGAGTTAGTTATAAAGCATGGGGCCAAAGGAAATGCTGTCAACATCATGTCATTAGGGTCATGCTTGTAAAAGATATTCTAACCATAGAAGAAACAATTCTTTATGGCAGAATACCCTTCACCTCCTTAAACGATTTAGGTAATGATATGAATGTCAGCAAACAAAGTCATTAACATTCATCGAGAAAGCGATATGAACTTAGCACCAGTAATACATGTTTAGAAAAATATAATGCATAAATGATGTAATTGGAGACAGTTTCATTAATCAAAATATGTTAGAAACTGAAAACAGAATACTCATAGTGTTCACACATCAACCCTCATCAGATCCAAAAGGAAATTAGCAAGTGTTTGTATTCATATTCAAATTGTGTAGTCCTTCTATTAAAATGTTCTCTCTCTCTTTGGGTCCCAAAAAAAAAGCCCTTTTACAATTTCTCGAAGGAAGTATTTATAGAACAAAACTTGCCCTTTGGGTTTCCCTGACTTTTCGCCTCCCTGACCGTTGAGCTGCCCTACAACTCGGGAGATTTTGTGACCTACGACTTTGGCCCATGTTGCAACCTGCGACATCCCTGGATTTTGCGACCTGTGACCTCCCTAGATTTCGTGACCTGTGACCTTGAAAAATCTACGACTCGCGCTCTTCCTTTTGGTGATCTCCGGATTTCGCAGTTAGACTTCTTTCCTGCATCATCATTCCGTGAAAATGACCAGGTGCCTTTGATCTTGAAATGAGTTTCTTGGGGATTCATGAGAATCCACATTGCTTTGCAAAGGGTCCCCTTGCTTGCTGGGAAAGGCTCTTTGTGAAATCCAAATGCTTCCACATGCAATCACATAGCATGGGTCACATGTCTTCATGATCTAATAGTAATGATAGGAGCGTGTTTAATTAATTGCAAGAGTGAAAATAATAAACATAGACCCCTGTGTGGTCAAATTTTGTTCCACTATGTCATCAGAGATGTTGAGTTCCCTGAAGAGGAAGATGATGGATATCGTTCATCTTCATTTGTGTAAACTCTTTATGCCTGTTGTCTCAAATCTATGACGTGATAAAATGTTTCCGCATGCACTTCTTAGCACCTTTTACCAATATTTTTGCATTATTTTCCTCTTCAGAGTTACAAGGCTCTTGGCATGCATTGTGCACAAAAAAATTCTCAACCAACCAGTGTCATATCGGCATGCTCGAGCCCTTCTACAGCAGTAAACCAACAAATAAAACAACCCTAAATAGCCCATTTGCAGTGCTGATTCCACATGTTCTGCGACCTGGCGACTTGGTTGCATGGTTGCATGGCCTTGGGGGTCACATCTCGGATGACTCTGAACGTTCTGCGACCTGGCGACCTGGTCACACAATCGCATGGTCTTGGGGGTCGCATCTTGGATGACTCCGCATGCTCTACGACCTGGCGACCTAATCACATAGTCACATGGTCATGGATGCCAATTTGGTAATCATCGGCCTGTAAACCAAATGTGTGCTAGCCTCATGAGGCCGCAAATCTGTGGAAGTCGCATGGTCGGGTGGTCACACTTGCTGGTAGACTCCTTTGGGCACCATGTACACAACCTCGCGACTTGGTGGAGGTTGCACAGTCGCAAATGCTGTAGATTCCCTCTAGCACCATGTTCGCAACTCTGTGACTCGGCAGAAGTCGCGCAGTCACACATTGGGGATGGGTCGCATTTTCCCTTGCCGTGAAGAAATGCGACTGTGTGCTTACAGCATTGCGCGTCCTTCGATGGAATGTGATCCACTGGTTCCTCTCCGCATACCCTGTGCAGGCACCTTCAACTTATAAATTTTCTTTCATCAGTTCGAAACCTCTTACATCATTCACAACCTTACTCTTTCCTTCGAAGTGTGATGGCCGCCAATGGTCTTCACCGGGGAAATATAGATCTTCAGGTTAGTTAATAAGGTGCACGTTTCATAATATAGGTTTGTGCTAATGCCACATCATGAACCCTTTTATATTCAATCACGAGTGACCTTCAAACCCCTTTTATACATCAATATAAAACCTATCCCGGCCTTCACCAGTTCGATCTGTAATTATGCCGATGCACTTGAGTTGCATATGAAAACGCCTCGGATTTACAATATGTGGAGGCTATGCTTAAAAGGCACATTTTGGGGAATTTCGACTATTTTGGTGGCCCTTACAACTAATTGTCCAATCAGATAAAGCCTGAACTATTTTCTTAGATAAAAATTGATAATCAAAAATAGGTCTCACTTCCACGTGATGTCGTGCATGGAGAGAAAATTCAAGACATTAATATGGATGATTAACGAATATCATCAAGCTGCACCTTTAAACTCTCAGGCATTCCTCATTCTTTTCAATCCTTTTATAGACTATTTGTCTTGGATCTTGTTATACGTAGGCACACTGAGGTAAATCTTGGCATTCTTAAAATCACCCAAAAGGGGACTATAAACATCTTTTGTCCCTCGTCCTAGATGGAAGACCAAACTCTATCACAAAATCAGTCGCATAAAGAGTTGTTGACCGTTGCATCTTGATTGGTTTGAGAGCTTTATCATTCACTAGTTCACTACCAACTTCATCATGGTAATGGTCAATGTGTTCTAGGATCAAAAATCTATTGGGAAGAATATGCTTGCATCTCCCTTAGCTTCAAGGTAAGAAACATAATCTTCAGTGCAACCACCTTTCTCGCTTGAAACTAAGGGGGGCCTTTTCACCATAGAATTTTACATATGGTAGATAATTTAAATCTGATGCAATTAAAACATATTTGGCAGTGCTCCATGCAACACCTCTAACAGTTGCAGGCAACTTGTAGGAATCCAAACCCTTCGTGATTTTGGAGCAATCCTTGAACACATGTTTGTCACTGCTAAAAAATAAAAATAAAAAAATTCTTTAGCACCCCGGTCAGCATCAGCACGTTCCCTTTTGATAATGTCAATGCATCCTTCAACTAGTAGATCTTGCAAGGGCCTAAATATCTTCAAGATGGAAGACTCCTGTTGCCTTCAAACAGGATTTCCACCCAAGGAGCACTTTTGTTTTCTCTTTTGATAAGGTCATGTGGAAGATTCTCAAGAACCTCAAGCATTATAACCTGACATGGCTGCACGTCCGTATTACCTCATCCACTTCTGTTAGTTGCATCCTGACATTCTTCATGAAATCATTTTAAATGATTTTTCACTTTCACCAACAATCTTGACTTGTTTGCTTGGCAAAGCTGGACTAATTCTTACAGATCCTTGTCATCTGCCTTGACGAGGTTTTTCAACTGTAGCCTTGATTCTCATCCTCAATATGGATAGGGTATGAAAGTTTCATACTCAGCAATTATGCCCTTATTGTTTTAATTTCAGCTTCTTTCCCTTAGTGTGGTGAAGACGTTGCCCGTGGGATTAACCTGCAGAAGACATCATAATACCTATTAATTCGTAGCTACCCTTTAAAGAATGATGCCCCCAAATAATCTACACGGGACCATGAATTTGGTGAATTACCCAAATGAAACGCCTAATGATCCATGGTGAAAGAGCTCCTAAGGTACATATTTAATACACAGAAAAGTATCTATTCGAGCATATGCATGATGATCCCCTCACACATGGTGTGGCTGTGGCAAGAGTATCTCATCGTGATGGCGAGAAGGCTCACGAGGGGGAGGATGTAATTGACTACAGGTCGGGTTGAAACCCTAATGGCTAAGCGAGTAGAAGGGGGGACCCCAAATTTTGAATATACCCAAAATTTTGGGTGCTGTTGTTGCGGGTACAACAAATGGTGAACCAATGGTAGAATCCAGCATCTCCATCAACATCAGAACAATAGGCTGAGTCCAGATAGTGATTCAAGGGAATATTGAACAAGTTCTATGGGTATCCTTTTGTATTACTTTGACCTTTACCGATATGACCAGTCCTTGTACCTCAGCTAGGTCTTGTTAATCAGAAAACATCAAAGCAGAAGCTTACGGATGCCAGTAACTTGTTGATGATGTGAAGAGCAAGGTAACGGGTTTATTATATTCATAATTTTGAAGAAGGTTTCTGGTGTTGCTCCGCTGCCAGCAGGCCTAGACAGTACCTCGACGGAGTCACTTCAAGAAATCACAAATGTTGCTCCACTGCCAGTGAGCCTGGTCAATACCCCAGCAGAGTCGTTGCATTACCTCTCTGTGCAAGAAGCCTTTCTCAATCCTTTACCCTTATTTGTTTCATGTGCTTGTAGCACTTATTTTCATGTGCTCGTGGCACTTATTTTGCATGGGCGGATGAGGGATCCCGACTTATTTTACAGGCAGAAGAGGTTGTTTCTTGTTTGACAGAAACTGAAAGATATCTTGATTTGTGTTTTCCCTCATGCCAAACCTTCACATCCCATCTACCACCCACAGGCGAAGTGTGCAAAATATATCATTAAGATGTTCGAGACTATTCTAGGCACAAGGCTTCAGCTACGGGTATGGGCCATTCAAACTCATTAGGGTTCCCACAAACAACTGGTTTGTATCTCCCAGGCTAATG
The DNA here is from genome assembly GCA_034641835.2 of Pinus albicaulis. Taxonomy (NCBI): domain Eukaryota; kingdom Viridiplantae; phylum Streptophyta; class Pinopsida; order Pinales; family Pinaceae; genus Pinus; species Pinus albicaulis. The sequence continues at coordinate 6,563 of JAXQQM020073949.1, read as the reverse complement.
AATTTAGACTCATAAGCATTTTTTTGAGAACACGACTTCAATGACCTGTCTTGAGAGAAGCTTCCTCTTGAGGTAACCACTGCAATCTCATGTACACAATGGGGTTATTGTTTTAGCAATCGGGACAAAACAAGTCAGCAAGGTGATCAGGGTTTCAATGAGGGCTCGTGCCGTGGTATGAAATATATCAAAACTTTCAAAGCTATGTCAGCAACCTGTGCAGATGATGTGAGGAAGAAATTGCATGGTGCAGATGATGTGAGGAAGAAATTGCATGATGCGGTGTAATAGACGAGGCTCATGACACAATGCAATGCCATGTGCAAGAACGATCAACCAGTTGCAGGTGGAAAATAAGGCGAAACACAAGAAGTGATTATCTAAACATTATGCAGAAATAAATAAACTGAAAGAGAAATGAGTGCAAAATAGATGTAAAATGATGATGCCTAAGATATTAACCGTAAGAAAAGACAACAGACATACTTTTAAACTATAAAGAAAAACTTTCGTAAGAAAACTTAATTAGCAACTTGAACTAACAAACTTTTATTAATAGATCCTAGCTAGCCTAAACCTAAAACCCTAGTTTAACCAAAGACATGGTCGGGTCATGTGAAATCAGCTTTCCAGTGCAGCCACCGCATTAGTTCCCGGCCTGCAAGAACAACAGTGTTTGGGATCAGAGCTAGCATACAAAATTGTGCACCAACAACAAGACTTACCTGAAGAGCATGCGTAATAGCAAGAATGTCATGGCTACTTACCAGAGAACATGCTACAATAGATTGTGCAAGCTGAATTTCACTCTCATCCTGATACACAGCAATATGTTCTCGAAACTTAAAACTATTTATAAATGACCCACATCCATTCATGCACAACCCTAGGTCTGACGGGAGAGCGGTAAGCCATCGCCCATTTGAAGGTATATTCACTGGATAGGATTCATTGAACAAACCAGAAACCTCATCATGGTTTTGAGGATGATCAACTTGATGGGATGGAAAAAATAAGCATCTGTCAGGCGAATTATAGATACTTGCGAATCCAAGAGTAGAAACCCTAATTTTGAAAACTGTATTTCGGAATTTTCCCTGGGTTTTGTCGAGCATATGAGAATCCAAATCAACCTTTAGTGGAGGTTGAGATTCCTCATCGTCTTGAACAAACTCTGGACCTTCGAGCGGGGGGCTTCCCAACTTTGATGGTTTGGTGAGATCAACAGGCGAATGGATGTGATCATCAATTGTGGTGAGTTGAAACATGTTAGTGGGCTTTGTGTCAATTTGGAAAAATGTTTGTGCACTGACAGATTGACAATCCAATGTATCAGATTCTTTAGATTTCCTAGGATGGGGTGAATTGACCGACAGATTTTTAGGCCGTAGAGACGTTCGTCGAACATCACACGCTTGTGCCTGAGTGCAACTGGTACTGGTTGTGCAACAACCGTAAATATTAGAGACAATGGCCGACGTTTCCCTTCCAGTGAATAAAATAGGGTATATCGATTGTTGCATACCGGTTGATAGGTAATAGAGACTTGTGCTCAGGGAAAGTTCACACGAATGGAAGACCTGCCCGGAGGAGCTGACATCCGACGTGGTTATGTTGAGAGGAGTGTGATACGTGGGGATCGTCATTTCAGAAACCCTGATCCGAGAAACCCTAGTTGGACTTGTTTGAGGGGTCTCATCAGGATCGTAAGAACTTGAGGTAATAGCCATCAGAAGCTGAATTGCTTTGATTTCCTACTGGGTCCTTGAATTTTCACAAAGAGGATGATCAAATTTTAGTGGCTTCAAATGGTTGACGAATAGATACGAATGATAGCCCTGAGAGGCATGAGCGAATATGTTTTCAGATAAGTAGTGATCACTGGAGCCATCAATTTGATCAGGTTGGGTACCTGGCACGTTAGGCTCCCCGAGAGTTAGCAATTAGGATAAATAAATAAAAGCGACATCTTGAGGACAAGCAGTCACTCTTATAGCTATTTAAAGATTTCAGATGAAAAATATCATATCTAAGAGATTTATCAATTTTGTAATGTGATTGTGAAACACCACCCGTGTGCTATTGATTGCCGCCAATACCAGTACAAGAAAATTTTGAATGACTTGAAGAAATTATTGGTGTGGCAGGCTCATGAAATAAATCAGAGAATAATGGATGAAACGATTCAGATGCGAGGGTATCAACCATGCCAGGACTTTCATCTCAAACATCAGTGTCATCCGGAGTAAACAATAGTCTTGTATGCCTAGGATGGTCCAATGATTTTGTAAAGTCAATTTTATCCGGGACAAGAGTCAATTTATTATTAGCATATGAATAAGATTTAGGACTGTGTCCAGGGAAAAATTCAGTGGACTCGAGATAGGTCTCATGAACCGGGAGAGATAATGGGCCACTATGGTTTTCAAGCTCAGATTCGACACAGTGCATGAAAGATTCAGAGGCGGCACAACAGGTTTTGTCTTCTTGCACACGTCTATCATTGCTCAGGACTTTTGAGGTCACAACTCCACTACACGGAAATTCAGGAGGATGAAAAGGAATATCACAAATAGTAATACTCTCGTTGGAGGCCTGAATGTGGTCTGGACTCGGGGAGATGGATAACGAAACATTAGGGACCAAGCCTGAATAGCTGGCCAGTTACGGGTCATCATAGGAAACACTAGGATCAGGCTTGGTTGCTAACTGAAATTGTTCGAGGGAAATGAAAATCACATAACTGAACTGTTCACTTAAAAATTTCTAATCAACATCCTTTTCAAGGAACTCAAAACAATAATGAAAAAATCTGATAGAGAATTCATCTAGAGGTTCCTGAGGTTCCATTTTGATGTCATTTAACTTTATTAATACATTCTGAAAATTGTACCTGTGAAAAGCTTGTTGTAATTCACCGACGAGCTGCTCGTACGAATGGATATAAGCTTCTGGCAATGTGCGGCACCATTGCTTAATGCGACCTTTGAGAGTGAGGGAGAAAAGCAGAAAATTCAACCCTTCATTGTCAATTTCGTAGCACTCACAAAAGTCACAGAAATCTAAAAGGTGTTTGGTTATGGAAACTCTGTTTTCACCATCGAATTTTAACTAGGACAAATGATACATAAGTTCATCGGGGATTGAGCATCGAGGCCCATAGAAATCCGACAAACATCTTGGGAGAATGATTTGGGGACGAGCCATTACAGATATGATATTAACTGTATGCTCTAAGGGCTCAGCTTGTCGTCTGGCCCTCCTTCTAGCGCCAATTTTGTTGACGGGAAAATCTGTCCGGCCAATAGCAGGGGATCTCCCCAGTAAAAAGTCCCAACTAGACTCTAAACCGTTTGGAACAGGGAAAATTTTAGGGGTGAATTTTAGCCCAAAGGCGAATTTTAAGGGATTTTCAATTTTGGCGAATTTTTTACATAAAACCCATTTTCTATAGTTTAATAAAGTTAGCCCAATAAATATTTTAAAAATAATTAATTATTAAGTATTAGCCCACCAAAATAAGGGCGCATAAAACTGGAAAAATGAAAATCGCCCCAATTTTTTTTGGTTGGAGCAGATTTTCATGGCATTCGCCTGGATTTACAAGGTCGGGATTTACAAGGTTGAAAGGAGGGGTTATAGTGGTTTGCCCCAATTTTTTCAATGGTTAAGAGAGGTGGCTGGCCGCTGGACACCGATCTTCTTGCTGGCTGAGATGTTATGATATCCTCGCTGTGTACTTCGCTCTTCATATAAAAGCAGGATATATATAACTTCAGTGGTTTGCATTGGATTAATTTTGACTAACTTTCTATGGTTCGATGGCTCGCTCACAACATTCTGAGACTAAGTTTTCATAATCTGTATGTTGTTGTTGTTGCTTTCAGTCATGAAACCTAGGCTGGTGTGGGATTCTTATTTTTGAATGCTTTAGCTCAGCTTTTGGGCTTACAGAGTAGACATTGACCACTGGCATGGTTTTAGCTTCTGTAAGCTTTTTCACTAGGTCTATTTCTGCATCCTAAACTGGTCTTTTTACAACTTGGGCTTTACTGTTTAATAGCGCAAGCGTCGTTTCCTATTTCCTGCCACTCATGTATCTGCACTGTAAATAGACATTCTTAGTCCTATATTCTAAAACTGCTTGTGGGTTTCTTTTGTCACAGCCCATGGACACGTCTAGCTGCTAGTCACGGGTTTCAAACCCTGTATCACGTGCCCAGTTGCAACTGGAATGTGGGAATACTCTGAGCCTATTCAACATCGACCACTGCAAATCCTGACGGTGATTATTGAATTTGCATTTATCAAGTTCCGGTGGTTAAATTGCATTTGTACTATTTTTTTGATATTTTTTGTGGCATTGAATTGGATTTGGTGCAGAGAACTTTAACATGTTGTGCTTATTCGATTTGGGTATTGTTTTACTTGAAAATAGGTAAATGGGTTCATGTCAGTTTGGGTATATAGATGCCGTTCATGGAATTGGGAGGACACTAGATGGTTTGGATTGTGTCGGGGAATTGTTCTGTGCACAAGTCAGGTAGCTGTTCTGCTGTGCCAATGTACTTTGTTAGGTTGTCTGCATTATTTTTTTTTACAGTACCAGTGCTATTTTTTCTGACCATTCTATTTTTCTGTATACACTGATATATTCATTATTCATTTTCTTTTACTTTTATTTTAAAGCTTTTCTTCGCCATTGTTTTTATGTGGTTAGTGTATTTGCATTTTAGAAACAGAGCTTTGTTTTAAAAAATAATGTTAATCTCTGCTGGGTTGAATTTCTACCTATGATGTTGGTACCTTGCCAAATGACCTGGTCCGGCATTTTGGTTAAAATCCCAAATCCATAGGATAGTTGGTCTTGAGTTCCATGTCCTGGGCCGACATTTTTGTTAAAAGGCCATATCCACAGGATAGTTGGTCTTGAGTTCCATGTATCTGCTCTTTAGATGGACAGTATTTGAAATTCATTTCTGTTATTTGTACATGCTTCCCCTTCTCCAAGACGAGTGGAAATTTTTCCTTAATGCTCATTCAAACCTTTCAAATGTGAGGGTCATTTTACAACTAGTGTAGTTCTCTGAGTTATCATCCCTGTTACTTAACTGCCCAAATTGTTGATGCTAATGAGTGCTATTGTCATTGATTTCCATTCTTGTGATTGTAGACAGGGTAGTGTAGTATTGTCGGCTCTATGTTCTCAACAATTTCTTTGTTTCATAACCTGCATGTTCATTCCTGAGGAAAAGCACTTTCATCTTCTGTGTCTATCTCAAGAATGTTGCTTTTGTTTCATCACAAGTGTGATTTTTTTCTGATTGTTATTTTTTTTACAGAACTAGTGCTGTATTTTCTAATTGTATTTTTACACTGTATAGACTTTTCCTCAGTTTCTTTCATTATGAAGCTTTTCTTGATCATTGTTTCTATCTAATGTGTGAGTGTATTTGATCGGGAAACAAAATTCAATTTATGTTAACCTTTGCTGAATTCCATTTCTACCAATGATGTTGGTACCTTACCAAATACCCTGGTCTAACATTTTGGTTAAGAGCCCATATCCACCTGATAGTTGGTATTTGAAGTTTGAGTTATGTGAATTGGTTCATTTGATTGAAAACTATTTGAATGTCAGTTTTTCGCAACATTTATACATGATTTTCCTTCTCCGTATAAGCCAAGTGGACATTTTGCCTTAATGCTCCTTTCAGAGCTTGCAAATGTGGCAGTCATTTTAAAACCAGTATAGTTCTCTGAGCTATCATCCCTGTTACTTGACTACCCACTTTTTAGTTTTTCTTTCTAAAGCAGATGCTAATGAGTGCTATTGTGATTGATTGCCATGCTTACGATTGTAGACAGGGCAGTGTACTATGTAGTATTGTTGGCTCTTTGCTCGCAACTATTTCTTTGTTGCACAACTTGCATGTTCCTTGCTAATTAGAAGGAATTATGTGTTCTGTGTCTATCTCAAGAATGCCACTTTTGTTTCAGTTTTAAACATTCCAAATTTTGTGCATATAATGATGAGGTAATTGAATATTATTTGATTACTTTCCATGTAAGCATGTAATATCAGAGAATGATTTTATGAGCCTAGATTTTGGTTATTGATGTCTCTTCTTTGATGCAGATAGAAGTCAGAACTGGGTAATCTCCATGGGTCAAGGACTTACCTTCTAGAGGGTCTGTCTCCTCTGTTTGGCACTTGCATTCATAGGGGTAGTGTAATCCAATTAAGGTGATAACGGTTGAATTTCAAGATCTCAAGATGAAGGAAGAGTTGGGTGACACTAAGCCAAGGGAAAATTCAAAATTGTCAGACCAAAACCATGCTACAAGGTCTGGATGTAGGAATGGTAGCACTGCTCTGAAACTAAGGGAAAACGGAATACTGGTGTCTCAAACTACCTGTGGATCAACAAAATATAAGAAAAACAGACTAAAACCAAATTAAATGAACAAGAAAGGTGATCATACTTCATTGGTGTTTGGCAAAGTGGAAGCTGCTATTGGTGTCCAGAATGGGCCTCTAGTTCCCTATCTGGACATCCCCG